>CM026386.1:5433028-5472964 GCA_014843695.1 Archivesica marissinica | reverse complement strand
AGAACAAAGTCACGTCGGTAGGTACAGAGCACATACTATCAACACCACAACAACAAAGTCACGTCGGTACGTACAGGGCACATATTGTCAACACCACAACAACAAAGTCACGTCGGTAGGTACAGGGCACATATTGTCAACACCACAACAACAAACTCACGTCCGTAGGTACAGAGCACATATTGTCAACACCACAACAACAAAGTCACGTCGGTAGATACAGGGCACATAATGTCAACACCACAACAATATAGTCACGTCGGTAGGTACATGGCACATACCGTCAACACCACAAGAACAAAGTCAGGTCGGTAGGTACAGAGCACATACCCTCAACACCACAAGAACAAAGTCATGTCGGTAGGTACAGAGCACATATCGTCAATACCACAAGTACAAAGTCACGTCGGTAGGTACAGAGCACCTACCGTCAACACCACAACAACAAAGTCACGTCGGTAGGTATATGGCACATACCGTCATCACCACAACAACAAAGTCACGTCGGTAGGTACAGGGCACATACCGTCAACACCACAAGAACAAAGTCACGTCGACAGGTTCAGGGCACATACCGTCAACACCACAAGAACAAAGTCACGTCGGTAGGTACAGAGCACATACCGTCAACACCAAAAGAACAAAGTCACGTTTGTATGTACAGAGCACATACCATCAACACCACAAAAACAAAGTCACGTCGGTAGGTACAGAGCACATACCGTCAAGACCACAAGAATAAAGTCACATCGGTAGGTACAGGGCTCATAACGTCAACACCACAAGAACAAAGTCACGTCGGTAGGTACAGAGCACATACCGACAACAGCACAAGAACAAAGTCAGGTCGGTAGCTACAGGGCACATACCGTCAACAGAACAAGAACAGAGTCACGTCGGTAGGTCCAGGACACATATTGTCAACAGCACAAGAACAAAGTCACGTCAGTAGGTACAGGACACATACCGTCAACAGCACAATAACAAAGTAACGTCGGTAGGTACAGGGCACATATCGTCAATACCACAAGTACAAAGTCACGTCGGTAGGTACAGAGCACCTACCGTCAACACCACAACAACAAAGTCACGTCGGTATGTACATGGCACATACCGTCGTCACCACAACAACAAAGTCACGTCGGTAGGTACAAGGCACATATTGACAACAGCACAAGAACAAAGTCAGGTCGGTAGGTACAGAGCACATACCGACAACAGCACAACAACAAAGTCACGTCGGTAGGTACATGGCACATACCATCACCACCACAACAACAAAGGCACGTCGGTAGGTACAAGGCACATATTGTCAACAGCACAAGAACAAAGTCATGTCGGTAGGTACAGGGCACATACCGTCAACAGACCAAGAACAGAGTCACGTCGGTAGGTACAGGACACATATTGTCAACAGCACAAGAACAAAGTCACGTCAGTAGGTACAGGGCACATACCGTCAACAGCACAATAACAAAGTCATGTCGGTAGGTACAGGGCACATACCGTCAACAGCACAAGAACAAAGTCACGTAGGTAGGTACAGGGCACATACCGTTAACACCACAACAACAAAGTCAGGTCGGTAGGTACAGAGCACATACCCTCAACACCACAAGAACAAACTCACGTCGGTAGGTACAGAGCACATATCGTCAATACCACAAGTACAAAGTCACGTCGGTAGGTACAGAGCTCCTACCGTCAACACCACAAAAACAAAGTCACGTCGGTAGGTACATGGCACATACCGTCATCACAACAACAACAAAGTCACGTCGGTAGGTACAGAGCACATACTATCAACACCACAACAATAAAGTCACGTCGGTACGTACAGGGCACATATTGTCAACACCACAACAACAAAGTCACGTCGGTAGGTACAGGGCACATATTGTCAACATTACAACAACAAAGTCACGTTGGTAGGTACAGAGCACATCCCGTCAACACCACAACAACAAAGTCACGTCGGTAGGTACAGAGCACCTACCGTCAACACCACAACAACAAAGTCACGTCGGTAGGTACATGGCACATACCGTCAACACCACAACAACATAGTCACGTCAGTAGGTACAGGGCACATATTGTCAACACATCAACAACAAACTCACGTCCGTAGGTACAGAGCACATATTGTCAACACCACAACAACAAAGTCACTTCGGTAGGTACAGGGCACATATTGTCAACACCACAACAATATAGTCACGTCGGTAGGTACATGGCACATACCGTCAACACCACAACAACAAAGTCAGGTTGGTAGGTACAGAGCACATACCCTCAACACCACAAGAACAAAGTCATGTCGGTAGGTACAGAGCACATATCGTCAATACCACAAGTACAAAGTCACGTCGGTAGGTACAGAGCACCTACCGTCAACACCACAACAACAAAGTCACGTCGGTAGGTACATGGCACATACCGTCATCACCACAACAACAAAGTCACGTCGGTAGGTACAGGGCACATACCGTCAACACCACAAGAACAAAGTCACGTCGACAGGTACAGGGCACATACCGTCAACACCACAAGAACAAAGTCACATCGGTAGGTACAGAGCACATACCGTCAATACCAAAAGAACAAAGTCACGTTGGTATGTACAGAGCACATACCATCAACACCACAAAAACAAAGTCACGTCGGTAGGTACAGAGCACATACCGTCAAGACCACAAGAATAAAGTCACATCGGTAGGTACAGGGCTCATAACGTCAACACCACAAGAACAAAGTCACGTCGGTAGGTACAGAGCACATACCGACAACAGCACAACAACAAAGTCACGTCGGTAGGTACATGGTAAATACCGTCAACACCACAACAACAAAGTCACGTCGGTAGGTACAAGGCACATATTGTCATATTGTCAACAGCACAAGAACAAAGTCAGGTCGGTAGCTACAGGGCACATACCGTCAACAGAACAAGAACAGAGTCACGTCGGTAGGTCCAGGACACATATTGTCAACAGCACAAGAACAAAGTCACTTCAGTAGGTACAGGACACATACCGTCAACAGCACAATAACAAAGTCACGTCGGTAGGTACAGGGCACATATCGTCAATACCACAAGTACAAAGTCACGTCGGTAGGTACAGAGCACGTACCGTCAACACCACAACAACAAAGTCACGTCGGTAGGTACATGGCACATACCGTCATCACCACAACAACAAAGTCACGTCGGTAGGTACAAGGCACATATTGTCAACAGCACAAGAACAAAGTCAGGTCGGTAGGTACAGAGCACATACCGACAACAGCACAACAACAAAGTCACGTCGGTAGCTACATGGCACATACCATCAACACCACAACAACAAAGGCACGTCGGTAGGAACAAGGCACATATTGTCAACAGCACAAGAACAAAGTCAGGTCGGTAGGTACAGGGCACATACCGTCATCAGAACAAGAACAGAGTCACGTCGGTAGGTACAGGACACATATTGTCAACAGCACAGAACAAAGTCACGTCGTAGGTACAGGGCACATACCGTCAACATCACAATAACAATGTCACGTCGGTAGGTACAGGGCACATACCGTCAACAGCACAAGAACAAAGTCACGTAGGTAGGTACAGGGCACATACCGTTAAAACCACAACAACAAAGTCAGGTCGGTAGGTACAGAGCACATACTCTCAACACCACAAGAACAAAGTCACGTCGGTAGATACAGAGCACATATTGTCAACACCACAACAACAAAGTCACGTCGGTAGGTACATGGCACATACCGTAAACACCACAACAACAAAGTCACGTCGGTAGGTACAGGGCACCTACCTTCAGCACCACAAGAACAAAGTCACGTCGACAGGTACAGGGCACATACCGTCAATACCACAAGAACAAAGTCACGTCGGTAGGTACATATCACATACTATCAACACCACAACAACAAAGTCACGTCGGTACGTACAGGGCACATATTGTCAACACCACAACAACAAAGTCACGTCGGTAGGTACAGGGCACATATTGTCAACACTACAACAACAAAGTCACGTCGGTAGGTACAGAGCACATCCCGTCAACACCACAACAACAAAGTCACGTCGGTAGGTACAGAGCACCTACCGTCAACACCACAACAACAAAGTCACGTCGGTAGGTACATGGCACATACCGTCATCACCACAACAACAAAGTCACGTCGGTAGGTACAGGGCACATACCGTCAACACCACAAGAACAAAGTCACGTCGACAGGTACAGGGCACATACCGTCAACATCACAAGAACAAAGTCACATCGGTAGGTACAGAGCACATACCGTCAATACCAAAAGAACAAAGTCACGTTAGTATGTACAGAGCACATACCATCAACACCACAAAAACAAAGTCACGTCGGTAGGTACAGAGCACATACCGTCAAGACCACAAGAATAAAGTCACATCGGTAGGTACAGGGCTCATAACGTCAACACCACAAGAACAAAGTCACGTCGGTAGGTACAGAGCACATACCGACAACAGCACAACAACAAAGTCACGTCGGTAGGTACATGGTAAATACCGTCAACACCACAACAACAAAGTCACGTCGGTAGGTACAAGGCACATATTGTCATATTGTCAACAGCACAAGAACAGAGTCAGGTCGGTAGCTACAGGGCACATACCGTCAACAGAACAAGAACAGAGTCACGTCGGTAGGTCCAGGACACATATTGTCAACAGCACAAGAACAAAGTCACTTCAGTAGGTACAGGACACATACCGTCAACAGCACAATAACAAAGTCACGTCGGTAGGTACAGGGCACATATCGTCAATACCACAAGAACAAAGTCACGTCGGTAGGTACAGAGCACCTACCGTCAACACCACAACAACAAAGTCACGTCGGTAGGTACATGGCACATACCGTCATCACCACAACAACAAAGTCACGTCGGTAGGTACAAGGCACATATTGTCAACAGCACAAGAACAAAGTCAGGTCGGTAGGTACAGAGCACATACCGACAACAGCACAACAACAAAGTCACGTCGGTAGCTACATGGCACATACCATCAACACCACAACAACAAAGGCACGTCGGTAGGAACAAGGCACATATTGTCAACAGCACAAGAACAAAGTCAGGTCGGTAGGTACAGGGCACATACCGTCATCAGAACAAGAACAGAGTCACGTCGGTAGGTACAGGACACATATTGTCAACAGCACAAGAACAAAGTCACGTCAGTAGGTACAGGGCACATACCGTCAACAGCACAATAACAATGTCACGTCGGTAGGTACAGGGCACATACCGTCAACAGCACAAGAACAAAGTCACGTAGGTAGGTACAGGGCACATACCGTTAAAACCACAACAACAAAGTCAGGTCGGTAGGTACAGAGCACATACTCTCAACACCACAAGAACAAAGTCACGTCGGTAGATACAGAGCACATATTGTCAACACCACAACAACAAAGTCACGTCGGTAGGTACATGGCACATACCGTAAACACCACAACAACAAAGTCACGTCGGTAGGTACAGGGCACCTACCTTCAGCACCACAAGAACAAAGTCACGTCGACAGGTACAGGGCACATACCGTCAATACCACAAGAACAAAGTCACGTCGGTAGGTACAGATCACATACTATCAACACCACAACAACAAAGTCACGTCGGTACGTACAGGGCACATATTGTCAACACCACAACAACAAAGTCACGTCGGTAGGTACAGGGCACATATTGTCAACACTACAACAACAAAGTCACGTCGGTAGGTACAGAGCACATCCCGTCAACACCACTACAACAAAGTCACGTCGGTAGGTACAGAGCACATATCGTCAACACCACAACAACAAAGTCACGTCGGTAGGTACAGTGCACATACCGTCAACAGCACAATAACAAAGTCACGTCAGTAGGTACAGGGCACATACCGTCAACAGCAAAAGAACAAAGTCACGTCGGTAGGTACATGGCACATACCGTCAACACCACAACAACTCAACACCACAAAAACAAAGTCACGTCGGTAGGTACAGAGCACATACCGTCAAGACCACAAGAACAAATTCACATCGGTAGGTACAGGGCACATAACGTCAACACCACAAGAACAAAGTCACGTCGGTAGGCACAGAGCACATACTGACAACACCACAACAACAAAGTCACGTCGGTAGGTACATGGCACATATCGTCAACACCACAACAACAAAGTCACGTCGGTAGGTACAGGGCACATATTGTCAACACCACAACAACAGAGTCACGTCCGTAGGTACAGAGTACATATTGTCAACACCACAACAACAAAGTCACGTAGGTAGGTACAGCGCACATATTCTTAATACCACAACAATATAGTCACGTCGGTAGTTACAGAGCACATACCGACAACACCACAACAACAACGTCACGTCGGTAGGTACATGGCACATACCATCAACAGCACAAGAACAAAGTCACGTCGGTAGGTACAAGGCATATATTGTCAACACCACAACAATATAGTCACGTCTATAGTTACAGAGCAAATACCATCAACACCACAAGAACAAAGTCATGTAGGTAGGTACATGACACATACCGTCAACACCACAAAAACAAAGTCACTTCGGTAGGTACAGAGCACATATCGTCAACACCACAACAATAAAGTCACGTCCGTAGGTACAGAGCATATATTGTCAACACCACAACAACAAAGTCACGTCGGTAGGTACAGGGCACATACCGTCAACAGCACAAGAACAAAGTCACGTCGGTAGGTACAGAGCACATATCATCAACACCACAACAACAAAGTCACGTCGGTAGGTACAGGGCACATACCGTCAACAGTACAAGAACAAAGTCACGTCGGTAGGTACAAGGCACATATTGTTAACACCACAACAATAGAGTCACGTCGGTAGGTACAGAGCAAATACCATCAACACCACAAGAACAAAATCACGTAGGTAGGTACATGACACATACCGTCAACACCACAAGAACAAAGTCACCTCGGTAGGTACCGAGCACATATCGTCAACAGCACAAGAACAAAGTCAGGTCGGTAGGTACAGGGCACATACCGTCAACAGAACAAGAACAGAGTCACGTCGGTTGGTACAGGACACATATTGTCAACCGCACAAGAACAAAGTCACGTCAGTAGGTACAGGGCACATACCATCAACAGCACAATAACAATGTCACGTCGGTAGGTACAAGGCACATACCGTCAACAGCACAAGAACAAAGTCACGTCGGTAGGTACAGGGCACATACCGTCAACACCACAACAACAAAGTCACGTCGGTAGGTACAGGGCACATATTGTCAACACCACAACAATATAGTCACGTCGGTAGGTACATGGCACATACCGTCAACAGGACAAGAACAGAGTCATGTCGGTAGGTACAGAGCACATACCGTCAACACGACAACAACAAAGTCACGTCAGTAGGTACAGGGCACATACCGTCAACAGCACAATAACAAATTCACCTCGGTATGTACAGGGCACATACCGTCAACAGCACAAGAACAATGTCAGGTCGGTAGGTACAGGGCACATACCGTCAACACCACAACAACAAAGTCACGTCTGTAGGTACAGGGCACATATTGTCAACACCACAACAACAAAGTCACGTCGGTAGGTACAGGGCACATATTGTGAACACCACAACAACAAAGTCACGTCCGTAGGTACAGAGCATATATTGTCAACACCACAAAAACAAAGTCACATCGGTAGGTACAGGGCACATATTGTCAACACCACAACAATATAGTCACGTCGGTAGGTAAATGGCACAAACCGTCAACACCACAACAACAAAGTCACGTCGGTAGGTAGAGAGCACATACCATCAACACCACAAAAACAAAGTCACGTCGGTAGGTACAGAGCACATACCATCAAGACCACAAGAACAAAGTCACATCGGTAGGTACAGTGTACATACCGTCAACAGCACAAGAACAAAGTCACGTCGGTAGGTACAGAGCACATATCATCAACACCACAACAACAAAGTCACGTCGGTAGGTACAGAGTACATCCCGTCAACACCACAACAACAAAGTCACGTCGGTAGGTACAGGGTACATACCGTCAACACCAAAAGAACAAAGTCACATTGGTATGTACAGAGCACATACCATCAACACCACAAAAACAAAGTCACGTCGGTAGGTACAGAGCACATACCGTCAAGACCACAAGAACAAAGTCACATCGGTAGGTACAGGGCACATAACGTCAACACCACAAGAACAAAGTCACGTCGGTAGGTACAGAGCACACACCGACAACACCATAACAACAAAGTCACGTCGGTAGGTACATGGCACATACCATCAACACCACAACAACAAAGTCACGTCGGTAGGTACAAGGCACATATTGTCAACAGCAAAAGAACAAAGTCAGGTCGGTAGGTACAGGGCACATACCGTCAACAGCACAAGAACAAAGTCACGTCGGTAGGTACAGGGCACATACCGTCAACACCACAACAACAAAGTCACGTCGGTAGGTACAGGGCACATATTGTCAACACCACAACAATATAGTCACGTCGGTAGGTACAGTGCACATACCGGAAAACACCACAACAACAAAGTCACGTCGGAAGGTACAGAGCACATATCATCAACACCACAACAACAAAGTCACGTCGGTCGGTACAGGGCACATACCTTCAACACCACAAGAACAAAGTCACGTTGGTATGTACAGAGCACATACCATCAACACCACAAAAACAAAGTCCCGTCGGTAGGTACAGAGCACATACCGTCAATACAACAAGAACAAAGTCACATCGGTAGGTACAGGGCACATACCGTCAACACCACTAGAACAAAGTCACGTCGGTAGGTACAGGGCACATACCGTCAACAGCACAAGAACAAAGTCACGTCGGTAGGTACAGAGCACATATCATCAACACCACAACAAGAAAGTCACGTCGGTAGGTACAGGGCACATACCATCAACAGCACAAGAACAAAGTCACGTCGGTAGGTACAAGGCATATATTGTCAACACCACAACAATATAGTCACCTCGATAGTTACAGAGCAAATACCATCAACACCACAAGAACAAAGTCACGTAGGTAGGTACATGTCACATACCGTCAACACCACAAAAACAAAGTCACTTCGGTAGGTACAGAGCACATATCGTCAACACCACAACAATAAAGTCACGTCCGTAGGTACAGAGCACATATTGTCAACACCACAACAACAAAGTCACGTCGATTGGTACAGGGTACATATTGTCAACACCACAACAATATAGTCACGTCGGTAGGTACAGTGCACATACCGGAAAACACCACAACAACAAAGTCACATCGGTAGATACAGGGCACATACCGTCAACAGCACAAGAACAAAGTCACGTCGGTAGGTACAGAGCACATATCGTCAACACCACAACAACAAAGTCACGTCGGTAGGTACAGGGCACATACCGTCAACAGCACAAGAACAAAGTCACGTCGGTAGGTACAAGGCACATATTGTCAACACCACAACAATAGAGTCACGTCGGTAGGTACAGAGCAAATACCATCAACACCACAAGAACAAAGTCACGTAGGTAGGTACATGACACATACCGTCAACAGCACAAGAACAAAGTCACGTCGGTAGGTATAGAGCACATATCGTCAACAGCACAAGAACAAAGTCAGGTCGGTAGGTACAGGGCACATACTGTCAACAGAACAAGAACAGAGTCACGTCGGTTGGTACAGGACACATATTGTCAACAGCAAAAGAACAAAGTCACGTCAGTAGGTACAGGGCACATACCATCAACAGCACAATAACAATGTCACGTCGGTAGGTACACGGCACATACCGTCAACAGCACAAGAACAAAGTCACGTCGGTAGGTACAGGGCACATACCGTCAACACCACAACAACAAAGTCGCGTCGGTAGGTACAGGGCACATATTGTCAACACCACACCAATATAATCACGTCGATAGGTACATGGCACATACCGTCAACACGACAAGAACAGAGTCTTGTCGGTAGGTACAGAGCACATACCGTCAACACGACAACAACAAAGTCACGTCAGTAGGTACAGGGCGCATACCGTCAACAGCACAATAACAAATTCACCTCGGTATATACAGGGCACATACCGTCAACAGCACAAGAACAATGTCAGGTCGGTAGGTACAGGGCACATACCGTCAACACCACAACAACAAAGTCACGTCGGTAGGTACAGGGCACATATTGTCAACACCACAACAACAAAGTCACGTCGGTAGGTACAGGGCACATATTGTGAACACCACAACAACAAAGTCACTTCCGTAGGTACAGAGCATATATTGTCAACACCACAACAACAAAGTCACATCGGTAGGTACAGGGCACATATTGTCAACACAACAACAATATAGTCACGTCGGTAGGTAAATGGCACATACCGTCAACACGACAACAACAAAGTCACGTCGGTAGGTACAGAGCACATACCTTCAACACCACAAGAACAAAGTCACGTCGGTAGGTACAGAGCACATATCGTCAACACCACAACAACAAAGTCACGTCCGTAGGTAAAGGGCTCATATTGTCAACACCACAACAACAAAGTCACGTCGGTAGGTACAGGGCACATAGTGTCAAAACCACAACAACAAAGTCACGTAAGTAGGTACAGAGCACATCCCGTCAACAGCAAAAGAACAAAGTCAGGTCGGTAGGTACAGGGCACATACCGTCAACAGCACAAGAACAAAGTCACGTCGGTAGGTACAGGGCACATACTGTCAACACCACAACAACAAAGTCACGTCGGTAGGTACAGGGCACATATTGTCAACACCACAACAACAAAGTCACGTCGGTAGGTACAAGGCACATATTGTCAACACCACAACAATATAGTCACGTCGGTAGGTACAGTGCACATACCGGAAGACACCACAACAACAAAGTCACGTCGGTAGGTACAGAGCACATATCATCAACACCACAACAACAAAGTCACGTCGGTAGGTACAGGGCACATACCGTCAACACCACAAGCACAAAGTCACGTTGGTATGTACAGAGCACATACCATCAACACCACAAAAACAAAGTCACGTCGGTAGGTACATAGCACATACCGTCAATACCACAAGAACAAAGTCACGTTGGTATGTACAGAGCACATACCATCAACACCACAAAAACAAAGTTACCTCGGTAGGTACAGAGCACATACCGTCAAGACCACAAGAACAAAGTCACGTCGGTAGGTACAGAGTACATCCCGTCAACACCACAACAACAAAGTCACGTCGGTAGGTACAGGGTACATATTGTCAACACCACACCAACAAAGTCACGTCCGTACGTACAGAGCACATATTGTCAACACCACAACAACAAAGTCACGTCGGTAGGTACAGGGCACATATTGTCAACACCACAACAACAAAGTCACGTCCATAGGTACTGAGCACATATTGTCAACACCACAACAACAAAGTCACGTCGGTAGGTACAGGGCACATACCGTCAACACCACAACAACAAAGTCACGTCTGTAGGTACAGGGCACATATTGTCAACACCACAACAACAAAGTCACGTCGGTAGGTACAGGGCACATATTGTCAAAACCACAACAACAAAGTCACGTCGGTAGGTACAGGGCACATATTGTCAACACCACAACAATATAGTCACGTCGGTATTTAAATGGCACATACCGACAACACCACAACAACAAAGTCACGTCGGTAGGTACATGGCACATACCGTCAACACCACAACAACAAAGTCACGTCGGTAGGTACAAGGCACATATTGTCAACAGCACAAGAACAAAGTCACGTCCGTAGGTACAGGGCACATATTGTCAACACCACAACAACAAAGTCACGTCGGTAGGTACAGAGTACATCCCGTCAACACCACAACAACAAAGTCACGTCGGTAGGTACAGGGTACATACCGTCAACACCAAAAGAACAAAGTCACGTTGGTATGTACAGAGCACATATCATCAACACCACAAAAACAAAGTCACGTCGGTAGGTACAGAGCACATACCGTCAAGACCACAAGAACAATGTCAAATCGGTAGGTACAGGGCACATAACGTCAACACCACAAGAACAAAGTCACGTCGGTAGGTACAGAGCACATACAGACAACACCACAACAACAAAGTCACGTCGGTAGGTACATGGCACATACCGTCAACACCACAAGAACAAAGTCACGTCGGTAGGTACAAGGCACATATTGTCAACAGCACAAGAACAAAGTCAGGTCGGTAGGTACAGGGCACATACCGTCAACAGCACAAGAACAAAGTCACGTCGGTAGGAACAGGGCACATACCGTCAACACCACAAAAACAGAGTCACGTCGTTAGGTACAGGGCACATATCGTCAACACCACAACAACAAAGTCACGTCCGTAGGTACAGAGCACATATTGTCAACACCACAACAACAAAGTCACGTCGGTAGGTACAGGGCACATATTCTCAACACCACAACAATATAGTCACGTCGGTCGGTACATGGCACATACCGTCAACACGACAACAACAAAGTCACGTCGGTGGGTACAGTGTACATCCCGTCAACACCACAACAACAAAGTCACGTCGGTAGGTACAGTGCACATATCGTCAACACCACAACAACAAAGTCACGTCGGTAGGTACTGGGTACATACCTTCAACACCAACAGAACAAAGTAACGTTGGTATGTACAGAGCACATACTATCAACACAACAAAAACAAAGTCACCTCGGTAGGTACAGAGCACATACCGTCAAGACCACAACAACAAAGTCACGTCGGTAGGTACATGGCACATACCGTCAACACCACAAGAACAAAGTCACGTCGGTAGGTACAAGGCACATATTGTCAACAGCACAAGAACAAAGTCAGGTCGGTAGGTACAGGGCACATACCGTCAACAGCACAAGAACAAAGTCACGTCGGTAGGTACAGGGCACATACCGTCAACACCACAAAAACAAAGTCACGTCCATAGGTACAGAGCACATATTGTCAACACCACAACAACAAAGTCACGTCGGTAGGTACAGGGCACATATTCTCAACACCACAACAATATAGTCACGTCGGTCGGTACATGGCACATACCGTCAACACGACAACAACAAAGTCACGTCGGTGGGTACAGTGTACATCCCGTCAACACCACAACAACAAAGTCACGTCGGTAGGTACAGTGCACATATCGTCAACACCACAACAACAAAGTCACGTCGGTAGGTACTGGGTACATACCTTCAACACCAAAAGAACAAAGTAACGTTGATATTTACAGAGCACATACCATCAACACAACAAAAACAAAGTCACCTCGGTAGGTACAGAGCACATACCGTCAAGACCACAAGAACAAAGTCACGTCGGTAGGTACAGGGCACATACCGTCAACACCACAAGAACAAAGTCACGTCGGTAGTTACAGAGCACATACCGACAACACCACAACAACAAAGTCACGTCGGTAGGTACATGGCACATACCGTCAACACCACAACAACAAAGTCACGTCGGTAGGTACATGGCACATACCGTCAACACCACAACAACAAAGTCACGTCGTTAGGTACAAGGCACATATTGTCAAAATTACAAGAACAAAGTCAGGTCGGTAGATACAGGGCACATACCGTCAACAGAACAAGAACAGAGTCACGTCGGTTGGTACAGGACACATAATGTCAACAGCACAAGAACAAAGTCACGTCAGTAGGTACAGGGCACATACCGTCAACAGCACAATAACAAAGTCACGTCGGTAGGTACAGGGCACATACCGTCAACAGCACAAGAACAAAGTCACGTCGGTAGGTACAGGGCACATACCGTCAACACCACAACACCAAGTCACGTCGGTAGGTACAGGGCACATATTGTCAACACCACAACAACAAAGTCACGTCCATAGGTACAGAGCACATACTGTCAACACCACAACAACAAAGTCACGTCGGTAGGTACAGGGCACATACCGTCAACACCACAACAACAAAGTCACGTCTGTAGGTACAGGGCACATATTGTCAACACCACAACAACAAAGTCACGTAGGTAGGTACAGGGCACATATTGTCAAAACCACAACAACAAAGTCACGTCCGTAGGTACAGAGCACATATTGTCAACACCACAACAACAAAGTCACGTCGGTAGGTACAGGGCACATATTGTCAACACCACAACAATATAGTCACGTCGGTATTTAAATGGCACATACCGACAACACCACAACAACAACGTCACGTCGGTAGGTACATGGCACATACCGTCAACACCACAACAACAAAGTCACGTCGGTAGGTACAAGGCACATATTGTCAACAGCACAACAACAAAGTCACGTCGGTAGGTACTGGGTACATACCTTCAAAACCAAAAGAACAAAGTAACGTTGGTATGTACAGAGCACATACCATCAACACAACAAAAACAAAGTCACGTCGGTAGGTACATGGTACATACCGTCAACACCACAACAACAAAGTCACGTCGGTAGGTACAAGGCACATATTGTCAACAGCACAAGAACAAAGTCACGTCCGTAGGTACAGGGCATATATTGTCAACACCACAACAACAAAGTCACGTCGGTAGGTACAGAGTACATCCCGTCAACACCACAACAACAAAGTCACGTCGGTAGGTACAGGGTACATACCGTCAACACCAAAAGAACAAAGTCACGTTGGTATGTACAGAGCACATACCATCAACACCACAAAAACAAAATCACGTCGGTAGGTACAGAGCACATACCGTCAAGACCACAAGAACAATGTCAAATCGGTAGGTACAGGGCACATAACGTCAACACCACAAGAACAAAGTCACGTCGGTAGGTACAGAGCACATACAGACAACACCACAACAACAAAGTCACGTCGGTAGGTACATGGCACATACCGTCAACACCACAAGAACAAAGTCAGTTCGGTAGGTACAGGGCACATACCGTCAACACCACAAGAACAAAGTCACGTCGTTAGGTACAGGGCACATATCGTCAACACCACAACAACAAAGTCACGTCCGTAGGTACAGAGCACATATTGTCAACACCACAACAACAAAGTCACGTCGGTAGGTACAGGGCACATATTCTCAACACCACAACAATATAGTCACGTCGGTCGGTACATGGCACATACCGTCAACACGACAACAACAAAGTCACGTCGGTAGGTAGAGTCTACATCCCGTCAACACCACAACAACAAAGTCACGTCGGTAGGTACAGTGCACATATCGTCAACACCACAACAACAAAGTCACGTCGGTAGGTACTGGGTACATACCTTCAACACCAAAAGAACAAAGTAACGTTGGTATGTACAGAGCACATACCATCAACACAACAAAAACAAAGTCACCTCGGTAGGTACAGAGCACATACCGTCAAGACCACAAGAACAAAGTCACGTCGGTAGGTACAGGGCACATACCGTCAACACCACAAGAACAAAGTCACGTCGGTAGTTACAGAGCACATACCGACAACACCACAACAACAAAGTCACGTCGGTAGGTACATGGCACATACCGTCAACACCACAACAACAAAGTCACGTCGGTAGGTACAGGGCACATATTGTCAACACAACAACAATATAGTCACGTCGGTAGGTAAATGGCACATACCGTCAACACGACAAGAACAAAGTCATGTCGGTAGGTACAGTGCACATACCGTCAACACCACAAGAACAAAGTCACTTCGGTAGGTACAGAGCACATATCGTCAACACCACAACAACAAAGTCACGTCCGTAGGTACAGGGCACATATTGTCAACACCACAACAACAAAGTCACGTCGGTAGGTACAGGGCACATATTGTCAACACCACAACAACAAAGTCACGTCTTGTAGGTACAGAGCACATCCCGTCAACACCACAACAACAAAGTCAAGTCGGTAGGTACAGAGCACATATCATCAACACCACAACAACAAAGTCACGTCGGTAGGTACAGGACACATACCGTCAACACCACAAGAACAAAGTCACGTTGGTATGTACAGAGCACATACCATCAACACCACAAAAAAAAAGTCACGTCGGTAGGTACAGATCACATACCGTCAACACCACAAGAACAAAGTCACGTCGGTATGTACAGAGCACATATCATCAACACCACAACAACAAAGTCACGTCGGTAGGTACAGTGCACATACCGTCAACAGCACAAGAACAAAGTCACGTCGGTAGGTACAAGGCACATATTGTCAACACCACAACAATATAGTCACGTCGATAGGTACAGAGCAAATACCATCAACACCACAAGAACAAAGTCACGTAAGTAGGTACATGACACATACCGTCAACACCACAAAAACAAAGTCACGTCGGTAGGTACAGAGCACATATCGTCAACACCACAACAATAAAGTCACGTATGTAGGTACAGAGCACATATTGTCAACATCACAACAACAAAGTCACGTCGGTAGGTACAGGGCACATATTGTCAACACCACAACAATATAGTCACGTCGGTAGGTACAATGCACATACCGGAAAACACCACAACAACAAAGTCACGTCGATAGATACAGGGCACATACCGTCAACAGCACAAGAACAAAGTCACGTAGGTAGGTACAGAGCACATATCATCAACACCACAACAACAAAGTCACGTCGGTAGGTACAGGGCACATACCGTCAACAGCACAAGAACAAAGTCACGTCGGTAGGTACAAGGCACATATTGTCAACACCACAACAATATAGTCACGTCGGTAGGTACAGAGCACATATCGTCAACACCACAACAATAAAGTCACGTCCGTAGGTACAGAGCACATATTGTCAACACCACAACAACAAAGTCACGTCGTTAGGTACAGGGCACATATTGTCAACACCACAAAAACAAAGTCACGTCGGTAGGTACAGAGTACATCCCGTCAACACCACAACAACAAAGTCACGTCTGTAGGTACAGGGTATATACCGTCAACACCAAAAGAACAAAGTCACGTTGGTATATACAGAGCACATACCATCAACACCACAAAAACAAAGTCACGTCGGTAGGTACAGAGCACATACCGTCAAGACCACAAGAACAAAGTCACATCGGTAGGTACAGGGCACATAACGTCAACACCACAAGAACAAAGTCACGTCGGTAGGAACAGAGCACATACCATCAACACCACAAAAACAAAGTCACGTCGGTAGGTACAGAGCACATACCGTCAAGACCACAAGAACAAAGTCACGTCGGTAGGTAAATGGCACATACCGTCAACACCACAACAACAAAGTCACGTCGGTAGGTACAAGGCACATATTGTCAACATCACAAGAACAAAGTCAGGTCGGTAGGTACAGGGCACATACCGTCAACAGCACAAGAACAAAGTCACATCGGTAGGTACAGGGCACATACCGTCAACACAACAACAACAAAGTCACGTCCGTAGGTACAGAGCACATATTTTCAACAACACAACAACAAAGTCACGTCGGTAGGTACAGGGCACATATTCTCAACACCACAACAATATAGTCACGTCGGTCGGTACATGGCACATACCGTCAACACGACAACAACAAAGTCACGTCGGTAGGTACAGTGTACATCCCGTCAACACCACAACAACAAAGTCACGTCGGTAGGTACAGAGCACATATCTTCATCACCACAACAACAAAGTCACGTCCGTAGGTACAGGGCACATATTGTCAACACCACAACAACAAAGTCACGTCGGTAGGTACAGGGCACATATTGTCAACACCACAACAACAAAGTCACGTCGGTAGGTACAGAGTACATCCCGTCAACAACACAACAACAAAGTCACGTCGGTAGGTACAGGGTACATACCGTCAACACCAAGAGAACAAAGTCACGTTGGTATGTACAGAGCACATACCATCAACACCACAAAAACAAAGTCACGTCGGTCGGTACAGAGCACATACCGTCAAGACCACAAGAGCAAAGTCACGTCGGTAGGTACAGAGCACATACCGACAACACCACAACAACAAAGTCACGTCGGTATGTACATGGCACATACCGTCAACACCACAACAACAAAGTCACGTCGGTAGGTACAAGGCACATATTGTCAACAGCACAAGAACAAAGTCAGGTCGGTAGGTACAGGGCACATACCGTCAATAGCACAAGAACAAAGTCACGACGGTAGGTACAGGGCACATACCGTCAACACCACAACAACAAAGTCACGTCGGTAGGTACAGTGCACATATTGTCAACACGATAACAACAAAGTCACGTCGGTAGGTACAGTGTACATCCCGTCAACACCACAACAACAAAGTCACGTCGGTAGGTACAGAGCACATATCGTCAACACCACAACAACAAAGTCACGTCGGTAGGTACAGGGTACATGCCTTCAACACCAAAAGAAAAAGTCATGTTGGTATGTATAGAGCACATACCATCAACACCACAAAAACAAAGTCACCTCTGTCGGTACAGAGCACATACCGTCAAGAACACAAAAACAAAGTCACGTCGGTAGGTACAGGGCACATACCGTCAACACCACAAGAACAAAGTCACGTCGGTAGTTACAGAGCACATACCGACAACACCACAACAACAAAGTCACGTCGGTAGGTACATGGCACATAGCGTCATCACCACAACAACAAAGTCACGTCAGTAGGTACAAGGCACATATTGTCAACAGCACAAGAACAAAGTAAGGTCGGTAGATACAGGGCACATACCGTCCACTGAACAAGAACAGAGTCACGTCGGTTGGTACAGGACACATACTGTCAACAGCACAAGAACAAAGTCACGTCAGTAGGTACAGGGCACATACCGTCAACAGCACAATAACAAAGTCACGTCGGTAGGTACAGGGCACATACCGTCAACAGCACAAGAACAAAGTCACGTCGGTAGGTACAGGGCACATAGCGTCAACACCACAACAATAAAGTCACGTCGGTAGGTACAGGGCACATATTGTCAACACCACAACAACAAAGTCACGTCCATAGTTACATAGCACATATTGTCAACACCACAACAACAAAGTCACGTCGGTAGGTACATGGCACATATTGTCAACACCACAACAATATAGTCACGTCGGTAGGTACAGGGCAAATACCGTCAACACGACAACAACAAAGTCACGTCGGTAGGTACAGAGCACATACCGTCAACAGGACAACAACAAAGTCACGTCAGTAGGTACAGGGCACATACCGTCAACAGCACAATAACAAATTCACCTCGGTAGGTACAGGGCACATATCGTCAACACCATAACAACAAAGTCACGTCCGTAGGTACAGAGCACATATTGTCAACACCACAACAACAAAGTCACGTCGGTAGGTACAGGGCACATATTGTCAACACCACAACAATATAGTCACGTCGGTAGGTACATGGCACATACCGTCAACACGACAACAACAATGTCACGTCGGTAGGTGCAGTGCACATACCGTCAACACCACAGGAACAAAGTCACGTCGGTAGGTACAGGGCACATATTGTCAACACCACAACAACAAAGTCACGTCGGTAGGTACAAGGCACATATTGTCAACACCACAACAAAAAAGTCACGTCGGTAGGTACAGAGCACATCCCGTCAACACCACAACAACAAAGTCACGTCGGTCTGTACAGAGCACATATCGTCAACACCACAAGACCAAAGTCATGTCGTTAGGTACAGGGCACATACCGTCAACACCACAAGAACAAAGTCACGTTGGTATGTACAGAGCACATACTATCAACACCACAAAAACAAAGTCACGTCGGTAGGTACAGAGCACATACCGTCAACACCACAAGAACAAAGTCACATCGGTAGGTACAGGGCACATACCGTCAACACCACAAGAACAAAGTCACGTCGGTAGGTACAGTGCACATACCGGAAAACACCACAACAACAAAGTCACGTCGGTAGATACAGGGCACATACCGTCAACAGCACAACAACAAAGACACGTCGGTAGGTACAGGGCACATATTGTCAACAGCACAAGAACAAAGTCACGTCGGTAGGTACAGGGCACATATTGTCAACACCACAACAACAAAGTCACGTCGGTAGGTACAAGGCACATATTGTCAACACCACAACAAAAAAGTCACGTCGGTAGGTACAGAGCACATCCCGTCAACACCACAACAACAAAGTCACGTCGGTCTGTACAGAGCACATATCGTCAACACCACAAGACCAAAGTCATGTCGTTAGGTACAGGGCACATACCGTCAACACCACAAGAACAAAGTCACGTTGGTATGTACAGAGCACATACTATCAACACCACAAAAACAAAGTCACGTCGGTAGGTACAGAGCACATACCGTCAACACCACAAGAACTAAGTCACATCGGTAGGTACAGGGCACATACCGTCAACACCACAAGAACAAAGTCACGTCGGTAGGTACAGTGCACATACCGGAAAACACCACAACAACAAAGTCACGTCGGTAGATTCAGGGCACATACCGTCAACAGCACAAGAACAAAGTCACGTCGGTAGTTACAGAGCACATATCATCAACACCACAACAACAAAGACACGTCGGTAGGTACAGGGCACATATTGTCAACAGCACAAGAACAAAGTCACGTCGGTAGGTACAGGGCACATACCGTCAACAGCACAAGAACAAAGTCACATCGGTAGGTACAAGGCACATATTGTCAACACCACAACAATATAGTCACGTCGCTAGGTACAGAGCACATACCATCAACACCACAAGAACAAAGTCTCGTCGGTAGGTACAGGGCACATACCGTCAACAGCACAAGAACAAAGTCACGTCGGTAGGTATAGAGCACATATCATCAACACCACATCAACAAAGTCAGGTGGGTAGGTACAGGGCACATACTGACAACAGCACAAGATCAGAGTCAACTCGGTAGGTATAGGACACATATTGTGAACAGCACAAGAACAAAGTCACGTCGGTAGGTACAGGGCACATACCGTCAACAGCACAAGAACAAAGTCACGTCGGTAGGTACAGGGCACATACCGTCAACACCACAACAACAAAGTCACATCGGTAGGTACAGTGCACATATTGTCAACACCACAACAACAAAGTCACGTCGGTAGGTACATGGCACATATTGTCAACACCACAACAATATAGTCACGTCGGTAGGTACATGGCACATACCGTCAACACCACAAGAACAAAGTCACGTCGGTAGGTACAGAGCACATACCGTCAACACCACAAGAACAAAGTCACGTCGGTAGGTACAGAGCACATATCGTCAACACCACCACAACAAAGTCACGTCGGTAGGTACAGGGCACATATTGTCAACACCACAACAACAAAGTCACGTCGGTAGGTACAGGGCATATCCCGTCAACACCACAACAACAAAGTCACGTCGGTAGGTACAGGGCACATACTGTCAACACCACAAGAACAAAGTCACGTCGGTAGGTACAGAGCACATACTGGAAAACACTACAACAACAAAGT
This sequence comes from Archivesica marissinica, assembly GCA_014843695.1. Classification (NCBI taxonomy): domain Eukaryota; kingdom Metazoa; phylum Mollusca; class Bivalvia; order Venerida; family Vesicomyidae; genus Archivesica; species Archivesica marissinica. The sequence continues at coordinate 5,451,407 of CM026386.1, read as the reverse complement.
CACATCAGTAGGTACAGGGCACATACCGTTAACAGCACAAGAACAAAGTCACGTCGGTAGGTACAGAGCACATATCATCAACACCACAACAACTAAGTCACGTCGGTAGGTACAGGGCACATATTGTCAACAGCACAAGAACAAAGTCACGTCAGTAGGTACAGTGCACATACCGTTAACAGCACAAGAACAAAGTCACGTCGGTATGTACAAGGCACATATTGTCAACACCACAACAATATAGTCACGTCGGTAGGTACAGAGCACATACCATCAACACCACAAGAACAATATCACCTAGGTAGGTACCTGACACATACCGTCAACACCACAACAACAAAGTCACGTCGGTAGGTACAGAGCACATACCGGAAAACACTACAACAACAAAGTCACATCGGTAGGTACAGGGCACATACCGTTAACAGCACAAGAACAAAGTCACGTCGGTAGGTACAGAGCACATATCATCAACACCACAACAACAAAGTCACGTCGGTAGGTACAGGGCACATATTGTCAACAGCACAAGAACAAAGTCACGTCGGTAGGTACAGGGCACATACCGTTAACAGCACAAGAACTAAGTCACGTCGGTATGTACAAGGCACATATTGTCAACACCACAACAATATAGTCACGTCGGTAGGTACAGAGCACATACCATCAACACCACAAGAACAAAGTCACGTAGGTAGGTACCTGACACATACCGTCAACATCACAACAACAAAGTCACGTCGGTAGGTACAGAGCACATATCGTCAACACCACAACAACAAAGTCACGTCGGTAGGTACAGAGCACATACCGTCAACACCACAACAAAAAACCACGTCGGTAGATACAGGGCACATACCGTCAACACCACACGAACAAAGTCACGTCGGTAGGTATAGAGCACATACCGTCAACACCACAACAAAAAATTCACGTCGGTAGGTACAGGGCACATACCGTCAACAGCACAAGAACAAAGTCACGTCGGTAGGTACAGAGCACATATCATCAACACCACATCAACAAAGTCAGTTGGGTAGGTACAGGGCACATACCGTCAACAGCACAAGAACAGAGTCACGTCGGTAGGTATAGGACACATATTGTGAACAGCACAAGAACAAAGTCACGTCGGTAGGTACAGGGCACATACCGTCAACAGCACAAGAACAAAGTCACGTCGGTAGGTACAGGGCACATACCGTCAACACCACAACAACAAAGTCACGTCGGTAGGTACAGTGCACATATTGTCAACACCACAACAACAAAGTCATGTCGGTAGGTACATGGCACATATTGTCAACACCACAACAATATAGTCACGTCGGTAGGTACAGAGCACATACCATCAACACCACAAGAACAAAGTCACCTAGGTAGGTACCTGACACATACCGTCAACACCACAACAACAAAGTCACGTCGGTAGGTACAGAGCACATATCGTCAACACCACAACAACAAAGTCACGTCGGTAGGTACAGAGCACATACCGTCAACACCACAACAAAAAAATCACGTCGGTAGATACAGGGCACATACCGTCAACACCACACGAACAAAGTCACGTCGGTAGGTATAGAGCACATACCGTCAACACCACAACAAAAAAGTCACGTCGGTAGGTACAGGGCACATACCGTCAACAGCACAAGAACAAAGTCACGTCGGTAGGTACAGAGAACATATCATCAACACCACATCAACAAAGTCAGTTGAGTAGGTACAGGGCACATACCGTCAACAGCACAAGAACAGAGTCACCTCGGTAGGTATAGGACACATATTGTGAACAGCACAAGAACAAAGTCACGTCGGTAGGTACAGGGCACATACCGTCAACAGCACAAGAACAAAGTCACGTCGGTAGGTACAGGGCACATACCGTCAACACCACAACAACAAAGTCACATCGGTAGGTACAGTGCACATATTGTCAACACCACAACAACAAAGTCATGTCGGTAGGTACATGGCACATATTGTCAACACCACAACAATATAGTCACGTCGGTAGGTACATGGCACATACCGCCAACACGACAACAACAAAGTCACGTCGGTAGGTACAGAGCACATACCGTCAACACCACAAGAACAAAGTCACGTCGGTAGGTACAGAGCACATATCGTCAACACCACAACAACAAAGTCACGTCGGTAGGTACAGGGCACATATTGTCAACACCACAACAACAAAGTCACGTCGGTAGGTACAGGGCATATACCGTCAACACCACAAGAACAAAGTCACGTCGGTAGGTACAGGGCACATACCGTTAACAGCACAAGAACAAAGTCACGTCGGTAGGTACAAGGCACATATTGTCAACACCACAACAATATAGTCACGTCGGTAGGTACAGAGAACATACCATCAACACCACAAGAACAAAGTCACCTAGGTAGGTACCTGACACATACCGTCAACACCACAACAACAAAGTCACGTCGGTAGGTACAGAGCACAAATCGTCAACACCACAACAACAAAGTCACGTCGGTAGGTACAGAGCACATACCGTCAACACCACAACAAAAAAATCACGTCGGTAGATACAGGGCACATACCGTCAACACCACACGAACAAAGTCAGTCGGTAGGTATAGAGCACATACCGTCAACACCACAACAAAAAGTCACGTCGGTAGGTACAGGGCACATACCGCACAAACAAAGTCACGTCGGTAGGTACAGAGCACATATCTCAACACACAAAATCGTGTACAGGGCACATACGTCAACCAAGAACAAGTCACGCGGTAGGTAAGGCCATAGTGAACACACAAAACAAAGTCACGTCGGTAGGTACAGGGCACATACCGTCAACAGCACAAGAACAAAGTCACGTCGGTAGGTACAGGGCACATACCGTCAACACCACAACAACAAAGTCACGTCGGTAGGTACAGTGCACATATTGTCAACACCACAACAACAAAGTCACGTCGGTAGGTACAGGGCACATATTGTCAACACCACAACAATATAGTCACGTCGGTAGGTACATGGCACATACCGTCAACACGACAACAACAAAGTCACGTCGGTAGGTACAGAGCACATACCGTCAACACCACAAGAACAAAGTCACGTCGGTAGGTACAGAGCACATATCGTCAACACCACAACAACAAAGTCACGTCGGTAGGTACTGGGCACATATTGTCAACACCACAACAACAAAGTCACGTCGGTAGGTACATGGCACATATTGTCAACACCACAACAATATAGTCACGTCGGTAGGTACATTGCACATACCGTCAACACGACAACAACAAAGTCACGTCGGTAGGTACAGAGCACATACCGTCAACACCACAAGAACAAAGTCACGTCGGTAGGTACAGAGCACATACCGTCAACACCACAACAACAAAGTCACGTCGGTAGGTACAGGGCACATATCGTCAACACCACAACAACAAAGTCACGTCGGTAGGTACAGGGCACATATTGTCAACAGCACAAGAACAAAGTCACGTCGGTAGGTACACGGCACATACCGTTAACAGCACAAGAACAAAGTCACGTCGGTAGGTACAGGGCACATATTGTCAACACCACAACAACTAAGTCACGTCGGTAGGTACAGGGCATATCCCGCTAACAGCACAAGAACAAAGTCACGTCGGTAGGTACAGGGCACATATTGTCAACACCCCAACAATATAGTCACGTCGGTAGGTACAGAGCACATACCATCAACCCCACAATATCAAAGTCACGTAGGTAGGTACCTGACACATACCGTCAACACCACAACAACAAAGTCACGTTGGTATGTACAGAGCACATACCATCAACACCACAATAACAAAGTCACGTCGGTAGGTACAGAGCACATACCGTCAACACCACAACAAAAAAATCACGTCGGTAGGTACAGGGCACATACCGTCAACAGCACAAGAACAAAGTCACGTCGGTAGGTACAGAGCACATATCATCAACACCACATCAACAAAGTCACGTCGGTAGGTACAGAGCACATACCGTCAACACCACAACAACAAAGTCACGTCGGTAGGTACAGGGCACATACCGTCAACACCACAAGAACAAAGTCACGTTGGTATGTACAGAGCACATACCATCAACACCACAAAAACAAAGTCACGTCGGTAGGTACAGAGCACATACCGTCAACACCACAAGAACAAAGTCACGTCGGTAGGTACAGGGCACATACCGTCAACACCACAAGAACAAAGTCACGTCGGTAGGTACAGGGCACATATCATCAACACCACAACAACAAAGTCACGTCGGTAGGTACAGGGGACATATTGTCAACAGCACAAGAACAAAGTCACGTCGGTAGGTACAGGGCACATACTGTTAACAGCACAAGAACAAAGTCACGTCGGTAGGTACAAGGCACATATTGTCAACACCACAACAATATAGTCACGTCGGTAGGTACAGAGCACATACCATCAACACCACAAGAACAAAGTCACGTAGGTAGTTACCTGACACATACCGTCAACACCACAACAAACAAATCACATAGGTAGATACATGGCACATACCATCAACACTACACGAACAAAGTCACGTCGGTAGGTATAGAGCACATACCGTCAAAACCACAACAACAAAGTCACGTCGGTAGGTACAGAGCACATATCGTCAACACCACAACAACAAAGTCACGTCGGTAGGTACAGAACACATACCGTCAACACCACAACAAAAAATCACGTAGGTAGATACATGGCACATACCATGAACACCACACGAAGAAAGTCACGTCGGTAGGTATAGAGCACATACCGTCAACACCACAACAAAAAAGTCACGTCGGTAGGTACAGGGCACATACCGTCAACAGCACAAGAACAAAGTCACGTCGGTAGGTATAGAGCACATATCATCAACACCACATCAACAAACTCACGTTGGTAGGTACAGGGCACATACCGTCAACAGCACAAGAACAGAGTCACGTCGGTAGGTATAGGACACATATTGTGAACAGCACAAGAACAAAGTCACGTCGGTAGGTACAGGGCACATAACGTCAACAGCACAAGAACAAAGTCACTTCGGTAGGTACAGGGCACATACCGTCAACACCACAACAACAAAGTCACGTCGGTAGGTACAGTGTACATATTGTCAACACCACAACAACAAAGTCACGTCGGTAGGTACATGGCACATATTGTCAACACCACAACAATATAGTCACGTCGGTAGGTACATGGCACATACCGCCAACAGGACAACAACAATGTCACGTCGGTAGGTACAGAGCACATACCGTCAACACCACAAGAACAAAGTCACGTCGGTAGGTACAGAGCACATATCGTCAACACCACCACAACAAAGTCACGTCGGTAGGTACAGGGCACATAATGTCAACACCACAACAACAAAGTCACGTCGGTAGGTACAGGGCATATCCCGTCAACACCACAACAACAAAGTCACGTCGGTAGGTACAGGGCACATACCGTCAACACCACAAAAACAAAGTCACGTTGGTATGTACATAGAACATACCATCAACACCACAAAAACAAAGTCACGTCGGTAGGTACAGGGCACATACCGTCAACACCACAAGAACAAAGTCACGTCGGTAGGTACAGGGCACATACCGGAAAACACTACAACAACAAAGTCACATCGGTAGGTACAGGGCACATACCGTTAACAACACAAGAACAAAGTCACATCGGTAGGTACAGAGCACATATCATCAACACCACAACAACAAAGTCACGTCGGTAGGTACAGGGCACATATTGTCAACAGCACAAGAACAAAGTCACGTCGGTAGGTACAGGGCACATACCGTTAACAGCACAAGAACAAAGTCACCTAGGTTGGTACCTGACACATACCGTCAACACCACAACAACAAAGTCACGTCGGTAGGTACAGAGCACATATCGTCAACACCACAACAACAAAGTCACGTCGGTAGGTACAGAGCACATACCGTCAACACCACAACAAAAAAATCACGTCGGTAGATACAGGGCACATACCGTCAACAGCACAAGAACAGAGTCACGTCGGTAGGTATAGGACACATATTGTGAACAGCACAAGAACAAAGTCACGTCGGTAGGTACAGGGCACATACTGTCAACAGCACAAGAACAAAGTCACGTCGGTAGGTACAGGGCACATACCGTCAACAACACAACAACAAAGTCACGTCGGTAGGTACAGGGCACATATTGTCAACACCACAACAACAAAGTCACGTCGGTAGGTACAGGGCATATCCCGTCAACACCACAACAACAAAGTCACGTCGGTAGGTACAGTGCACATACCGTCAACACCATAAGAACAAAGTCACGTTGGTATGTACAGAGCACATACTATCAACACCACAAAAACAAAGTCACGTCGGTAGGTACAGAGCACATACCGTCAACACCACAAGAACAAAGTCACGTCGGTAGGTACAGGGCACATACCGTCAACACCACAAGAACAAAGTCACGTCGGTAGGTACAGAGCACATACCGGAAAACACCACAACAACAAAGTCACGTCGGTAGTTACAGGGCACATACCGTCAACAGCACAAGAACAAAGTCACGTCGGTAGGTACAGGGCACATACCGTCAACACCACAACAACAAAGTCACGTCGGTAGGTTCAGTGCACATATTGTCAACACCACAACAACAAAGTCACGTCGGTAGGTACATGGCACATATTGTCAACACCACAACAATATAGTCACGTCGGTAGGTTCATGGCACATACCGTGAACACGACAACAACAAAGTCACCTCGGTAGGTACAGAGCACATACCGTCAACACCACAAGAACAAAGTCACGTCGGTAGGTACAGAGCACATATCGTCAACACCACAACAACAAAGTCACGTCGGTAGGTACTGGGCACATATTGTCAACACCACAACAACAAAGTCACGTCGGTAGGTACATGGCACATATTGTCAACACCACAACAATATAGTCACGTCGGTAGGTACATTGCACATACCGCCAACACGACAACAACAAAGTCACGTCGGTAGGTACAGAGCACATACCGTCAACACCACAACAATATAGTCAGGTCGGTAGGTACATTGCACATACCGCCAACACGACAACAACAAAGTCACGTCGGTAGGTACAGAGCACATACCGTCAACACCACAAGAACAAAGTCACGTCGGTAGGTACAGAGCACATATCGTCAACACCACAACAACAAAGTCACGTCGTTAGGTACAGGGCACATATTGTCAACACCACAACAACAAAGTCACGTCGGTAGGTACAGGGCATATCCCGTCAACACCACAACAACAAAGTCACGTCGGTAGGTACAGGGCACATACCGTCAACACCACAAAAATAAAGTCACGTTGGTATGTACAGAGCACATACCGTCATCACCACAAGAACAAAGTCAGGTCGGTAGGTACAGGGCACATACCGTCAACACCACACGAACAAAGTCACGTCGGTAGGTACAGAGCACATACCGGAAAACACCACAACAACAAAGTCACGTCGGTAGGTACAGGTCACATACCGTCAACAGCACAAGAACAAAGTCACGTCGGTAGGTACAGAGCACATATCATCAACAACACAACAACAATGTCACGTCGGTAGGTACAGGGCACATATTGTCAACAGCACAAGAACAAAGTCACGTCGGTAGGTACACGGCACATACCGTTAACAGCACAAGAACAAAGTCACGTCGGTAGGTACAAGGCACATATTGTCAACACCACAACAATATAGTCACGTCGGTAGGTACAGCGCACATACCATCAACACCACAAGAACAAAGTCACGTAGGTAGGTACCTGACACATACCGTCAACACCACAACAACAAAGTCACGTCGGTACGTACAGAGCACATACTGACAACACCACACGAACAAAGTCACGTCGGTAGGTATAGAGCACATACCGTCAACACCACAACAAAAAAGTCACCTCGGTAGGTACAGGGCACATACCGTCAACAGCACAAGAACAAAGTCACATCGGTAGGTACAGAGCACATATCATCAACACCACATCAACAAAGTCAGTTGGGTAGGTACAGGGCACATACCGCCAACAGCACAAGAACAGAGTCACGTCGGTAGGTATAGGACACATATTGTGAAAAGCACAAGAACAAAGTCACGTCGGTAGGTACACGGCACATACGATCAACAGCACAAGAACAAAGTCACGTCGGTAGGTACAGGGCACATATCTTCAACACCACAACAACAAAGTCACGTCGGTAGGTACAGGGCACATATTGTCAAAACCACAACAACAAAGTCACGTCGGTAGGTACAGTGCATATCCCGTCAACACCACAACAACAAAGTCACGTCGGTAGGTACAGTGCACATACCGTCAACACCACAAGAACAAAGTCACGTTGGTATGTACAGAGCACATACCATCAACACCACAAAAGCAAAGTCACCTCGATAGGTACAGAGCACATACTGTCAACACCACAAGAACAAAGTCACGTCGGTAGGTACAGGGCACATACCGTCAACACCACAACAACAAAGTCACGTCGGTAGGTTCAGTGCACATATTGTCAACACCACAACAACAAAGTCACGTCGGTAGGTACATGGCACATATTGTCAACACCACAACAATATAGTCACGTCGGTAGGTACATGGCACATACCGTCAACACGACAACAACAAAGTCACGTCGGTAGGTACAGAGCACATACCGTCAACACCACAAGAACAAAGTCACGTCGGTAGGTACAGAGCACATATCGTCAACACCACAACAACAAAGTCACGTCGGTAGGTACTGGGCACATATTGTCAACACCACAACAACAAAGTCACGTCGGTAGGTACATGGCACATATTGTCAACACCACAACAATATAGTCACGTCGGTAGGTACATTGCACATACCGCCAACACGACAACAACAAAGTCACGTCGGTAGGTACAGAGCACATATCGTCAACACCACAACAACAAAGTCACGTCGTTAGGTACAGGGCACATATTGTCAACACCACAACAACAAAGTCACGTCAGTAGGTACAGGGCATATCCCGTCAACACCACAACAACAAAGTCATGTCGGTAGGTACAGGGCACATACCGTCAACACCACAAAAATAAAGTCACGTTGGTATGTACAGAGCACATACCATCAACACCACAAAAACAAAGTCACGTCGGTAGGTACAGAGCACATACCGTCATCACCACAAGAACAAAGTCACGTCGGTAGGTACAGGGCACATACCGTCAACACCACAAGAACAAAGTCACGTCGGTAGGTACAGAGCACATACCGGAAAACACCACAACAACAAAGTCACGTCGGTAGGTACAGGGCACATACCGTCAACAGCACAAGAACAAAGTCACGTCCGTAGGTACAGAGCACATATCATCAACACCACAACAACAAAGTCACGTCGGTAGGTACAGTGCACATATTGTCAACAGCACAAGAACAAAGTCACGTCGGTAGGTACACGGCACATACCGTTAACAGCACAAGAACATAGTCACGTCGGTAGGTACAAGGCACATATTGTCTACACCACAACAATATAGTCACGTTGGTAGGTACAGCGCACATACCATCAACACCACAAGAACAGAGTCACGTAGGTAGGTACCTGACACATACCGTCAACACCACAACAACAAAGTCACGTCGGTACGTACAGAGCACATACTGTCAACACCACACGAACAAAGTCACGTCGGTAGGTATAGAGCACATACCGTCAACACCACAACAAAAAAGTCACCTCGGTAGGTACAAGGCACATACTCTCAACAGCACAAGAACAAAGTCACATCGGTAGGTACAGAGCACATATCATCAACACCACATCAACAAAGTCAGTTGGGTAGGTACAGGGCACATACCGCCAACAGCACAAGAACAAAGTCACGTCGGTAGGTATAGGACACATATTGTGAACAGCACAAGAACAAAGTCACGTCGGTAGGTACACGGCACATACCGTCAACAGCACAAGAACAAAGTCACGTCGGTAGGTACAGGGCACATATTGTCAACACCACAACAACAAAGTCACGTCGGTAGGTACAGTGCATATCCCGTCAACACCACAACAACAAAGTCACGTCGGTAGGTACAGTGCACATACCGTCAACACCACAAGAACAAAGTCACGTTGGTATGTACAGAGCACATACCAGCAACACCACAAAAGCAAAGTCACCTCGGTAGGTACAGAGCACATCCCGTCAACACCACAAGAACAAAGTCACGTCGGTAGGTACAGGGCACATACCGTCAACACCACAAGAACAAAGTCACGTCGGTAGGTACAGAGCACATACCGGAAAACACCACAACAACAAAGTCACGTCGGTAGGTACAGGGCACATACCGTCAACAGCACAAGAACAAAGTCACGTCGGTAGGTACAGAGCACATATCGTCAACACCACCACAACAAAGTCACCTCGGTAGGTACAGGGCACATATTGTCAACACCACAATAACAAAGTCACGTCGGTAGGTACAGGGCATATCCCGTCAACACCACAACAACAAAGTCACGTCGGTAGGTACAGGGCACATACCGTCAACACCACAAAAACTAAGTCACGTCGGTAGGTACAGGGCAGATACCGTCAACACCACAAGAACAAAGTCACGTCGGTAGGTACAGAGCACATACCGGAAAACACTACAACAACAAAGTCACATCGGTAGGTACAGGGCACATACCGTTAACAACACAAGAACAAAGTCACGTCGGTAGGTACAGGGCACATATTGTCAACAGCACAAGAACAAAGTCACGTCGGTATGTACAGGGCACATACCGTTAACAGCACAAGAACAAAGTCACCTAGGTTGGTACCTGACACATACCGTCAACACCACAACAACAAAGTCACGTCGGTAGGTACAGAGCACATATCATCAACACCACAACAACAAAGTCACGTCGGTAGGTACAGAGCACATACCGTCAACACCACAACAAAAAAATCACGTCGGTAGATAGAGGGCACATACCGTCAACACCACACGAACAAAGTCACGTCGGTAGGTATAGAGCACATACCGTCAACACCACAACAAAAAAGTCACGTCGGTAGGTACAGTGCACATACCTTCAACAGCACATGAACAAAGTCACGTCGGTAGGTACAGAGCACATATCATCAACACCACATCAACAAAGTCAGTTGGGTAGGTACAGGGCACATACCGTCAACAGCACAAGAACAGAGTCACGTCGGTAGGTATAGGACACATATTGTGAACAGCACAAGAACAAAGTCACGTCTGTAGGTACAGGGCACATACCGTCATCAGCACAAGAACAAAGTCACGTCGGTAGGTACAGGGCACATACCGTCAACAACACAACAACAAAGTCACGTCGCTAGGTACAGGGCACATATTGTCAACACCACAACAACAAAGTCACGTCGGTAGGTACAGGGCATATCCCGTCAACACCACAACAACAAAGTCACGTTGGTATGTACAGAGCACATACTATCAACACCACAAAAACAAAGTCACGTCGGTAGGTACAGAGCACATACCGTCAACACCAAAAGAACAAAATCACGTCGGTAGGTACAGGGCACATACCGTCAACACCACAAGAACAAAGTCACGTCGGTAGGTACAGAGCACATACCGGAAAACACCCTAACAACAAAGTCACGTCGATAGGTACAGGGCACATACCGTCAACAGCACAAGAACAAAGTCACGTCGGTAGGTACAGGGCACATACCGTCAACACCACAACAACAAAGTCACGTCGGTAGGTTCAGTGCACATATTGTCAACACCACAACAACAAAGTCACGTCGGTAGGTACATGGCACATATTGTCAACACCACAACAATATAGTCACGTCGGTAGGTACATGGCACATACCGTCAACACGACAACAACAAAGTCACGTCGTTAGGTACAGAGCACATACCGTCAACACCACAAGAACAAAGTCACGTCGGTAGGTACAGAGCACATATCGTCAACACCACAACAACAAAGTCACGTCGGTAGGTACTGGGCACATATTGTCAACACCACAACAACAAAGTCACGTCGGTAGGTACATGGCACATATTGTCAACACCACAACAATATAGTCACGTCGGTAGGTACATTGCACATACCGCCAACACGACAACAACAAAGTCACGTCGGTAGGTACAGAGCACATACCGTCAACACCACAAGAACAAAGTCACGTCGGTAAGTACAGAGCACATATCGTCAACACCACAAGAACAAAGTCACGTCGTTAGGTACAGGGCACATATTGTCAACACCACAACAACAAAGTCACGTCGGTAGGTACAGGGCATAGCCCGTCAACACCACAACAACAAAGTCACGTCGGTAGGTACAGGGCACATACCGTCATCACCAAGTCACGTCGGTAGGTACAGGGCACATACCGTCAACAGCACAAGAACAAAGTCACGTCGGTAGGTACAGAGCACATATCATCAACACCACAACAACAATGTCACGTCGCTAGGTACAGGGCACATATTGTCAACAGCACAAGAACAAAGTCACGTCGGTAGGTACACGGCACATACTGTTAACAGCACAAGAACAAAGTCACGTCGGTAGGTACAAGGCACATATTGTCAACACCACAACAATATAGTCACGTCGGTAGGTACAGAGCACATACCATCAACACCACAAGAACAAAGTCACGTAGGTAGGTACCTGACGCATACCGTCAACACCACAACAACAAAGTCACGTCGGTACGTACAGAGCACATACTGTCAACACCAAACGAACAAAGTCACGTCGGTAGGTATAGAGCACATACTGTCAACACCACAACAAAAAAGTCACCTCGATAGGTACAGGGCACATACCGTCAACAGCACAAGAACAAAGTCACATCGGTAAGTACAGAGCACATATCATCAACACCACATCAACAAAGTCAGTTGGGTAGATACAGGGCACATACCGCCAACAGCACAAGAACAGAGTCACGTCGGTAGGTATAGGACACATATTGTGAACAGCACAAGAACAAAGTCACGTCGGTAGGTACAGGGCATATACCGTCAAAAGCACAAGAACAAAGTCACGTCGGTAGGTACAGGGCACATATCTTCAACACCACAACAACAAAGTCACGTCGGTAGGTACAGGGCACATATTGTCAACACCACAACAACAAAGTCACGTCGGTAGGTACAGTGCATATCCCGTCAACACCACAACAACAAAGTCACGTCGGTAGGTACAGTGCACATACCGTCAACACCACAAGAACAAAGTCACGTTGGTATGTACAGAGCACATACCATCAACACCACAAAAGCAAAGTCACCTCGGTAGGTACAGAGCACATACCGTCAACACCACAAGAACAAAGTCACGTCGGTAGGTACAGGGCACATATCGTCAACACCACAAGAACAAAGTCACGTCGGTAGGTACAGAGCACATACCGGAAAACACCACAACAACAAAGTCACGTCGATAGGTACAGTGCACATATTATCCACACCACAACAACACAGTCACGTCGGTAGGTACATGGCACATATTGACAACACCACAACAATATAGTCACGTCGGTAGGTACATGGCACATACCGTCAACACGACAACAACAAAGTCACGTCGGTAGGTACAGAGCACATACCGTCAACACCACAAGAACAAAGTCACGTCGGTAGGTACAGGGCACATACCGTCAACACCACAAGAACAAAGTCACGTCGGTAGGTACAGAGCACATACCGTCAACACCACAACAACAAAGTCACGTCGGTAGGTACAGGGCACATACCGTCAACACCACAACAACAAAGTCACGTCGGTAGGTACAGGCACATACCGTCAACACCACAAAACAAAGTCACGTCGGTAGGTACAGAGCACATACCGTCAACACCACAAAAACAAAGTCACGTCGGTAGGTACAGGGCACATACCGTCAACACCACAAGAACAAAGTCACGTCGGTAGGTACAGGGCACATACCGTCAACACCACAAGAACAAAGTCACGTCGGTAGGTACAGGCAATATTGTCAACACCACAACAAAAGTCCGTCTTGTTACAGAGCACATACCATCAACACCACAAAAACAAAGTCACGTCGGTAGGTACAGGGCACATACCGTCAACACCACAAGAACAAAGTCACGTCGGTAGGTACAGAGCACATACCGGAAAACACTACAACAACAAAGTCACATCGGTAGGTACAGGGCACATACCGTTAACAACACAAGAACAAAGTCACGTCGGTAGGTACAGAGCACATATCATCAACACCACAACAACAAAGTCACGTCGGTAGGTACAGGGCACATATTGTCAACAGCACAAGAACAAAGTCACGTCGGTAGGTACAGGGCACATATCGTTAACACCACAAAAAAGTCACGTGGTGGTACGACAATACTCAACACCACAAGAACAAAGTCACGTAGGTAGGTACATGACACATACCGTCAACACCACAAGAACAAAGTCACGTCGGTAGGTACAGAGCACATATCGTCAACAGCACAAGAACAAAGTCACGTCGGTAGGTACAGGGCACATACCGTCAACAGAACAAGAACAGAGTCACGTCGGTTGGTACAGGACACATATTGTCAACGCACAAGAACAAAGTCACGTCAGTAGGTACAGGGCACATACCATCAACAGCACAATAACAATGTCACGTCGGTAGGTACAGGGCACATACCGTCAACAGCACAAGAACAAAGTCACGTCGGTAGGTACAGGGCACATACCGTCAACACCACAACAACAAAGTCACGTCGGTAGGTACAGGGCACATATTGTCAACACCACAACAATATAGTCACGTCGGTAGGTACATGGCACATACCGTCAACAGGACAAGAACAGAGTCATGTCGGTAGGTACAGAGCACATACCGTCAACACGACAACAACAAAGTCACGTCAGTAGGTACAGGGCACATACCGTCAACAGCACAATAACAAATTCACCTCGGTATGTACAGGGCACATACCGTCAACAGCACAAGAACAATGTCAGGTCGGTAGGTACAGGGCACATACCGTCAACACCACAACAACAAAGTCACGTCTGTAGGTACAGGGCACATATTGTCAACACCACAACAACAAAGTCACGTCGGTAGGTACAGGGCACATATTGTGAACACCACAACAACAAAGTCACGTCCGTAGGTACAGAGCATATATTGTCAACACCACAAAAACAAAGTCACATCGGTAGGTACAGGGCACATATTGTCAACACCACAACAATATAGTCACGTCGGTAGGTAAATGGCACAAACCGTCAACACCACAACAACAAAGTCACGTCGGTAGGTAGAGAGCACATACCATCAACACCACAAAAACAAAGTCACGTCGGTAGGTACAGAGCACATACCATCAAGACCACAAGAACAAAGTCACATCGGTAGGTACAGTGTACATACCGTCAACAGCACAAGAACAAAGTCACGTCGGTAGGTACAGAGCACATATCATCAACACCACAACAACAAAGTCACGTCGGTAGGTACAGAGTACATCCCGTCAACACCACAACAACAAAGTCACGTCGGTAGGTACAGGGTACATACCGTCAACACCAAAAGAACAAAGTCACATTGGTATGTACAGAGCACATACCATCAACACCACAAAAACAAAGTCACGTCGGTAGGTACAGAGCACATACCGTCAAGACCACAAGAACAAAGTCACATCGGTAGGTACAGGGCACATAACGTCAACACCACAAGAACAAAGTCACGTCGGTAGGTACAGAGCACACACCGACAACACCATAACAACAAAGTCACGTCGGTAGGTACATGGCACATACCATCAACACCACAACAACAAAGTCACGTCGGTAGGTACAAGGCACATATTGTCAACAGCAAAAGAACAAAGTCAGGTCGGTAGGTACAGGGCACATACCGTCAACAGCACAAGAACAAAGTCACGTCGGTAGGTACAGGGCACATACCGTCAACACCACAACAACAAAGTCACGTCGGTAGGTACAGGGCACATATTGTCAACACCACAACAATATAGTCACGTCGGTAGGTACAGTGCACATACCGGAAAACACCACAACAACAAAGTCACGTCGGAAGGTACAGAGCACATATCATCAACACCACAACAACAAAGTCACGTCGGTCGGTACAGGGCACATACCTTCAACACCACAAGAACAAAGTCACGTTGGTATGTACAGAGCACATACCATCAACACCACAAAAACAAAGTCCCGTCGGTAGGTACAGAGCACATACCGTCAATACAACAAGAACAAAGTCACATCGGTAGGTACAGGGCACATACCGTCAACACCACTAGAACAAAGTCACGTCGGTAGGTACAGGGCACATACCGTCAACAGCACAAGAACAAAGTCACGTCGGTAGGTACAGAGCACATATCATCAACACCACAACAAGAAAGTCACGTCGGTAGGTACAGGGCACATACCATCAACAGCACAAGAACAAAGTCACGTCGGTAGGTACAAGGCATATATTGTCAACACCACAACAATATAGTCACCTCGATAGTTACAGAGCAAATACCATCAACACCACAAGAACAAAGTCACGTAGGTAGGTACATGTCACATACCGTCAACACCACAAAAACAAAGTCACTTCGGTAGGTACAGAGCACATATCGTCAACACCACAACAATAAAGTCACGTCCGTAGGTACAGAGCACATATTGTCAACACCACAACAACAAAGTCACGTCGATTGGTACAGGGTACATATTGTCAACACCACAACAATATAGTCACGTCGGTAGGTACAGTGCACATACCGGAAAACACCACAACAACAAAGTCACATCGGTAGATACAGGGCACATACCGTCAACAGCACAAGAACAAAGTCACGTCGGTAGGTACAGAGCACATATCGTCAACACCACAACAACAAAGTCACGTCGGTAGGTACAGGGCACATACCGTCAACAGCACAAGAACAAAGTCACGTCGGTAGGTACAAGGCACATATTGTCAACACCACAACAATAGAGTCACGTCGGTAGGTACAGAGCAAATACCATCAACACCACAAGAACAAAGTCACGTAGGTAGGTACATGACACATACCGTCAACAGCACAAGAACAAAGTCACGTCGGTAGGTATAGAGCACATATCGTCAACAGCACAAGAACAAAGTCAGGTCGGTAGGTACAGGGCACATACTGTCAACAGAACAAGAACAGAGTCACGTCGGTTGGTACAGGACACATATTGTCAACAGCAAAAGAACAAAGTCACGTCAGTAGGTACAGGGCACATACCATCAACAGCACAATAACAATGTCACGTCGGTAGGTACACGGCACATACCGTCAACAGCACAAGAACAAAGTCACGTCGGTAGGTACAGGGCACATACCGTCAACACCACAACAACAAAGTCGCGTCGGTAGGTACAGGGCACATATTGTCAACACCACACCAATATAATCACGTCGATAGGTACATGGCACATACCGTCAACACGACAAGAACAGAGTCTTGTCGGTAGGTACAGAGCACATACCGTCAACACGACAACAACAAAGTCACGTCAGTAGGTACAGGGCGCATACCGTCAACAGCACAATAACAAATTCACCTCGGTATATACAGGGCACATACCGTCAACAGCACAAGAACAATGTCAGGTCGGTAGGTACAGGGCACATACCGTCAACACCACAACAACAAAGTCACGTCGGTAGGTACAGGGCACATATTGTCAACACCACAACAACAAAGTCACGTCGGTAGGTACAGGGCACATATTGTGAACACCACAACAACAAAGTCACTTCCGTAGGTACAGAGCATATATTGTCAACACCACAACAACAAAGTCACATCGGTAGGTACAGGGCACATATTGTCAACACAACAACAATATAGTCACGTCGGTAGGTAAATGGCACATACCGTCAACACGACAACAACAAAGTCACGTCGGTAGGTACAGAGCACATACCTTCAACACCACAAGAACAAAGTCACGTCGGTAGGTACAGAGCACATATCGTCAACACCACAACAACAAAGTCACGTCCGTAGGTAAAGGGCTCATATTGTCAACACCACAACAACAAAGTCACGTCGGTAGGTACAGGGCACATAGTGTCAAAACCACAACAACAAAGTCACGTAAGTAGGTACAGAGCACATCCCGTCAACAGCAAAAGAACAAAGTCAGGTCGGTAGGTACAGGGCACATACCGTCAACAGCACAAGAACAAAGTCACGTCGGTAGGTACAGGGCACATACTGTCAACACCACAACAACAAAGTCACGTCGGTAGGTACAGGGCACATATTGTCAACACCACAACAACAAAGTCACGTCGGTAGGTAC
>CM026386.1:5351938-5432028 GCA_014843695.1 Archivesica marissinica | reverse complement strand
CTAGAGAATAGCACTCGGAGATATGCACGGTACGCTACAAAGCAATACTAGAGAATAGCACTGGGAGATATGCACGGTACGCTACAAAGCAATACTAGAGAATAGCACTCCGGAGATATGCACGGTACGCTACAAAGCAATACTAGAGAATAGCACTGGGAGATATGCACGGTACGCTACAAAGCAATACTAGAGAATAGCACTCCGGAGATATGCACGGTACGCTACAAAGCAATACTAGATAATAGCACCCGGGAGATATGCACGGTACGCTACAAAGCAATACTAGAGAATAGCACTCCGGAGATATGCACGGTACGCTACAAAGCAATACTAGAGAATAGCACTCCGGAGAGATGCACGGTACGCTACAAAGCAATACTAGAGAATAGCACTCCGGAGATATGCAAGGTACGCTACAAAGCAATACTAGAGAATAGCACTCCGGAGATATGCACGGTACGCTACAAAGCAATACTAGAGAATAGCACTCCGGAGATATGCACGGTACGCTACAAAGCAATACTAGAGAATAGCACTCCGGAGATATGCACGGTACGCTACAAAGCAATACTAGAGAATAGCACTCCGGAGATATGCACGGTACGCTACAAAGCAATACTAGAGAATAGCACTCCGGAGATATGCACGGTACGCTACAAAGCAATACTAGAGAATAGCACTCCGGAGATATGCACGGTACGCTACAAAGCAATACTAGAGAATAGCACTCCGGAGATATGCACGGTACGCTACAAAGCAATACTAGAGAATAGCACTGGGAGATATGCACGGTACGCTACAAAGCAATACTAGAGAATAGCACTCGGAGATATGCACGGTACGCTACAAAGCAATACTAGAGAATAGCACTCCGGAGATATGCACGGTACGCTACAAAGCAATACTAGAGAATAGCACTCCGGAGATATGCACGGTACGCTACAAAGCAATACTAGAGAATAGCACTCGGGAGATATGCACGGTACGCTACAAAGCAATACTAGAGAATAGCACTCGGGAGATATGCACGGTACGCTACAAAGCAATACTAGAGAATAGCACTGGGAGATATGCACGGTACGCTACAAAGCAATACTAGAGAATAGCACTCGGAGATATGCACGGTACGCTACAAAGCAATACTAGAGAATAGCACTGGGAGATATGCACGGTACGCTACAAAGCAATACTAGAGAATAGCACTGGGAGATATGCACGGTACGCTACAAAGCAATACTAGAGAATAGCACTCCGGAGATATGCACGGTACGCTACAAAGCAATACTAGAGAATAGCACTGGGAGATATGCACGGTACGCTACAAAGCAATACTAGAGAATAGCACTCCGGAGATATGCACGGTACGCTACAAAGCAATACTAGAGAATAGCACTGGGAGATATGCACGGTACGCTACAAAGCAATACTAGAGAATAGCACTCGGAGATATGCACGGTACGCTACAAAGCAATACTAGAGAATAGCACTGGGAGATATGCACGGTACGCTACAAAGCAATACTAGAGAATAGCACTGGGAGATATGCACGGTACGCTACAAAGCAATACTAGAGAATAGCACTCCGGAGATATGCACGGTACGCTACAAAGCAATACTAGAGAATAGCACTGGGAGATATGCACGGTACGCTACAAAGCAATACTAGAGAATAGCACTCCGGAGATATGCACGGTACGCTACAAAGCAATACTAGAGAATAGCACTCCGGAGAGATGCACGGTACGCTACAAAGCAATACTAGATAATAGCACCGGGAGATATGCAGGTACGCTACAAAGCAATACTAGATAATAGCACTCCGGAGATATGCACGGTACGCTACAAAGCAATACTAGAGAATAGCACTCGGGAGATATGCACGGTACGCTACAAAGCAATACTAGAGAATAGCACTGGGAGATATGCACGGTACGCTACAAAGCAATACTAGAGAATAGCACTCCGGAGAGATGCACGGTACGCTACAAAGCAATACTAGAGAATAGCACTGGGAGATATGCACGGTACGCTACAAAGCAATACTAGAGAATAGCACAGGGAGATATGCACGGTACGCTACAAAGCAATACTAGAGAATAGCACTCCGGAGATATGCACGGTACGCTACAAAGCAATACTAGAGAATAGCACAGGGAGATATGCACGGTACGCTACAAAGCAATACTAGAGAATAGCACTGGAGATATGCACGGTACGCTACAAAGCAATACTAGAGAATAGCACTCGGAGATATGCACGGTACGCTACAAAGCAATACTAGAGAATAGCACTCGGAGATATGCACGGTACGCTACAAAGCAATACTAGAGAATAGCACTGGGAGATATGCACGGTACGCTACAAAGCAATACTAGAGAATAGCACTCCGGAGATATGCACGGTACGCTACAAAGCAATACTAGAGAATAGCACTCGGGAGATATGCACGGTACGCTACAAAGCAATACTAGAGAATAGCACTGGGAGATATGCACGGTACGCTACAAAGCAATACTAGAGAATAGCACTCCGGAGATATGCACGGTACGCTACAAAGCAATACTAGAGAATAGCACTGGGAGATATGCACGGTACGCTACAAAGCAATACTAGAGAATAGCACTCCGGAGAGATGCACGGTACGCTACAAAGCAATACTAGAAATACACGGGATATCGTACGCTACAAAGCAATACTAGAGAATAGCACTGGGAGATATGCACGGTACGCTACAAAGCAATACTAGAGAATAGCACTCCGGAGATATGCACGGTACGCTACAAAGCAATACTAGAGAATAGCACTGGGAGATATGCACGGTACGCTACAAAGCAATACTAGAGAATAGCACTCCGGAGAGATGCACGGTACGCTACAAAGCAATACTAGATAATACACCCGGGATATCACGGTACGCTACAAAGCAATACTAGATAATAGCACTCCGGAGATATGCACGGTACGCTACAAAGCAATACTAGAGAATAGCACTCCGGAGATATGCACGGTACGCTACAAAGCAATACTAGAGAATAGCACTCCGGAGAGATGCACGGTACGCTACAAAGCAATACTAGAGAATAGCACTCGGGAGATAGCAGGTACGCTACAAAGCAATACTAGAATACACCGGAGATATGCACGGTACGCTACAAAGCAATACTAGAGAATAGCACTCGGAGATATGCACGGTACGCTACAAAGCAATACTAGAGAATAGCACTCCGGAGATATGCACGGTACGCTACAAAGCAATACTAGAGAATAGCACTCCGGAGATATGCACGGTACGCTACAAAGCAATACTAGAGAATAGCACTCCGGAGATATGCACGGTACGCTACAAAGCAATACTAGAGAATAGCACTCCGGAGATATGCACGGTACGCTACAAAGCAATACTAGAGAATAGCACTGGGAGATATGCACGGTACGCTACAAAGCAATACTAGAGAATAGCACTCCGGAGATATGCACGGTACGCTACAAAGCAATACTAGAGAATAGCACTGGGAGATATGCACGGTACGCTACAAAGCAATACTAGAGAATAGCACAGGGAGATATGCACGGTACGCTACAAAGCAATACTAGAGAATAGCACTCCGGAGATATGCACGGTACGCTAAAAGCAATATAGAGAATAGCACAGGGAGATATGCACGGTACGCTACAAAGCCATACTAGAGAATAGCACTCGGAGATATGCACGGTACGCTACAAAGCAATACTAGAGAATAGCACTCCGGAGAGATGCACGGTACGCTACAAAGCAATACTAGAGAATAGCACTCCGGAGATATGCAAGGTACGCTACAAAGCAATACTAGAGAATAGCACTCGGGAGATATGCACGGTACGCTACAAAGCAATACTAGAGAATAGCACCGGGAGATATGCACGGTACGCTACAAAGCAATACTAGAGAATAGCACTGGGAGATATGCACGGTACGCTACAAAGCAATACTAGAGAATAGCACTCGGAGATATGCACGGTACGCTACAAAGCAATACTAGAGAATAGCACTGGGAGATATGCACGGTACGCTACAAAGCAATACTAGAGAATAGCACTCGGAGATATGCACGGTACGCTACAAAGCAATACTAGAGAATAGCACTGGGAGATATGCACGGTACGCTACAAAGCAATACTAGAGAATAGCACTGGGAGATATGCACGGTACGCTACAAAGCAATACTAGATAATAGCACCCGGGATATGCACGGTACGCTACAAAGCAATACTAGAGAATAGCACTCCGGAGAGATGCACGGTACGCTACAAAGCAATACTAGAGAATAGCACTCCGGAGATATGCAAGGTACGCTACAAAGCAATACTAGAGAATAGCACTCCGGAGAGATGCACGGTACGCTACAAAGCAATACTAGAGAATAGCACTCGGGAGAAGCAGGTACGCTACAAAGCAATATAGAATACACTCGGAGATATGCACGGTACGCTACAAAGCAATACTAGAGAATAGCACTCGGAGATATGCACGGTACGCTACAAAGCAATACTAGAGAATAGCACTCCGGAGAGATGCACGGTACGCTACAAAGCAATACTAGAGAATAGCACTGGGAGATATGCACGGTACGCTACAAAGCAATACTAGAGAATAGCACTCCGGAGATATGCACGGTACGCTACAAAGCAATACTAGAGAATAGCACTCCGGAGATATGCACGGTACGCTACAAAGCAATACTAGAGAATAGCACTGGAGATATGCACGGTACGCTACAAAGCAATACTAGAGAATAGCACTCCGGAGATATGCACGGTACGCTACAAAGCAATACTAGAGAATAGCACTGGGAGATATGCACGGTACGCTACAAAGCAATACTAGAGAATAGCACTCCGGAGATATGCACGGTACGCTACAAAGCAATACTAGAGAATAGCACTGGGAGATATGCACGGTACGCTACAAAGCAATACTAGAGAATAGCACTCCGGAGAGATGCACGGTACGCTACAAAGCAATACTAGAGAATAGCACCCGGGAGATATGCACGGTACGCTACAAAGCAATACTAGAGAATAGCACTCCGGAGATATGCACGGTACGCTACAAAGCAATACTAGAGAATAGCACTCCGGAGATATGCACGGTACGCTACAAAGCAATACTAGAGAATAGCACTCGGAGATATGCACGGTACGCTACAAAGCAATACTAGAGAATAGCACCCGGAGATATGCACGGTACGCTACAAAGCAATACTAGAGAATAGCACTCCGGAGATATGCACGGTACGCTACAAAGCAATACTAGAGAATAGCACTCCGGAGAGATGCACGGTACGCTACAAAGCAATACTAGAGAATAGCACTCGGGAGATATGCAAGGTACGCTACAAAGCAATACTAGAAATAGCACTCCGGAGATATGCACGGTACGCTACAAAGCAATACTAGAGAATAGCACTGGGAGATATGCACGGTACGCTACAAAGCAATACTAGAGAATAGCACTCCGGAGATATGCACGGTACGCTACAAAGCAATACTAGAGAATAGCACTCCGGAGATATGCAAGGTACGCTACAAAGCAATACTAGAGAATAGCACTCCGGAGATGCACGGTACGCTACAAAGCAATACTAGAGAATAGCACTGGGAGATATGCACGGTACGCTACAAAGCAATACTAGAGAATAGCACTCGGGAGATATGCACGGTACGCTACAAAGCAATACTAGAGAATAGCACTCGGGAGATATGCACGGTACGCTACAAAGCAATACTAGAGAATAGCACTGGGAGATATGCACGGTACGCTACAAAGCAATACTAGAGAATAGCACTCGGAGATATGCACGGTACGCTACAAAGCAATACTAGAGAATAGCACTGGGAGATATGCACGGTACGCTACAAAGCAATACTAGAGAATAGCACTCGGAGATATGCACGGTACGCTACAAAGCAATACTAGAGAATAGCACTGGGAGATATGCACGGTACGCTACAAAGCAATACTAGAGAATAGCACTGGGAGATATGCACGGTACGCTACAAAGCAATACTAGAGAATAGCACTGGGAGATATGCACGGTACGCTACAAAGCAATACTAGAGAATAGCACTCCGGAGAGATGCACGGTACGCTACAAAGCAATACTAGAGAATAGCACTCCGGAGAGATGCACGGTACGCTACAAAGCAATACTAGAGAATAGCACTCCGGAGATATGCAAGGTACGCTACAAAGCAATACTAGAGAATAGCACTGGGAGATATGCACGGTACGCTACAAAGCAATACTAGAGAATAGCACTCCGGAGAGATGCACGGTACGCTACAAAGCAATACTAGAGAATAGCACTCCGGAGATATGCACGGTACGCTACAAAGCAATACTAGAGAATAGCACAGGGAGATATGCACGGTACGCTACAAAGCAATACTAGAGAATAGCACAGGGAGATATGCACGGTACGCTACAAAGCAATACTAGAGAATAGCACTCGGAGATATGCACGGTACGCTACAAAGCAATACTAGAGAATAGCACTCCGGAGAGATGCACGGTACGCTACAAAGCAATACTAGAGAATAGCACTCCGGAGATATGCAAGGTACGCTACAAAGCAATACTAGAGAATAGCACTCCGGAGATATGCACGGTACGCTACAAAGCAATACTAGAGAATAGCACTCCGGAGAGATGCACGGTACGCTACAAAGCAATACTAGAGAATAGCACTCGGAGATATGCACGGTACGCTACAAAGAATACTAGAGATAGCACGAGATATGCACGGTACGCTACAAAGCAATACTAGAGAATAGCACTCCGGAGATATGCACGGTACGCTACAAAGCAATACTAGAGAATAGCACTCCGGAGATATGCACGGTACGCTACAAAGCAATACTAGAGAATAGCACTGGGAGATATGCACGGTACGCTACAAAGCAATACTAGAGAATAGCACTCCGGAGATATGCACGGTACGCTACAAAGCAATACTAGAGAATAGCACTCCGGAGATATGCACGGTACGCTACAAAGCAATACTAGAGAATAGCACTGGGAGATATGCACGGTACGCTACAAAGCAATACTAGAGAATAGCACTCCGGAGAGATGCACGGTACGCTACAAAGCAATACTAGATAATAACACCCGGGATATATAAACGGTACGCTACAAAGCAATACTAGATAATAGCACTCCGGAGATATGCACGGTACGCTACAAAGCAATACTAGAGAATAGCACTCCGGAGAGATGCACGGTACGCTACAAAGCAATACTAGAGAATAGCACTCCGGAGATATGCAAGGTACGCTACAAAGCAATACTAGAGAATAGCACTCCGGAGATATGCACGGTACGCTACAAAGCAATACTAGAGAATAGCACTGGGAGATATGCACGGTACGCTACAAAGCAATACTAGAGAATAGCACTCCGGAGATATGCACGGTACGCTACAAAGCAATACTAGAGAATAGCACTGGGAGATATGCACGGTACGCTACAAAGCAATACTAGAGAATAGCACTCCGGAGATATGCACGGTACGCTACAAAGCAATACTAGAGAATAGCACTGGGAGATATGCACGGTACGCTACAAAGCAATACTAGAGAATAGCACTCCGGAGAGATGCACGGTACGCTACAAAGCAATACTAGAGAATAGCACTCGGGAGATATGCACGGTACGCTACAAAGCAATACTAGAGAATAGCACTCCGGAGATATGCACGGTACGCTACAAAGCAATACTAGAGAATAGCACTGGGAGATATGCACGGTACGCTACAAAGCAATACTAGAGAATAGCACTGGGAGATATGCACGGTACGCTACAAAGCAATACTAGAGAATAGCACTCCGGAGATATGCACGGTACGCTACAAAGCAATACTAGAGAATAGCACTGGGAGATATGCACGGTACGCTACAAAGCAATACTAGAGAATAGCACAGGGAGATATGCACGGTACGCTACAAAGCAATACTAGAGAATAGCACTCCGGAGAATGCACGGTACGCTAAAAGAATATAGAGAATAGCACAGGGAGATATGCACGGTACGCTACAAAGCAATACTAGAGAATAGCACTCGGAGATATGCACGGTACGCTACAAAGCAATACTAGAGAATAGCACTCCGGAGATATGCACGGTACGCTACAAAGCAATACTAGAGAATAGCACTGGGA
Source organism: Archivesica marissinica (assembly GCA_014843695.1). NCBI lineage: Eukaryota > Metazoa > Mollusca > Bivalvia > Venerida > Vesicomyidae > Archivesica > Archivesica marissinica. Next base: position 5,423,827 of record CM026386.1, on the reverse strand, counting down.
GATATGCACGGTACGCTACAAAGCAATACTAGAGAATAGCACTCCGGAGATATGCACGGTACGCTACAAAGCAATACTAGAGAATAGCACTGGGAGATATGCACGGTACGCTACAAAGCAATACTAGAGAATAGCACTCCGGAGATATGCACGGTACGCTACAAAGCAATACTAGAGAATAGCACTCCGGAGATATGCACGGTACGCTACAAAGCAATACTAGAGAATAGCACTGGGAGATATGCACGGTACGCTACAAAGCAATACTAGAGAATAGCACCCGGGAGATATGCACGGTACGCTACAAAGCAATACTAGAGAATAGCACTCCGGAGATATGCAAGGTACGCTACAAAGCAATACTAGATAATAACACTCCGGAGATATGCAAGGTACGCTACAAAGCAATACTAGATAATAGCACTCGGGAGATATGCACGGTACGCTACAAAGCAATACTAGAGAATAGCACTCGGGAGATATGCACGGTACGCTACAAAGCAATACTAGAGAATAACACTCGGAGAGATGCACGGTACGCTACAAAGCAATACTAGATAATAACACCCGGGATATATAAACGGTACGCTACAAAGCTATACTAGAGAATAGCTCTTGGAGATATGCACGGTACGCTACAAAGCAATACTAGATAATAGCACTTGGGATATATAAACGGTACGCTACAAAGCAATACTAGAGAATAGCTCTTGGAGATATGCAAGGTACGCTACAAAGCAATACTAGATAATAGCACTCGGGATATATAAACGGTACGCTATGAAAGCAATACTAGAGAATAGCACTCGGGATATATAAACGGTACGCAACATAGTAATACTAGAGAATAGCTCTCCGGAGAGATGCACGGTACCCTACAAAGCAATACTAAATAATAACACTCGGAGATATGCACGGTACGCTACAAAGCAATACTAGAGAATAACACTCCGGAGATATGCAAGGTACGCTACAAAGCAATACTAGAGAATAGCACTCCGGAGATATGAACGGTACGCTACAAAGCAATACTAGAGAATAGCACTCCGGAGATATGCAAGGTACGCTACAAATCAATACTAGATAATAGCACTCGGGAGATATGCACGGTACGCTACAAAGCAATACTAGAGAATAACACTCCGGAGATATGCAAGGTACGCTACAAAGCAATACTAGATAATAGCACTCGGGAGATGTGCACGGTACGCTACAAAGCAATACTAGATAATAAAACTCTGGAGATATGCAAGGTACGCTACAAAGCAATACTATATAATAGCACTCGGGAGATATGCACGGTACTCTACAATGCAATACTAGATAATAACACTCCGGAGATATGCACGGTACGCTACAAAGCAATACTAGAGAATAGCACTGGGAGATATGCACGGTACGCTACAAAGCAATACTAGTGAATAGCACTGGGAGATATGCACGGTACTCTACAAAGCAATACTAGAGAATAGCACTGGGAGATATGCACGGTACGCTACAAAGCAATACTAGAGAATAGCACTCCGGAGATATGCACGGTAGGCTACAAAGCAATACTAGAGAATAGCACTCCGGAGAGATGCAAGGTACGCTACAAAGCAATACTAGAGAATAGCACTCCGGAGATATGCACGGTACGCTACAAAGCAATACTAGAGAATAGCACTCCGGAGATATACAAGGTACGCTACAAAGCAATACTAGAGAATAGCACTGGGAGATATGCACGGTACGCTACAAAGCAATACTAGAGAATAGCACTCGGAGATATGCACGGTACGCTACAAAGCAATACTAGAGAATAGCACTCGGGAGATATGCACGGTACGCTACAAAGCAATACTAGAGAATAGCACTCCGGAGATATGCACGGTACGCTACAAAGCAATACTAGAGAATAGCACTGGGAGATATGCACGGTACGCTACAAAGCAATACTAGAGAATAGCACTGGGAGATATGCACGGTACGCTACAAAGCAATACTAGAGAATAGCACTGGGAGATATGCACGGTACGCTACAAAGCAATACTAGAGAATAGCACTGGGAGATATGCACGGTACGCTACAAAGCAATACTAGAGAATAGCACTGGGAGATATGCACGGTACGCTACAAAGCAATACTAGAGAATAGCACTGGGAGATATGCACGGTACGCTACAAAGCAATACTAGAGAATAGCACTGGGAGATATGCACGGTACGCTACAAAGCAATACTAGAGAATAGCACTCCGGAGATATGCACGGTACGCTACAAAGCAATACTAGAGAATAGCACTGGGAGATATGCACGGTACGCTACAAAGCAATACTAGATAATAGCAGAGAGATGCACGGTACGCTACAAAGCAATACTAGAGAATAGCACTGGGAGATATGCACGGTACGCTACAAAGCAATACTAGAGAATAGCACTGGGAGATATGCACGGTACGCTACAAAGCAATACTAGAGAATAGCACTGGGAGATATGCAAGGTACGCTACAAAGCAATACTAGAGAATAGCACTGGGAGATATGCACGGTACGCTACAAAGCAATACTAGAGAATAGCACTGGGAGATATGCATGGTGCGCTACAAAGCAATACTAGAGAATAGCACTCCGGAGATATGCACGGTACGCTACAAAGCAATACTAGAGAATAGCACTGGGAGATATGCACGGTACGCTACAAAGCAATACTAGATAATAGCACTCCGGAGAGATGCACGGTACGCTACAAAGCAATACTAGAGAATAGCACTGGGAGATATGCACGGTACGCTACAAAGCAATACTAGAGAATAGCACTGGGAGATATGCACGGTACGCTACAAAGCAATACTAGAGAATAGCACTGGGAGATATGCACGGTACGCTACAAAGCAATACTAGAGAATAGCACTGGGAGATATGCACGGTACGCTACAAAGCAATACTAGAGAATAGCACTGGGAGATATGCACGGTACGCTACAAAGCAATACTAGAGAATAGCACTCCGGAGATATGCACGGTACGCTACAAAGCAATACTAGAGAATAGCACTGGGAGATATGCACGGTACGCTACAAAGCAATACTAGATAATAGCACTCCGGAGAGATGCACGGTACGCTACAAAGCACTACTAGAGAATAGCACTGGGAGATATGTACGGTACGCTACAAAGCAATACTAGAGACTAGCACTGGGAGATATGCACGGTACGCTACAAAGCAATACTAGAGAATAGCACTCCGGAGATATGCACGGTACGCTACAAAGCAATACTAGAGAATAGCACTCCGGAGAGATGCACGGTACGCTACAAAGCAATACTAGATAATAGCACTCCGGAGATATGCACGGTACGCTACAAATCAATACTAGAGAATAGCACTTGGAGATATGCACGGTACGCTACAAAGCAATACTAGAGAATAGCACTTGGAGTATATATATCATTTAGGATTTAAGATGAGTCCATCATCCAAGGCATACATCAACAATATATCAACGTCAGTAATCATGGTACATAAAACAATAATATCAGTGTGAAATATTCATATACAAGCATAATACAGTGCTAAGCATATATAATAATGGTAACTATATCAATTGTGAAATAGGCTGTCCGATTAGCGCGCTCGCTTCGCATCAATGCAAATCCGTGTTCAATCCTCGGACCTGGAAGTATGTGAGATGTACCATGGTCGCCATATCAGACAGGTGGGTTTTCTCCGGATACTCCGTTTTCCTCCCACGTGAATGACCACATGCACGCTTTTCATCCGCGCCAACGAGAGTGATTAATATAAATTGTTAAAACTTGCTTCGCAATCTTTGTAAAATAAATAAAGTTTAAATTGAATTAAGCGAAATTCAATATGTTCACATCAGTCGAGTGTAACGAGGTCAAACCGAACTATCTGATGTCAAAGGCATTAATGGAAAATCACACATGCTTGGCTTGAATTGTTGACGTGCTGGATGTATTGACTGAGTGGTAGATCCGCACACATCTGGGTAATTGCTGACAGCATTGCATTCGATGATGATGATGATGAAGTTTCGATTTCTTTATCCTCGCCTCCGGCGAACCATATGGGCTAGCGTTCCATGATGTTTAGTTGTACGTGCCTTACACCGTAAATTATTCGTGTAGATATGTAGATTTACTGTGTGATGTCTTGTAGAGTGGTGTTCTTGTTGTGTGTGATGATGGTGCGGAACGTGCCTTGCACCGTCGATTATTCGTGTAGATATGTATATTTACTGTGTGATGTCTTGTAGAGTTGTGTTCTTGTTGTGTCCGATGGTGCGATAACAGTTAACATGTTGAGTGTGTATCGCTCAGTTTGACAAGTCCTGAGGTGTTGACCACGTTTAGAGCCACTTGCCTCACTGTTGGTCATCACCCTAACGGTGTAATAACCTACTGCAGATATCGTAGACTAACAGTGTAATAACATACTGCAGATATTGTAGACTAACAATGTAAAACCACTCAGATATCGTAGACTAACAGTGTAATAACCACTGCAATATCGTAGACTAACAGTGTAATAACCTACTCAGATATCGTAGACTAACAGTGTAATAACCTACTCAATATCGTAGACTAACATGTAAAACCTACTGCAGATATCGTAGACTCAGTGTAATAACCTACTGCAGATATCGTAGACTAACAGTGTAATAACCTACTGCAGATATCGTAGACTAACAGTGTAATAACCTACTACAGATATCGTAGACAACAATGTAATAACCACTCAGATATCGTAGACTAACAGTGTAATAACCTACTACAGATATCGTAGACTAACAGTGTAATAACCTACTACAGATATCGTAGACTAACAGTGTAATAACCTACTGCAGATACAACAACAAAAACACCAAAAACAACAAAAACCACCAAACAACAACAAAAACCACAAACAACAACAAAAACCACCAAACAACAACATCGTAGACTAACAGTGTAATAACCACTGCAATATCGTAGACTAACAGTGTAATAACCTACTCAGATATCGTAGACTAACAGTGTAATAACACCAAACACCAAACAACAACAAAAACCACTCAGATATCGTAGACTAACAGTGTAATAACCTACTGCAGATATCGTAGACTAACAGTGTAATAACCTACTGCAGATTTCGTAGACTAACAGTGTAATAACCTACTGCAGATATCGTAGACTAACAGTGTAATAACCTACTACAGATATCGTAGACTAACAGTGTAATAACCTACTAAATATATCGTAGACGCACCCTAACAATGTAAGAACCTACTGCAGATATCGTAGACTAACAGTGTAATAACCTACTGCAGATATCGTAGACTAACAGTGTAATAACCTACTGCAGATATCGTAGACTAACAGTGTAATAACCTACTGCAGATTTCGTAGACTAACAGTGTAATAACCTACTGCAGATATCGTAGACTAACAGTGTAATAACCTACTACAGATATCGTAGACTAACAGTGTAATAACCTACTAAATATATCGTAGACGCACCCTAACAATGTAAGAACCTACTGCAGATATCGTAGACTAACAGTGTAATAACCTACTGCAGATATCGTAGACTAACAGTGTAATAACCTACTGCAGATATCGTAGACTAACAGTGTAATAACCTACTGCATATATCGTAGACTAACAATGTAAGAACCTACTGCAGATATCGTAGACTTAGTGTAATAACCTACTGCAGATATCGTAGACTAACAGTGTAATAATCTACTGCAGATATCGTAGACTAACAGTGTAATAACCTACTACAGATATCGTAGACTAACAATGTAATAACCTACTACAGATATCGTAGACTAACAGTGTAATAACCTACTACAGATATTGTAGACTAACAGTGTAAGAACCTACTACAGATATCGTAGACGCACACTAACAATGTAAGAACCTACTACAGATATCGTAGACTAACAGTGTAATAACCTACTACAGATATCGTAGATGCACCCTAACGGTGTAATAACATACTACAGATATCGTAGACTAACAATGTAAGAACCTACGACAGATATCGTAGACTAACAGTGTAATAACCTACTGCAGATATCGTAGACTAACAGTGTAATAACCTACTGCAGATATCGTAGACTAACAGTGTAATAACCTACTGCAGATATCGTAGACTAACAGTGTAATAACCTACTACAGATATCGTAGACCAACAATGTAATAACCAACTTCAGATATCGTAGACTAACAATGTAATAACCAACTACAGATATCGTAGACTAACAGTGTAATAACCAACTGCATATATCGTAGACTAACAGTGTAATAACCTACTACAGATATCGTAGACTAACAGTGTAATAACCTACTACAGATATCGTAGACTAACAGTGTAATAACCTACTGCAGATATCGTAGACTAACAGTGTAATAACCTACTACATATATCGTAGACGCACCCTAACAATGTAAGAACCTACTGCAGATATCGTAGACTAACAGTGTAATAACCTACTACAGATATCGTAGACTAACAGTGTAATAACCTACTACAGATATCGTAGACTAACAGTGTAATAACCTACTGCAGATATCGTAGACTAACAGTGTAATAACCTACTGCAGATATCGTAGACTAACAGTGTAATAACCTACTGCAGATTTCGTAGACTAACAGTGTAATAACCTACTGCAGATATCGTAGACTAACAGTGTAATAACCTACTGCAGATATCGTAGACTAACAGTGTAATAACCTACTACAGATATCGTAGACTAACAGTGTAATAACCTACTACATATATCGTAGACGCACCCTAACAATGTAAGAACCTACTGCAGATATCGTAGACTAACAGTGTAATAACCTACTGCAGATATCGTAGACTAACAGTGTAATAACCTACTACAGATATCGTAGACTAACAGTGTAATAACCTACTGCAGATATCGTAGACTAACAGTGTAAGAACCTACTGCAGATATCGTAGACTAACAGTGTAATAACCTACTACAGATATCGTAGACTAACAGTGTAATAACCTACTACAGATATCGTAGACTAACAGTGTAATAACCTACTGCAGATATCGTAGACTAACAGTGTAATAACCTACTGCAGATATCGTAGACTAACAGTGTAATAACCTACTACAGATATTGTAGACTAACAGTGTAAGAACCTACTACAGATATCGTAGACGCACACTAACAATGTAAGAACCTACTACAGATATCGTAGACTAACAGTGTAATAACCTACTACAGATATCGTAGATGCACCCTAACGGTGTAATAACATACTACAGATATCGTAGACTAACAATGTAAGAACCTACGACAGATATCGTAGACTAACAGTGTAATAACCTACTGCAGATATCGTAGACTAACAGTGTAATAACCTACTGCAGATATCGTAGACTAACAGTGTAATAACCTACTGCAGATATCGTAGACTAACAGTGTAATAACCTACTACAGATATCGTAGACCAACAATGTAATAACCAACTTCAGATATCGTAGACTAACAATGTAATAACCAACTACAGATATCGTAGACTAACAGTGTAATAACCAACTGCATATATCGTAGACTAACAGTGTAATAACCTACTACAGATATCGTAGACTAACAGTGTAATAACCTACTACAGATATCGTAGACTAACAGTGTAATAACCTACTGCAGATATCGTAGACTAACAGTGTAATAACCTACTACATATATCGTAGACGCACCCTAACAATGTAAGAACCTACTGCAGATATCGTAGACTAACAGTGTAATAACCTACTGCAGATATCGTAGACTAACAGTGTAATAACCTACTGCAGATATCGTAGACTAACAGTGTAATAACCTACTGCAGATTTCGTAGACTAACAGTGTAATAACCTACTGCAGATATCGTAGACTAACAGTGTAATAACCTACTGCAGATATCGTAGACTAACAGTGTAATAACCTACTACAGATATCGTAGACTAACAGTGTAATAACCTACTACATATATCGTAGACGCACCCTAACAATGTAAGAACCTACTGCAGATATCGTAGACTAACAGTGTAATAACCTACTGCAGATATCGTAGACTAACAGTGTAATAACCTACTGCAGATTTCGTAGACTAACAGTGTAATAACCTACTGCAGATATCGTAGACTAACAGTGTAATAACCTACTACAGATATCGTAGACTAACAGTGTAATAACCTACTAAATATATCGTAGACGCACCCTAACAATGTAAGAACCTACTGCAGATATCGTAGACTAACAGTGTAATAACCTACTGCAGATATCGTAGACTAACAGTGTAATAACCTACTGCAGATATCGTAGACTAACAGTGTAATAACCTACTGCAGATTTCGTAGACTAACAGTGTAATAACCTACTGCAGATATCGTAGACTAACAGTGTAATAACCTACTACAGATATCGTAGACTAACAGTGTAATAACCTACTAAATATATCGTAGACGCACCCTAACAATGTAAGAACCTACTGCAGATATCGTAGACTAACAGTGTAATTAACAATGTAATAACCTACTACAGATATCGTAGACTAAAAATGTAATAACCTACTGCAGATATCGTAGACTTAATGTAATCGAGCATGGACATAATTACATGGTTATTTGACTGGATATGCAACATCATTATATTCTGTATTAAAACACAGTCGTGAAGACATACCTTTGTACTTGCAGTTCAGTATTATTAATATTGGACTACTGTCAAAAGGCCATAGTATTATATTAAATCCTATGTGCACTTTTACGAAATTAACAATTTTAATTAGTAGGATATTGCTATATAAGTGTGTTTTAGGTAAAATATAAGCCTCAAACGGATCCAATATGTAAAATATTGGTACTGTCTTCGATGTTACGCGCTTCATACAGTCCAATATGTTTACATAATGTTTACATATGTGTGTTTTACGTTTATTTATCGTCGCTACCGGTTGCCCATATGAGCGACGCCTCCTGAAGAGATTAGTAATTTTAGATTTTTGTAGGATAGTGCATGATACAGACAGAGACCCATTACAGAGTCTCCTCTGGTTCTTTTACGTGCACGGTGTAAAGCACCGACACGAGACCTCGGTTAAACGTCCCATCTGAAAGACTGTTAATTTTATTAGGGTCAGACGGGGGATCGAACCTGCGATCCCTGGATTACCAGTCCAGCGTTTTACCACTGGGCTACAGATCTGTCTGTTGTTTACATATTGGATAGTTTTCGGTTTGTATCCTATACATATTGCATGCACAGTAATGATACAGAATGACCTGTATCCTAGATTACAGTAATTCGATGGGTGGTGATGTTTATTCAAGTGTAGTGTTTTAAATGCACAGTTATTTCGTGCATCTCGGATAATGTAACGAGTGAAGTGTAGATAACTAACTCAGTTCGAAGTCGCTTTGCATTACGTGTTTACATATATTCTTAACTGAACTTTATAACGATTACACGACCATATACCATGTCATTGGTGTACATGATGCATTTTCGGGATCTTTAATTTCTCTTACGTGCTGAGATTCGCGCGGATGGGATTCCACCAGCAGAACATGGATTACGCACTCGTCTCGGTTGCTTCCCGGTATACAAGAATCGGGCTCCTGCAACGGATGGGTATTCCATGTTACCAGTTCAACTGGGTCTTGTCATACGGAGATTGATGTCCGCCTCCGTGGTCGAGTGGTTAAGGTCGCTGATGGTCACGGGTTCGAGCCCCGCTCAGACCATGTCTCATTTATATGAAAAAGTTGGCAGTTTCTTACGGAGGTTGGTGCACCCAAGTACTGGTTAACCGCTGGAGCCTGCCCAGGCAAGGTGTTGTTAGGTAAAATGCACGCCGGCGATATAACCCAAAATCGTGCTGATGCAGGCGTAAAACCCGAAATATAACATAACATAACGGAGGTTGACGGGAAACGAACATATGATCAAAGATGGGTATAATAGTTTTATGAGGCTATGTGTTTTCACAGGAACGTTAATTGGGTATCGTGGTTCAACGCGTAGTATAAACGAAGTTCGTGTGTTTAGCGACATACGATTTAGGCACCATCAACAAAACATGTGACTGTCAATGTGTCATATTTCTGTCCGATTAGCCAGTGGTTAGCGCGCTCACTTCTCACCAATGCGACCCGGGTCCGATCCTCTGGCCGGGAAGTATGTGGGATGGTACGGTGGTCGCCAGATCGGACAGGTGGGTTTTCTCCGGGTACTCCGGTTTCCTCCTACATGAATGACCACATACGAGAGTGATTAATATCAGTTGTTAGAACTTGCTTCGCAATCGTTGTAAAATAAATAGTTTAAACTCCTATTTCTTTCAATTGTTTACATTTAGGGAGGTGGTTGTATCTTCCCCCGAAAGGGTGAGGGGGCGGTGTTAAGATAATAAGCAGCTTTATTATCGATTGATACATGTATAAAACTGATTAATGTTGACTGTTGACGGTGTTGTTGAGTTGTAAATGCTGACAGTACAGCCAATTAAGCTAGTCTTACACTGTTTGTTGCAGAATGTTGGTGGATTTCAAGAGTTGTGAAAGCTGTTATAATCTATTGAATATATGCTAGTGTACACTGTTTGGTGTAGAATGTTGGTGTTTTGAGGCGTGACATGTTATATTATGTTGAATATATGCTAGTGTACACTGTTTGGTGTAGAATGTTGGTGTTTTGAGGCGTGAAATGTTATATTATGTTGAATATATGCTAGTGTACACTGTTTGGTGTAGAATGTTGGTGTTTTGAGGCGTGGAAGCTGATAGTCGACCGGATGTTGTGATGGAAGATAGTCAGGCTACCGGATACCGTGATGGCCCCATCTGACAACAATAAAATTAAGTCTTTCAGATGGGACGTTAAACTGAGGTCTCGTGTCGGTGCTTTACACCGTGCACGTAAAAGAACCAGAGGAGACTAAACTATAATAATGTGCAGAGTTGACCTATATCCAAAATACACCAACTGAATAACTATTTAAGTATATGTAATTCTAAGGTAATGTACCATAAAGTAAAGAATCTAGGCATCTAGTTCTTACTAGCCCCGCAATGTTGTTCTAGCATTACGCATGGTATGACGGAACGCCCTGATATAACGAGATGACGTCACACAAAACAAACAGTACACTACCAGCGGCAAAACAAAACAGATTTGTCATTGAACATATATTGCAACGGAATGGTTTTACACACCGTGTAAACAAACGATCGTTTGTTATGTTTATGCTCAACTACCGTCTACAAAGCATCTAAAACATGCCATGACGATTCAATTATAGATAATTTGGATAGAAAATATTATCATCAAAAAGTACGTTTCGTGTCACGTGGTCTGTATGTTAACTATATTGGTGTATTTAAATAATATATATCACGTGTGTTAATTTTGTCCAGAATACCTCCAAATGAGGACATTTACCCCACCAGCACAATTACTACGAAACACCTCCACCAACCAAAGAGATTCTGATGTTTTTGCCTAAAATTGAGGACAATTCCGTTTACTCATTCGCAAAACTTAGTTTAAAAACGTTGCCAAAATAACTGCCAAGCGAGTACTTAAGCGCCAAATGAGGACCACCGCACTCGTGCGTAAATACATATACCGCAAAGTGAGCACTCGAGAGCGCCAAATGACGACCACCGCAATCGTACGTAAATACATATACCGCAAAGTGAGCACTCGAGAGCGCCAAATGAGGACCACCACACTCATGCGTAAATACATAAACCGCAAAGTGAGCACTCGAGAGCGCCAAATGAGGACCACCGCACTCGTGCGTAAATACATATATCAAAATGAATGGTTCTCAATTGCAAAATTATTTCATCTATAATCTGTGTAGCAAGCATTTTACGACATTCTGTTAATAACTTGAGTATATCCTGGGTTCATGAAACTGGAAATACAGCTCAGAACATGACATAGTAGTGAATGAAAAATAAAACGATTTTCCATACTGGCCGCTCATCGCAATTTGCATTTACACATTCCCTACTAGAATACACCACTCACTGCTGGATTACACTACCCGTTGGTAGAATGCACCACTCACTGCTGGATTACACTACCCATTGCTAGAATACACCACTCACTGCTGGATTACACTACCCATTGCTAGAATACACCACACACTGCCGGATTACACTACCCACTGCTGGAATACACCACTCACTGCTGGATTACACTACCCATTGCTGGAATACACCACTCACTGCTGGATTACACTACCCATTGCTGCAATACACCACTCACTGCTGGATTACACTACCCATTGGTGGAATACACCACTCACTGCTGGATTACACTACCCATTGCTGGAATACACCACTCACTGCTGGATTACACTACCCATTGGTGGAATACACCACTCACTGCTGGATTACACTACCCATTGGTGGAATACACCACTCACTGCTGGATTACACCACCCATTGCTGGAATACACCACTCACTGCTGGAATACACCACTCACTGCTGGATTACACTACCCATTGCTGGAATAAACCACTCACTGCTGGAATACACCACTCACTGCTGGAACGCACCACTCACTGCTGGATTACACTACCCATTGCTAGAATACACCACTCACTGCTGGATTACACTACCCATTGCTGGAATACACCACTCACTGCTGGATTACACTACCCATTGCTGGAATACACCACTCACTGCTGGATTACACTACCCATTGCTGGAATACACCACTCACTGCTGGATTACACTACCCATTGCTAGAATACACCACTCACTGCTGGATTACACTACCCATTGCTGGAATATACCACTCACTGCTGGAATACACCACTCACTGCTGGATTACACCACGCACTGCTGGAATATACCACTCATTGCTGGAATACACTACCCATTGGTGGAATACACCTATCACTGCTGGATTACACCACCCACTGCTGGAATATACCACTCACTGTTGGATTACACTACCCATTGCTGGAATACACCCTCACTGCAGGATTACACCACTCACTGCTGGATTACACCACCCACTGCTGGAATATACCACTCACTGCTGGAATACACCACTCACTGCTGGATTACACCACTCATTGCTGGAATACACCCTCACTGCTGGATTACACTACCCATTGCTGGAATACACCACTCGTTGCTGGATTACACTACCCATTGCTAGAATACACCACTCACTGCTGGATTACACTACCCATTGCTGGGATACACCACTCACTGCTAGATTACACTACCCATTGCTAGAATACACCACTCACTGCTGGATTACACTACCCACTGCTGGAATACACCACTCACTGCTGGATGACATTACCCATTGCTGGGATAAACCACTCACTGCTGGATTACACTACCCATTGCTGGGATACACCACTCACTGCTGGATTACACTAACCATTGCTGGAATACACAACTCACTGCTGGATTACACAACCCATTGGTGGAATACACCACTCACTGCTGGATTACACCACCCACTGCTGGAATACACCACTCACTGCTGGATTACACTACCCATTGCTGGGATACACCACTCACTGCTGGATTACACTACCCATTGGTGGAATACACCACTCACTTCTGGGTTACACTACCCATTGGTGGAATACACAACCCATTGCTGGAATACACCACCCACTGCTGGATTACATTAACCATTGCTGGAATACACCACTCGCTGCTGGATTACACTACCCATTGCTAGAATACACCACTCACTGCTGGATTACACTACCCATTGCTGGGATACACCACTCACTGCTGGAATACACTACCCATTGCTGGAATACACCATTCACTGCTGGATTACACTACCCACTGCTGGAATACACCACTCACTGCTGGATTACACTACCCATTGCTGGGATACACCACTCACTGCTGGATTACACTACCCATTGCTGGGATACACCACTCACTGCTGGATTACACCACCCACTGCTGGAATATACCACTCACTGCTGGATTACACTACCCATTGCTGGGATACACCACTCACTGCTGGATTACACTACCCTTTGGTGGAATACACCACTCACTTCTGGGTTACACTACCCATTGGTGGAATACACCACTCACTGCTGGATTACACCACTCACTGCTGGATTACACTACCCATTGCTGGAATACACTACCCATTGCTGGAATACACCACTCACTGCTGGATTACACTACCCATTGCTGGAATACACCACCCACTGCTGGATTACACTACCCATTGCTGGAATACACCACTCACTGCTGGATTACACTACCCATTGCTGGGATACACCACTCACTGCTGGATTACACTACCAATTGCTGGAATACACCACTCACTGCTGGATTACACTACCCACTGCTGGAATACACCACTCACTGCTGGATTACACTACCCATTGCTGGGATACACCACTCACTGCTGGATTACACTACCCATTGCTAGAATACACCACTCACTGCTGGATTACACTACCCACTGTTGGAATACACCACTCACTGCTGGATGACATTACCCATTGCTGGGATACACCACTCACTGCTGGATTACACTACCCATTGCTGGGATACACCATTCACTGCTGGATTACACTAACCATTGCTGGAATAAAAAACTCACTGCTGGATTAAACAACCCATTGGTGGAATACACCACTCACTGCTGGATTACACCACCCACTGCTGGAATACACCACTCACTGCTGGATTACACTACCCATTGCTGGGATACACCACTCACTGCTGGATTACACTACCCATTGGTGGAATACACCACTCACTTCTGGGTTACACTACCCATTGGTGGAATACACTACCCATTGCTGGAATACACCACCCACTGCTGGATTACATTACCCATTGCGGGAATACACCACTCGCTGCTGGATTACACTACCCATTGCTAGAATACACCACTCACTGCTGGATTACACTACCCATTGCTGGGATACACCACTCACTGCTGGAATACACTACCCATTGCTGGAATACACCACTCACTGCTGGATTACACTACCCACTGCTGGAATACACCACTCACTGCTGGATTACACTACCCATTGCTGGGATACACCACTCACTGCTGGATTACACTACCCATTGCTGGGATACACCACTCACTACTGGATTACACTACCCATTGGTGGAATACACCACTCACTGCTGGATTACACCACCCACTGCTGGAATATACCACTCACTGCTGGATTACACTACCCATTGCTGGGATACACCACTCACTGCTGGATTACACTACCCATTGGTGGAATACACCACTCACTTCTGGGTTACACTACCCATTGGTGGAATACACCACTCACTACTGGATTACACCACTCACTGCTGGATTACACTACCCATTGCTGGAATACACTACCCATTACTGGAATACACCACTCACTGCTGGATTACACAACCCATTGCTGGAATACACCACCCACTGCTGGATTACACTACCCATTGCTGGAATACACCACTCACTGCTGGAGTACACTACCCATTGCTGGGATACACCACTCACTGCTGGATTACACTACCAATTGCTGGAATACACCACTCACTGCTGGATTACATTACCCACTGCTGGAATACACCACTCACTGCTGGATTACACTACCCATTGCTGGGATACACCACTCACTGCTGGATTACACTACCCATTGCTGGCATACACCACTCACTGCTGGATTACACTACCCATTGCTGGATTACACCACTCTCTGCTGGATTACACTACCCATTGCTGGAATACACCAATCAGTGCTGGATTACACTACCCATTGCTGGAATACACCACTCACTGCTGGTTTACACTACCCATTGCTGGAATACACCACTCACTGCTGGATTACACTACCCATTGCTGGAATACATCACTCACTGCTGGATTCCACTACCCATTGCTGGAATACACCACTCACTGCTGGATTACACCACTCACTGCTGGAATACACCACTCACTGCTGGAGTACACTACTCACTGCTGGAATACACCACTCACTGCTGGATTACACTACCCACTGCTGGAATACACCACTCACTGCTGGATTACAATACCTACTGCTGGAATACACCACTCACTGCTGGATTACACTACCCATTGCTGGAATACACCACTCACTGCTGGATTACACTACCCATTGCTGGAATACATCACTCACTGCTGGATTACACTACCCATTAGTGGAATACACCACTTACTGCTGGATTTCACTACCCACTGCTGGAATACACCACTCACTGCTGGATTACACTACCCATTGGTGGAATACACCACTCACTGCTGGATTACACTACCCACTGCTGGAATACACCACTCACTGCTGGATTACACTACCCATTGCTGGGATACACCACTCACTGCTGGATTACACTAACCATTGCTGGGATACACCACTCATTGCTGGATTACACTACGCATTGGTGGAACACACCACTCACTGCTGGATTACACCACCCACTGCTGGAATATACCACTCACTGCTGGAATACACCACTCACTGCTGGATTACACTACCCATTGCTGGGATAAACCACTCACTGCTGGATTAAACTACCCATTGGTGGAATACACCACTCACTGCTGGAGTACACCACTCACTGCTGGATTACACTACCCATTGCTGGAATACACTACCCATTGCTGGAATACACCACTCACTGCTGGATTACACTACCCATTGCTGGAATACACCAATCACTGCTGGATTACACTACCCATTGCTGGAATACACCACTCACTGCTGGTTTACACTACCCATTGCTGGAATACACCACTCACTGCTGGATTACACTACCCATTGCTGGAATACATCACTCACTGCTGGATTCCACTACCCATTGCTGGAATACACCACTCACTGCTGGATTACACCACTCACTGCTGGAATACACCTCTCACTGCTGGAGTACACTACTCACTGCTGGAATACACCACTCACTGCTGGATTACACTACCCACTGCTGGAATACACCACTCACTGCTGGATTACAATACCTACTGCTGGAATACACCACTCACTGCTGGATTACACTACCCATTGCTGGAATACACCACTCACTGCTGGATTACACTACCCATTGCTGGAATACATCACTCACTGCTGGATTACACTACCCATTAGTGGAATACACCACTTACTGCTGGATTTCACTACCCACTGCTGGAATACACCACTCACTGCTGGATTACACTACCCATTGGTGGAATACACCACTCACTGCTGGATTACACTACCCACTGCTGGAATACACCACTCACTGCTGGATTACACTACCCATTGCTGGGATACACCACTCATTGCTGGATTACACTAACCATTGCTGGGATACACCACTCATTGCTGGATTACACTACGCATTGGTGGAACACACCACTCACTGCTGGATTACACCACCCACTGCTGGAATATACCACTCACTGCTGGAATACACCACTCACTGCTGGATTACACTACCCATTGCTGGGATAAACCACTCACTGCTGGATTAAACTACCCATTGGTGGAATACACCACTCACTGCTGGAGTACACCACTCACTGCTGGATTACACTACCCATTGCTGGAATACACTACCCATTGCTGGAATACACCACTCACTGCTGGATTACACTACCCATTGATGGAATACACCACCCACTGCTGGATTACACTACCCATTGCTGGAATAAACCACTCACTGCTGGATTACACTACCCATTGCTGGGATACATCACTCACTGCTGGATTACACTACCAATTGCTGGAATACACCACTCACTGCTGGATTACACTACCCACTGCTGGAATACACCACTCACTGCTGGCTTACACTACCCATTGCTGGGATACACCACTCACTGCTGGATTACACTACCCATTGCTGGGATACGCCACTAACTGCTGGATTACACTACCCATTGGTGGAATACACCACTCACTGCTGGATTACACCACCCACTGCTGGAATATACCATTCACTGCTGGAATACACCACTCACTGCTGGATTACACTACCTATTGCTGGGATACACCACTCACTGCTGGATTACACTACCCATTGGTGAAATACACCACTCACTTCTGGGTTACACTACCTATTGGTGGAATACACCACTCACTGCTGGATTACACTACCCATTGCTGGAATACACCACTCACTGCTGGAGTACACTACCCATTGCTGGAATACACCACTCACTGCTGGATTACACCACTCACTGCTGGAATACACCACTCACTGCTGGATTACACTACCCATTGGTGGTATACACCACTCACTGCTGGATTACACCACACACTGCTGGAATACACCACTCACTGCTGGATTACACTACCCATTGCTGGAATACACCACTCACTTCTGGGTTACACTACCCATTGGTGGAATACACCACTCAATGCTGGATTACACTACCCATTGGTGGAATACACCACTCACTTCTGGGTTAAACTAAACATTGGTGGAATACACCACTCACTGCTGGATTACACTACCCATTGCTGGAATACACTACCCATTGCTGGAATACACCACTCACTGCTGGATTACACTACCCATTGCTGGAACACACCACCCACTGCTGGATTACACTACCCATTGCTGGAATACACCACTCACTGCTGGATTACACTACCCATTGCTGGGATACACCACTCACTGCTGGATTACACTACTAATTGCTGGAATACACCACTCACTGCTAGATTACACTACCCACTGCTGGAATACACAACTCACTGCTGGATTACACTACCCATTGCTGGGATACACCACTCACTGCTGGATTACACTACCCATTGCTGGGATACACCACTCACTGCTGGATTACACTACCCATTGCTGGAATACATCATTCACTGCTGGATTACACTACCCATTGCTGGAATACATCACTCACTGCTGGATTACACTACCCATTAGTGGAATACACCACTCACTGCTGGATTACACTACCCATTGCTGGAATACACCAATCACTGCTGGATTACACTACCCATTGCTGGATTACACCACTCACTGCTGGATTACACTACACATTGCTGGAATACACCAATCACTGCTGGATTACACTACCCATTGCTGGAATACACCACCCACTGCTGGATTACATTACCCATTGCTGGAATACACCACTCGTTGCTGGATTACACTACCCATTGCTAGAATACACCACTCACTGCTGGATTACTCTACCCATTGCTGGGATACACCACTCACTGCTGGATTACACTACCCATTGCTGGCATACACCACTCACTATGGATTACACTACCCATTGCTGGAATACACCACTCACTGCTGGATTACACTACCCATTGCTGGAATACATCACTCACTGCTGGATTACACTACCCATTAGTGGAATACACCACTCACTGCTGGATTACATTACCCACTGCTGGAATACACCACTCACTGCTGGATTACACTACCCATTGGTGGAATACACCAATCACTGCTGGATTACACTACCCACTGCTGGAATACACCACTCACTGCTGGATTACACTACCCATTAGTGGAATACACCACTCACTGCTGGATTACACTACCCATTGCTGGAATACACTACCCATTGCTGGAATACACCACTCACTGCTGGATTACACTACCCATTGCTGGAATACACCTCCCACTGCTGGATTACACTACCCATTGCTGGGATACACCACTCACTGCTGGATTACACTACCCATTGCTGGAATACACCACTCACTGCTGGATTACACTACTAATTGCTGGAATACACCACTTACTGCTAGATTACACTACCCACTGCTGGAATACACAACTCACTGCTGGATTACACTACCTATTGCTGGGATACACCACTCACTGCTGGATTACACTACCCATTGCTGGGATACACCACTCACTGCTGGATTACACTACCCATTGCTGGAATACACCACTCACTGCTGAATTACACTACCCATTGCTGGAATACATCACTCACTGCTGGATTACACTACCCATTAGGGGAATACACCACTCACTGCTGGATTACACTACCCTTTGCTGGAATACACCAATCACTGCTGGATTACACTACCCAATGCTGGATTACACCACTCACTGCTGGATTACACTACACATTGCTGGAATACACCAATCACTGCTGGATTACACTACCCATTGCTGGAATACACCACCCACTGCTGGATTACATTACCCATTGCTGGAATACACCACTCGCTGCTGGATTACACTACCCATTGCTGGATTACACCACTCACTGCTGGATTACACTACACATTGCTGGAATACACCAATCACTGCTGGATTACACTACCCATTGCTGGAATACACCACCCACTGCTGGATTGCATTACCCATTGCTGGAATACACCACTCGTTGCTGGA
Organism: Archivesica marissinica; assembly: GCA_014843695.1. Classification (NCBI taxonomy): domain Eukaryota; kingdom Metazoa; phylum Mollusca; class Bivalvia; order Venerida; family Vesicomyidae; genus Archivesica; species Archivesica marissinica. The sequence continues at coordinate 5,403,491 of CM026386.1, read as the reverse complement.
TTACACTACCCATTGCTAGAATACACCACTCACTGCTGGATTACACTACCCATTGCTGGGATACACCACTCACTGCTGGATTACACTACCCATTGCTGGCATACACCACTCACTACTGGATTACACTACCCATTGCTGGAATACACCACTCACTGCTGGATTACACTACCCATTGCTGGAATACATCACTCACTGCTGGATTACACTACCCATTAGTGGAATACACCACTCACTGCTGGATTACATTACCCACTGCTGGAATACACCACTCACTGCTGGATTACACTACCCATTGGTGGAATACACCAATCACTGCTGGATTACACTACCCACTGCTGGAATACACCACTCACTGCTGGATTACACTACCCATTAGTGGAATACACCACTCACTGCTGGATTACACTACCCATTGCTGGAATACACTACCCATTGCTGGAATATACCACTCGCTGCTGGATTACACTACCCATTGCTGGAATACACCTCCCACTGCTGGATTACACTACCCATTGCTGGAATACACCACTCACTGCTGGATTACACTACCCATTGCTGGGATACACCACTCACTGCTGGATTACACTACTAATTGCTGGAATACACCACTTACTGCTAGATTACACTACCCACTGCTGGAATACACAACTCACTGCTGGATTACACTACCTATTGCTGGGATACACCACTCACTGCTGGATTACACTACCCATTGCTGGATTACACTACCCATTGCTGGAATACACCACCCACTGCTGGATTACATTACCCATTGCTGGAATACACCACTCGCTGCTGGATTACACTACCCATTGCTAGAATACACCACTCACTGCTGGATTACACTACCCATTGCTGGGATACACCACTCACTGCTGGATTACACTACCCATTGCTGGCTTACACCACTCACTGCTGGATTACACTACCCATTGCTGGAATACACCACTCACTGCTGGATTACACTACCCATTGCTGGAATACATCACTCACTGCTGGATTACACTACCCATTAGTGGAATACACCACTCACTGCTGGATTACATTACCCACTGCTGGAATACACCACTCACTGCTGGATTACACTACCCATTGGTGGAATACACCAATCACTGCTGGATTACAATACCCACTGCTGGAATACACCACTCACTGCTGGATTACACTACCCATTAGTGGAATACACCACTCACTTCTGGATTACACTACCCATTGCTGGAATACACTACCCATTGCTGGAATACACCACTCACTGCTGGATTACACTACCCACTGCTGGAATACACCACTCACTGCTGGATTACACTACCCATTGCTGGGATACACCACTCACTGCTGGATTACACTAACCATTCCTGGGATACACCACTCGCTGCTGGATTACACTACCCATTGGTGGAATACACCACTCACTGCTGGATTACACCACCCACTGCTGGAATATACCACTCATTGCTGGAATACACCACTCACTGCTGGATTACACTACCCATTAGTGGAATACACCACTCACTGCTGGATTACACTACCCATTGCTGGGATATACCACTCAGTGCTGGATTACACTACCCATTGGTGGAATACACCACTCACTTCTGGGTTACACTACACATTGGTGGAATACACCACTCACTGCTGGATTACACCACTCACTGCTGGATTACACTACCCATTGCTGGAATACACTACCCATTGCTGGAATACACCACTCACTGCTGGATTACACTACCCATTGCTGGGATACACCACTCACTGCTGGATAACACTACTCATGGCTGGAATACACAACTCACTGCTGGATTACACTACCCATTGCTGGGATACACAACTCACTGCTGGATTACACTACCCATTGCTGGAATACACCACTCACTGATGGATTACACTACCCACTGCTGGAATACACCACTCACTGCTGGATTACACTACCCATTGCTGGGATACACCACTCACTGCTGGATTACACTACCCATTGCTGGGATACACCACTCACTGCTGGATTACACTAACAATTGCTGGAATACACCACTCACTGCTGGATTACACTACCCATTGGTGGAATACACCACTCTCTGCTGGATTACATCACCCACTGCTGGAATATACCACTCACTGCTGGAATACCCCACTCACTGCTGGATTACACTACCCATTGCTGGGATACACCACTCACTGCTGGATTACACTACCCATTGGTGGAATACACCACTCACTTCTGAGTTACACTATCCATTTCTGGAATACACCAATCACTGCTGGATTACACCACTCACTGCTGGAATACACCACTCACTGCTGGATTACACTACCCACTTCTGGAATACACCACTCACTGCTGGATTACTATACCTACTGCTGGAATACACCACTCACTGCTGGATTACACTACCCATTGCTGGAATACACCACTCACTGCTGGATTACACTATCCATTGCTGGAATACATCACTCACTGCTGGATTACACTACCCATTAGTGGAATACACCATTCACTGCTGGATTACACTACCCACTGCTGGAATACACCACTCACTGCTGGATTACACTACCCATTGGTGGAATACACCACTCACTGCTGGATTACACTACCCACTGCTGGAATACACAACTCACTGCTGGATTACACTACCCATTGCTGGAATACACTACCCATTGCTGGAATACACCACTCACTGCTGGATTACACTACACACTGCTGGAATACACCACTCACTGCTGGATTACACTACCCATTGCTGGGATACACCCCTCACTGCTGGATTACACTAACCATTGCTGGGATACACCACTCACTGCTGGATTACACTACCCATTGGTGGAACACACCACTCACTGCTGGATTACACCACCCACTGCTGGAATATACCACTCACTGCTGGAATACACCACTCACTGCTGGATTACACTACCCATTGCTGGGAGACACCACTCACTGCTGGATTACACTACCCATTGGTGGAATACACAACTCACTTCTGGGTTACACTACACATTGGTGGAATACACCACTCACTGCTGGAGTACACCACTCACTGCTGGATTACACTACCCATTGCTGGAATACACTACCCATTGCTGGAATACACCACTCACTGCTGGATTACACTACCCATTGCTGGAATACACCACCCACTGCTGGATTACACTACCCATTGCTGGAATAAACCACTCACTGCTGGATTACACTACCCATTGCTGGGATACATCACTCACTGCTGGATTACACTACCAATTGCTGGAATACACCACTCACTGCTGGATTACACTACCCACTGCTGGAATACACCACTTACTGCTGGCTTACACTACCCATTGCTGGGATACACCACTCACTGCTGGATTACACTACCCATTGCTGGGATACACCACTCACTGCTGGATTACACTACCCATTGCTGGAATACACCACTCACTGCTAGATTACACTACCCATTGGTGGAATACACCACTCACTGCTGGATTACACCACCCACTGCTGGAATATACCACTCACAGCTGGAATACACCACTCACTGCAGGATTACACTACCTATTGCTGGGATACACCACTCACTGCTGGATTACACTACCCATTGGTGAAATACACCACTCACTTCTGGGTTACACTACCCATTGGTGGAATACACCACTCACTGCTGGATTACACCACCCACTGCTGGAATATACCACTCACTGCTGGAAAACACCACTCACTGCTGGATTACACTACCCATTGCTGGGATACACCACTCACTGCTGGATTACACTACCCATTGGTGGAATACACCACTCACTTCTGGGTTACACTACCCATTGATGGAATAAACCACTCACTGCTGGATTACACTACACATTGCTGGAATACACCACCCATTGCTGGAATACCCCACTCACTGCTGGAATACACTACCCCTTGCTGGATTACACCACTCACTGCTGGATTACACTACCCATTGCTGGATTACACCACTCACTGCTGGATTACACTACCCATTGCTGGAATACACCAATCACTGCTGGATTACACTACCCATTGCTGGAATACACCACTCACTGCTGGATTACACTACCCATTGCTGGAATATACCACTCACTGCTGGAGTACACTACCCATTGCTGGAATACACCACTCACTGCTGGATTACACCACTCACTGCTGGAATACACCACTCACTGCTGGAGTACACTACACATTGCTGGAATACACCACTTACTGCTGGATTACACACTCACTGCTGGAATACACCACTCACTGCTGGATTACAATACCCTCTACTGGAATACACCACTCACTGCCGTATTACACTACCCATTGCTGGAATACACCACTCACTGCTGGATTACACTACCCATTGCTGGGATACACCACTCACTGCTGGATTACACTACTAATTGCTGGAATACACCACTCACTGCTAGATTACACTACCCACTGCTGGATTACACAACTCACTGCTGGATTACACTATCCATTGCTGGGATTCACCACTCACTGCTGGATTACACTACCCATTGCTGGGATACACCACTCATTGCTGGATTACACTACCCATTGCTGGAATACACCACTCACTGCTGGATTACACTACCCATTGGTGGAATACACAACTCACTGCTGGATTACACCACCCACTGCTGGAATATACCACTCACTGCTGGAATACACTACTCACTGCTGGATTACAATACCCACTACTGGAATACACCACTCACTGCTGGATTACACTACCCATTGCTGGAATACACCACTCACTGCTGGATTACACTACCCATTGCTGGGATACACCACTCACTGCTGGATTACACTACTAATTGCTGGAATACACCACTCACTGCTAGATTACACTACCCACTGCTGGATTACACAACTCACTGCTGGATTACAATATCCATTGCTGGGATACACCACTCACTGCTGGATTACACTATCCATTGCTGGGATACACCACTCATTGCTGGATTACACTACCCATTGCTGGAATACACCACTCACTGCTGGATTACACTACCCATTGGTGGAATACACAACTCACTGCTGGATTACACTACCCACTGCTGGAATATACCACTCACTGCTGGAATACACCACTCACTGCTGGATTACACTACCCATTGCTGGGATACACCACTCACTGCTGGATTACACTACCCATTGGTGGAATACACCACTCACTTCTGGGTTAAACTACCCATTGGTGGAATACACCACTCACTGCTGGATTACACTACCCATTGCTGGAATACACCACCCATTGCTGGAATACCCCACTCACTGCTGGATTACACTACCCGTTGCTGGATTACACCACTCACTGCTGGATTACAATACCCATTGCTGGATTACACCACTCACTGCTGGATTACACTACCCATTGCTGGAATACACCAATCACTGCTGGATTACACTACCCATTGCTGGATTACACCACTCACTGCTGGATTACACTACCCATTGCTGGAATACATCACTCACTGCTGGATTACACTACCCATTAGTGGAATACACCACTCACTGCTGGATTACACTACCCACTGCTGAAATAAACCACTCACTGCTGGATTACACTACCCATTGCTGGAATACACCACTCACTGCTGGATTACACTACCCACTGCTGGAATACACCACTCACTGCTGGATTACACTACCCATTGCTGGGATACACCACTCACTGCTGGATTACACCACACACTGCTGGAATATACCACTAACTGCTGGAATACACCACTCACTGCTGATTTTCACTACCCATTGCTGGGATACACCACTCACTGCTGGATTACACTACCCATTGGTGGAATACACCTCTCGCTTCTGGGTTACACTACCCATTGGTGGAATACACCACTCACTGCTGGATTACACTACCCATTGCTGGAATACACCACTCACTGCTGGATTACACTACCCATTGCTGGAATACACCACCCACTTGTGGATTACACTACCCATTGCTGGAATACACCACTCGCTGCTGGATTACACTACCCATTGCTAGAATACACAACTCACTGCTGGATTACACTACCCATTGCTGGGATACACCACTCACTGCTGGATTACACTACTAATTGCTGGAATACACCACTCACTGCTGGATTACACTACCCACTGCTGGATTACACTACCCATTGGTGGAATACACCACTCACTGCTGGATTACACCACCCACTGCTGGAATACACCATTCACTGCTGGATTACAATACCCATTGCTGGAATACACCACTCACTTCTGGGTTACACTACCCATTGGTGGAATACACCACTCACTGCTGGATTACACTACCCAGTGGTGGAATACACCATTCACTTCTGGGTTACACTACACATTGGTGGAATACACCACTCACTGCTGGATTACACCACTCACTGCTGGATTACACTCCCCATTGCTGGATTACACTACCCATTGCTGGAATACACCACTCACTGCTGGATTACACTACCCATTGCTGGAATACCCCACCCACTGCTGGATTACACTACCCATTGCTGGAATACACCACTCACTGCTGGATTACACTAACCATTGCTGGGATACACCACTCACTGCTGGATTACACTACCAATTGCTGGAATACACCACTCACTGCTGGATTACACTACCCACTGCTGGAATACACAACTCACTGCTGGATTACACTACCCATTGCTGGGATACACCACTCACTGCTGGATTACTCTACTCATTGCTGGGATACACCACTCATTGCTGGTTTACACCACCCACTGTTGGAATATACCACTCACTGCTGTAATACACCACTCACTGCTGGATTACACTACCCATTGCTGGGATACACCACTCACTGCTGGATTACACTACCCATTGGTGGAATACACCACTCACTTCTGGGTTACACTACCCATTGATGGAATAAACCACTCACTGCTGGATTACACTACCCATTGCTGGAATACACCACCCATTGCTGGAATACCCCACCCACTGCTGGATTACACTACCCATTGCTGGATTACACCACTCACTGCTGGATTACACTACCCATTGCTGGATTACACCACTCACTGCTGGATTACACTACCCATTGCTGGAATACACCAATCACTGCTGGTTTACACTACCCATTGCTGGAATACACCAATCACTGCTGGATTACACTACCCATTGCTGGAATACACCACTCACTGCTGGATTACACTACCCATTGCTGGAATACACCACTCACTGCTGGAGTACACTACCCATTGCTGGAATACACCACTCACTGCTGGATTACACCACTCACTGCTGGAATACACCACTCACTGCTGGAGTACACTACACATTGCTGGAATACACCACTTACTGCTGGATTACACACTCACTGCTGGAATTCACCACTCACTGCTGGATTACACTACCCACTGCTGGAATACACCACTCACTGCTGGATTACAATACCCACTACTGGAATAGACCACTCACTGCCGGATTACACTACCCATTGCTGGAATACACCACTCACTGCTGGATTACACTACCCATTGCTGGAATACATCACTCACTGCTGGATTACACTACCCATTAGTGGAATACACCACTCACTGCTGGATTACATTACCCACTGCTGGAATACACCACTCACTGCTGGATTACACTACCCATTGGTGGAATACACCAATCACTGCTGGATTACACTACCCACTGCTGGAATACACCAATCACTGCTGGATTACACTACCCATTAGTGGAATACACCACTCACTGCTGGATTACACTACCCATTGCTGGAATACACTACCCATTGCTGGAATACACCACTCACTGCTGGATTACACTACCCACTGCTGGAATACACCACTCACTGCTGGATTACACTACCCATTGCTGGGATACACCACTCACTGCTGGATTACACTAACCATTGTTGGGATACACCACTCACTGCTGGATTACACTACCCATTGGTGGAATACACCACTCACTGCTGGATTACACCACCCACTGCTGGAATATACCACTCACTGCTGGAATACACCACTCACTGCTGGATTACACTACCCATTGCTGGGGTATACCACTCACTGCTGGATTACACTACCCATTGGTGGAATACACCACTCACTTCTGGGTTACACTACCATTGGTGGAATACACCACTCACTGCTGGATTACACACCCACTGCTGGATACACTACCATTGCTGGAATACACTACCCATTGCTGGAATACACCACTCACTGCTGGATTACACTACCCATTGCTGGAATACACTACCCATTGCTGGAATACACCACTCACTGCTGGATTACACTACCCATTGCTGGAATACACTACCCCTTGCTGGAATACACCACTCACTGCTGGATTACACTACCCATTGCTGGAATACACCACTCACTGCTGGATAACACTACCCATGGCTAGAATACACAACTCACTGCTGGATTACACTACCCGTTGCTGGGATACACCACTCACTGCTGGATTACACTACCAATTGCTGGAATACACCACTCACTGCTGGATTACACTATCCACTGCTGGAATACACCACTCACTGCTGGATTACACTACCCATTGCTGGGATACACCACTCACTGCTGGATTACACTACCCATTACTGGGATACACCACTCACTGCTGGATTACACTAACCATTGCTGGAATACACCACTCACTGCTGGATTACACTACCCGTTGGTGGAATACACCACTCACTGCTGGATTACACCACCCACTGCTGGAATATACCACTCACTGCTGGAATACACCACTCACTGCTGGATTACACTACCCATTGCTGGGATACACCACTCACTGCTGGATTACACTACCCATTGGTGGAATACACGACTCACTTCTGAGTTACACTACCCATTGGTGGAATACACCACTCACTGCTGGATTACACTACCCATTGCTGGAATACACCACCCATTGCTGGAATACACCACTCACTGCTGGATTACACTACCCATTGCTCGATTACACCACTCACTGCTGGATTACACTACCCATTGCTGGAATACACCAATCACTGCTGGATTACACTACCCATTGCTGGATTACACCACTCACTATTGGATTACACTACCCATTGCTGGAATACACCAATCACTGCTGGATTACACTACCCATTGCTGGAATACACCACTCACTGCTGGATTACACTACCCATTGCTGGAATACACCACTCACTGCTGGATTACACTACCCATTGCTGGAATACATCACTCACTGCTGGAGTCCACTACCCATTGCTGGAATACACCACTCACTGCAGGATTACACCATTCACTGCTGGAATACACCACTCACTGATGGAGTACACTAAACATTGCTGGAATACACCACTCACTGCTGGATTACACCACTCACTGCTGGAATACACCACTCACTGCTGGATTACACTAACCACTGCTGGAATACACCACTCACTGCTGGATTACAATACCTACTACTGGAATACAACACTCACTGCTGGATTACACTACCCATTGCTGGAATACACCACTCACTGCTGGATTACACTACCCATTGCTGGAATACATCACTCACTGCTGGATTACACTACCCATTAGTGGAATAAACCACTCACTGCTGGATTACACTACCCACTGCTGGAATACACCACTCACTGCTGGATTACACTACCCATTGGTGGAATACACCACTCACTGGTGGATTACACTACCCTCTGCTGGAATACACCACTCACTGCTGGATTACATTACCCATTGCTGGAATACACTACCCATTGCTGGAATACACCACTCACTGCTGGATTACACTACCCACTGCTGGAATACACCACTCACTGCTGGATTACACTACCCATTGATGGGATACACCTCTCACTGCTGGATTACACTAACCATTGCTGGGATACACCACTCACTGCTGGATTACACTACCCATTGGTGGAACACACCACTCACTGCTGGATTACACCACCCACTGCTGGAATATACCACACACTGCTGGAGTACACCACTCACTGCTGGATTACACTACCCATTGCTGGAATACACTACCCATTGCTGGACTAAACAACTCACTGCTGGATTACACTACCCATTGCTGGAATACACCACCCACTGCTGGATTACACTACCCATTGCTGGAATAAACCACGCACTGCTGGATTACACTACCTATTGCTGGGATACATCACTCACTGTTGGATTACACTACCAATTGCTGGAATACACCACTCACTGCTGGATTACACTACCCACTGCTGGAATACACCACGCACTGCTGGCTTACACTACCCATTGCTGGGATACACCACTCACTGCTGGATTACACTACCCATTGCTGGGATACACCACTCACTGCTGGATTACTCTACCCGTTGCTGGGATACACCACTCACTGCTGGATTACACTACCAATTGCTGGAATACACCACTCACTGCTGGATTACACTATCCACTGCTGGAATACACCACTCACTGCTGGATTACACTACCCATTGCTGGGATACACCACTCACTGCTGGATTACACTACCCATTACTGGGATACACCACTCACTGCTGGATTACACTAACCATTGCTGGAATACACCACTCACTGCTGGATTACACTACCCGTTGGTGGAATACACCACTCACTGCTGGATTACACCACCCACTGCTGGAATATACCACTCACTGCTGGAATACACCACTCACTGCTGGATTACACTACCCATTGCTGGGATACACCACTCACTGCTGGATTACACTACCCATTGGTGGAATACACGACTCACTTCTGAGTTACACTACCCATTGGTGGAATACACCACTCACTGCTGGATTACACTACCCATTGCTGGAATACACCACCCATTGCTGGAATACACCACTCACTGCTGGATTACACTACCCATTGCTCGATTACACCACTCACTGCTGGATTACACTACCCATTGCTGGAATACACCAATCACTGCTGGATTACACTACCCATTGCTGGATTACACCACTCACTATTGGATTACACTACCCATTGCTGGAATACACCAATCACTGCTGGATTACACTACCCATTGCTGGAATACACCACTCACTGCTGGATTACACTACCCATTGCTGGAATACACCACTCACTGCTGGATTACACTACCCATTGCTGGAATACATCACTCACTGCTGGAGTCCACTACCCATTGCTGGAATACACCACTCACTGCAGGATTACACCATTCACTGCTGGAATACACCACTCACTGATGGAGTACACTAAACATTGCTGGAATACACCACTCACTGCTGGATTACACCACTCACTGCTGGAATACACCACTCACTGCTGGATTACACTAACCACTGCTGGAATACACCACTCACTGCTGGATTACAATACCTACTACTGGAATACAACACTCACTGCTGGATTACACTACCCATTGCTGGAATACACCACTCACTGCTGGATTACACTACCCATTGCTGGAATACATCACTCACTGCTGGATTACACTACCCATTAGTGGAATAAACCACTCACTGCTGGATTACACTACCCACTGCTGGAATACACCACTCACTGCTGGATTACACTACCCATTGGTGGAATACACCACTCACTGGTGGATTACACTACCCTCTGCTGGAATACACCACTCACTGCTGGATTACATTACCCATTGCTGGAATACACTACCCATTGCTGGAATACACCACTCACTGCTGGATTACACTACCCACTGCTGGAATACACCACTCACTGCTGGATTACACTACCCATTGATGGGATACACCTCTCACTGCTGGATTACACTAACCATTGCTGGGATACACCACTCACTGCTGGATTACACTACCCATTGGTGGAACACACCACTCACTGCTGGATTACACCACCCACTGCTGGAATATACCACACACTGCTGGAGTACACCACTCACTGCTGGATTACACTACCCATTGCTGGAATACACTACCCATTGCTGGACTAAACAACTCACTGCTGGATTACACTACCCATTGCTGGAATACACCACCCACTGCTGGATTACACTACCCATTGCTGGAATAAACCACGCACTGCTGGATTACACTACCTATTGCTGGGATACATCACTCACTGTTGGATTACACTACCAATTGCTGGAATACACCACTCACTGCTGGATTACACTACCCACTGCTGGAATACACCACGCACTGCTGGCTTACACTACCCATTGCTGGGATACACCACTCACTGCTGGATTACACTACCCATTGCTGGGATACACCACTCACTGCTGGATTACACTACCCATTGCTGGAATACAGCACTCACTGTTGGATTACACTACCCATTGGTAGAATACACCACTCACTGCTGGATTAAACCACCCACTGCGGGAAAATATCACTCACTGTTGGAATACACCACTCACTGCAGGATTACACTAACTATTGCTGGGATACATCACTCACTGCTGGATTACACTACCCTTTGGTGAAATACACCACTCACTTCTGGGTTACACTACCTATTGGTGGAATACACCACTCACTGCTTGATTACACTACCCATTGCTGGAATACACCACTCACAGCTGGATTACACTACCCATTGCTGGAATACACCACTCACTGCTGGATTACATCACTCACTGCTGGAATACACCACTCACTGCTGGAGTACACTACACATTGCTGGAATACACCACTCACTGCTGGATTACACTACCCATTGGTGGTATACACCACTCACTGCTGGATTACACTACCCATTGCTGGAATACACCACTCACTGCTGGATTACACTACCCATTGCTGGAATACATCACTCACTGCTGGAGTCCACTACCCATTGCTGGAATACACCACTCACTGCTGGATTACATTACCAATTGCTGGAATACACCACTCACTGCTGGATTACACTACCCACTGCTGGAATACACCACTCACTGCCTGCTTACACTACCCATTGCTGGGATACACCACTCACTGCTGGATTACACTACCCATTGCTGGGATACACCACTCACTGCTGGATTACACTACCCATTGCTGGAATACACCACTCACTGCTGGAATACACTACCCATTGGTGGAATACACCACTCACTGCTGGATTACACCACCCAGTGCTGGAAAATACCACTCACTGCTGGAATACACCCCTACCTGCAGGATTATACTACCTATTGCTGGGATACACCACTCACTGCTGGATTACACTACCCATTGGTGAAATACCCCACTCACTTCTGGATTACACTACCTATTGGTGGAATACACCACTCACTGCTGGATTACACTACCCATTGCTGGAATACACAACTCACTGCTGGAGTACACTACCCATTGCTGGAATACACCACTCACTGCTGGATTACACCACTCACTGCTGGAATACACCACTCACTGCTGGAGTACACTACACATTGCTGGAATACACCACTCACTGCTGGATAACACTACCCATTGGTGGTATACACCACTCACTGCTGGAATACACCAACCACTGCTGGAATACACCACTCACTGCTGGATTACACTACCCATTGCTGGAATACACCACTCACTTCTGGGTTACACTACCCATTGGTGGAATACACCACTCACTGCTGGATTATACTACCCACTGCTGGAATACACAACTCACTGCTGGATTACATTACCCATTGCTAGAATACACTAGCCATTGCTGGAATTCACCACTCACTGCTGGATTACACTACCCACTGCTGGAATACACCACTCACTGCTGGATTACACTACCCATTGCTGGGATACACCACTCACTGCTGGATTACACTAACCATTGCTGGGATACACCACTCACTGCTGGATTACACTACCCATTGGTGGAACACACCACTCACTGCTGGATTACACCACCCACTGCTGGAATATACCACTCATTGCTGGAATACACCACTCACTGCTGGATTACACTACCCATTGCTGGGATACATAACTCACTGCTGGATTACACTACCCATTGCTGGAATACACCACTCACTGCTGGAATACACTACCCATTGGTGGAATACACCACTCACTGCTGGATTACACCACCCAGTGCTGGAAAATACCACTCACTGCTGGAATACACCCCTACCTGCAGGATTATACTACCTATTGCTGGGATACACCACTCACTGCTGGATTACACTACCCATTGGTGAAATACACCACTCACTTCTGGATTACACTACCTATTGGTGGAATACACCACTCACTGCTGGATTACACTACCCATTGCTGGAATACACAACTCACTGCTGGAGTACACTACCCATTGCTGGAATACACCACTCACTGCTGGATTACACCACTCACTGCTGGAATACACCACTCACTGCTGGAGTACACTACACATTGCTGGAATACACCACTCACTGCTGGATAACACTACCCATTGGTGGTATACACCACTCACTGCTGGAATACACCAACCACTGCTGGAATACACCACTCACTGCTGGATTACACTACCCATTGCTGGAATACACCACTCACTTCTGGGTTACACTACCCATTGGTGGAATACACCACTCACTGCTGGATTATACTACCCACTGCTGGAATACACAACTCACTGCTGGATTACATTACCCATTGCTAGAATACACTAGCCATTGCTGGAATTCACCACTCACTGCTGGATTACACTACCCACTGCTGGAATACACCACTCACTGCTGGATTACACTACCCATTGCTGGGATACACCACTCACTGCTGGATTACACTAACCATTGCTGGGATACACCACTCACTGCTGGATTACACTACCCATTGGTGGAACACACCACTCACTGCTGGAATACACCAACCACTGCTGGAATACACCACTCACTGCTGGATTACACTACCCATTGCTGGAATACACCACTCACTTCTGGGTTACACTACCCATTGGTGGAATACACCACTCACTGCTGGATTATACTACCCACTGCTGGAATACACAACTCACTGCTGGATTACATTACCCATTGCTAGAATACACTAGCCATTGCTGGAATTCACCACTCACTGCTGGATTACACTACCCACTGCTGGAATACACCACTCACTGCTGGATTACACTACCCATTGCTGGGATACACCACTCACTGCTGGATTACACTAACCATTGCTGGGATACACCACTCACTGCTGGATTACACTACCCATTGGTGGAACACACCACTCACTGCTGGATTACACCACCCACTGCTGGAATATACCACTCATTGCTGGAATACACCACTCACTGCTGGATTACACTACCCATTGCTGGGATACATAACTCACTGCTGGATTACACTACTAATTGCTGGAATACACCACTCACTGCTGGATTACACTACCCACTGCTGGAATACACCACTCACTGCTGGCTTACACTACCCATTGCTGGGATACATCACTCAATGCTGGATTACACTACCCATTGCTGGGATACACCACTCACTGCTGGATTACACTGCCCATTGCTGGAATACACCACTCACTGCTGGATTACACTAGCCATTGGTGGAATACACCACTCACTGCTGGATTAAACCACCCACTGCTGGAAAATACCACTCACTGCTGGAATACACCACTCACTGCAGGATTACAATACCTATTGCTGGGATACACCACTCACTGCTGGATTACACAACCCATTGGTGAAATACACCACTCACTTCTGGGTTACACTACCCATTGGTGGAATACACCACTCACTGCTGGATTACACTACCCATTGTTGGAATACACCACTCACTGCTGGAGTACACTACCCATTGCGGGAATACACCACTCACTGCTGGATTACACCACTCACTGCTGGAATACACCACTCACTGCTGGAGTACACTACACATTGCTGGAATACACCACTCACTGCTGGATTACACTACCCATTGGTGGTATACACCACTCACTGCTGGATTACACTACCCATTGCTGGAATACACCACTCACTGCTGGATTACACTACCCATTGCTGGAATACATCACTCACTGCTGGAGTCCACTACCCATTGCTGGAATACACCACTCACTGCTGGATTACACCACTCACTGCTGGAATACACCACTCACTGCTGGAGTACTCTACACATTGCTGGAATACACCACTCACTGCTGGATTACATCACTCACTGCTGGAATACACCACTCACTGCTGGATTACACTACCCACTGCTGGAATACACCACTCACTGCTGGATTACAATACCTACTGCTGGAATACACCACTCACTGCTGGATTACACTACCCAATGCTGGAATACACCACTCACTGCTGGATTACACTACCCATTGCTGGAATACATCACTCACTGCTGGATTACACTACCCACTGCTGGAATACACCACTCACCGCTGGATTACACTACCCATTGGTGGAACACACCACTCACTGCTGGATTACACCACCCACTGCTGGAATATACCACTCATTGCTGGAATACACCACTCACTGCTGGATTACACTACCCATTGCTGGGATACATAACTCACTGCTGGATTACACTACCAATTGCTGGAATACACCACTCACTGCTGGATTACACTACCCACTGCTGGAATACACCACTCACTGCTGGCTTACACTACCCATTGCTGGGATACACCACTCAATGCTGGATTACACTACCCATTGCTGGGATACACCACTCACTGCTGGATAACACTGCCCATTGCTGAAATACACCACTCACTGCTGGATTACACTAGCCATTGGTGGAATACACCACTCACTGCTGGATTAAACCACCCACTGCTGGAAAATACCACTCACTGCTGGAATACACCACTCACTGCAGGAGTACACTACCTATTGCTGGGATACACCACTCACTGCTGGATTACACAACCCATTGGTGAAATACACCACTCACTTCTGGGTTACACTACCCATTGGTGGAATACACCACTCACTGCTGGATTACACTACCCATTGTTGGAATACACCACTCACTGCTGGAGTACACTACCCATTGCTGGAATACACCACTCACTGCTGGATTACACCACTCACTGCTGGAATACACCACTCACTGCTGGAGTACACTACACATTGCTGGAATACACCACTCACTGCTGGATTACACTACCCATTGGTGGTATACACCACTCACTGCTGGATTACACTACCCATTGCTGGAATACACCACTCACTGCTGGATTACACTACCCATTGCTGGAATACATCACTCACTGCTGGAGTCCACTACCCATTGCTGGAATACACCACTCACTGCTGGATTACACCACTCACTGCTGGAATACACCACTCACTGCTGGAGTACTCTACACATTGCTGGAATACACCACTCACTGCTGGATTACATCACTCACTGCTGGAATACACCACTCACTGCTGGATTACACTACCCACTGCTGGAATACACCACTCACTGCTGGATTACAATACCTACTGCTGGAATACACCACTCACTGCTGGATTACACTACCCTTTGCTGGAATACATCACTCACTGCTGGATTACACTAACCATTAGTGGAATACACCACTCACTGCTGGATTACACTATCCACTGCTGGAATACACCACTCACTGCTGGATTACTCTACTCATTGCTGGGATACACCACTCATTGCTGGTTTACACTACCCATTGCTGGAATACACCACCCACTGCTGGATTACACTACCCATTGCTGGAATAAACCACTCACTGCTGGATTACACTACCCATTGCTGGGATACACCACTCACTGCTGGATTACACTACCAATTGCTGGAATACACCACTCACTGCTGGATTACACTACCCACTGCTGGAATAAACCACTCACTGCTGGCTTACACTACCCATTGCTGGGATACACCACTCACTGCTGGATTACACTACCCATTGCTGGGATACACCACTCACTGCTGGATTACACTACCCATTGCTGGAATACACCACTCACTGCTGGATTACATTACCCTTTGGTGGAATACACCACTCACTGCTGGATTACACCACCCACTGCTGGAAAATACCACTCACTGCTGGAATACACCACTCACTGCAGGATTATACTACCTATTGCTGGGATACACCACTCACTGCTGAATTACACTACCCATTGGTGAAATACACCACTCACTTCTGGGTTAGACTACCTATTGGTGGAATACACCACTCACTGCTGGAGTACACTACACATTGCTGGAATACACCACTCACTGCCGGATAACACTACCCATTGGTGGCATACACCACTCACTGCTGGATTACACCACCCACTGCTGGAATACACCACTCACTGCTGGATTACACTACCCATTACTGGAATACACCACTCACTTCTGGGTTACACTACCCTTTGGTGGAATACACCACTCACTGCTGGATTACACTACCCACTGCTGGAATACACCACTCACTGCTGGATTACATTACCCATTGCTAGAATACACTACCCATTGCTGGAATATACCACTCACTGCTGGATTACACTACCCACTGCTGGAATACACCACTCACTGATGGATTACTCTACCCATTGCTGGGATACACCACTCACTGCTGGATTACACTAACCATTGCTGGGATACACCACTCACTGCTGGATTACACTACCCATTGGTGGAACACACCACTCACTGCTGGATTACACCACCCACTGCTGGAATATACCACTCATTGCTGGAATACACCACTCACTGCTGGATTACACTACCCATTGCTGGGATACAACACTCACTGCTGGATTACACTACCCATTGGTGAAATACACCACTCACTTCTGGGTTACACTACCTATTGGTGGAATACACCACTCACTGCTGGATTACACTACCCATTGTTGGAATACACCACTCACTGCTGGAGTACACTACCCATTGCTGGAATACACCACTCACTGCTGGATTACACCACTCACTGCTGGAATACACCACTCACTGCTGGAGTACACTACACATTGCTGGAATACACCACTTACTGCTGGATTACACTACCCATTGGTGGTATACACCACTCACTGCTGGATTACACTACCCATTGCTGGAATACACCACTCACTGCTGGATTACACTACCCATTGCTGGAATACATCACTCACTGCTGGAGTCCACTACCCATTGCTGGAATACACCACTCACTGCTGGATGACACCACTCACTGCTGGAATACACCACTCACTGCTGGAGTACTCTACACATTGCTGGAATACACCACTCACTGCTGGATTACATCACTCACTGCTGGAATACACCACTCACTGCTGGATTACACTACCCACTGCTGGAATACACCAGTCACTGCTGGATTACAATACCTACTGCTGGAATACACCACTCACTGCTGGATTACACTACCCATTGCTGGAATACACCACTCACTGCTGGATTACACTACCCATTGCTGGAATACATCACTCACTGCTGGATTACACTACCCATTAGTGGAATACACCACTCACTGCTGGATTACACTACCCACTGCTGGAATACACACCTCACTGCTGGATTACTCTACTCATTGCTGGGATACACCACTTATTGCTGGTTTACACTACCCATTGCTGGAATACACCACCCACTGCTGGATTACACTACCAATTGCTGGAATACACCACTCACTGCTGGATTACACTACCCACTGCTGGAATAAACCACTCACTGCTGGCTTACACTACCCATTGCTGGGATACACCACTCACTGCTGGATTACACTACCCATTGCTGGGATACACCACTCACTGCTGGATTACACTACCCATTGCTGGAATACACCACTCACTGCTGGATTACACTACCCTTTGGTGGAATACACCACTCACTGCTGGATTACACCACCCACTGCTGGAAAATACCACTCACTGCTGGAATACACCACTCACTGCAGGATTATACTACCTATTGCTGGGATACACCACTCACTGCTGAATTACACTACCCATTGGTGAAATACACCACTCACTTCTGGGTTACACTACCTGTTGGTGGAATACACCACTCACTGCTGGAGTACACTACACATTGCTGGAATACACCACTCAGTGCTGGATTACACCACTCACTGCTGGAATACACCACTCACTGCTGGAGTACACTACACATTGCTGGAATACACCACTCACTGCTGGATAACACTACCCATTGGTGGTATACACCACTCACTGCTGGATTACACCACCCACTGCTGGAATACACTACTCACTGCTGGATTACACTACCCATTGCTGGAATACACCACTCACTTCTGGGTTACACTACCCTTAGGTGGAATACACCACTCACTGCTGGATTACACTACCCACTGCTGGAATACACCACTCACTGCTGGATTACATTACCCATTGCTAGAATACACTACCCATTGCTAGAATACACCACTCACTGCTGGATTACACTACCCACTGCTGGAATACACCACTCACTGATGGATTACTCTACCCATTGCTGGGATACACCACTCACTGCTGGATTACACTAACCATTGCTGGGATACACCACTCACTGCTGGATTACACTACCCATTGGTGGAACACACCACTCACTGCTGGATTACACCACCCACTGCTGGAATATACCACTCATTGCTGGAATACACCACTCAATGCTGGATTACACTACCCATTGCTGGGATACAACACTCACTGCTGGATTACACTACCCATTGGTGGAATACACCACTCACTTCTGGGTTACACTACACATTGGTGGAATACACCACTCACTGCTGGAGTACACCACTCACTGCTGGATTACACTACCCATTGCTGGAATACACTACCCATTGCTGGAATACACCACTCGCTGCTGGATTACACTACCCATTGCTGGAATACACAACCCACTGCTAGATTACACTACCCACTGCTGGAATAAACCACTCACTGCTGGATTACACTACCCATTGCTGGGATACATCACTCACTGCTGGATTACACTACCAATTGCTGGAATAAACCACTCACTGCTGGATTACACTACCCACTGCTAGAATACACCACTCACTGCTGGCTTACACTACCCATTGCTGGTATACACCACTCACTGCTCGATTACACTACCCATTGCTGGGATACACCATTCACTGCTGGATTACACTACCCATTGCTGGAATACACCACTCACTGCTGGATTACACTACCCATTGGTGGAATACACCACTCACTGCTGGATTACACCACCCACTGCTGGAAAATACCACTCACTGCTGGAATACACCACTCACTGCAGGATTACACTGCCTATTGCTGGGATACACCACTCACTGCTGGATTACACTACCCATTGGTGAAATACACCACTCACTTCTGGGTTACACTACCTATTGGTGGAATACACCACTCACTGCTGGATTACACTACCCATTTCTGGAATACACCACTCACTGCTGGAGTACACTACCCATTGCTGGAATACACCACTCACTGCTGGATTACACCACTCACTGCTGGAATACACCACTCACTGCTGGAGTACACTACACATTGCTGGAATACACCACTCACTGCTGGATTACACTACCCATTGGTGGTATACACCACTCACTGCTGGATTACACCACCCACTGCTGGAATACACCACTCACTGCTGGATTACACTACCCATTGCTGGAATACACCACTCACTTCTGGGTTACACTACCCATTGGTGGAATACACCACTCACTGCTGGATTACACTACCCATTGGTGGAATACACCATTCACTTCTGGATTACACGACCCATTGCTGGAAAACACTACCCATTGCTGGAATACACCACTCACTGCTGGATTACACTACCCATTGCTGGGATACACCACTCACTGCTGGATTACACTACCCATTGGTGGAATACACCACTCACTTCTGAGTTACACTACCCATTGGTGGAATACACCACCCATTGCTGGAATACACCACTCACTGCTGGATTACACTACCCATTGCTCGATTACACCACTCACTGCTGGATTACACTACCCATTGCTGGAATACACCAATCACTGCTGGATTACACTACCCATTGCTGGATTACACCACTCACTACTGGATTACACTACCCTTTGCTGGAATACACCAATCACTGCTGGATTACACTACCCATTGCTGGAATACACCACTCACTGCTGGAGTCCACTACCCATTGCTGGAATACACTACTCACTGCAGGATTACACCACTCACTGCTGGAATACACCACTCACTGCTGGAGTACACTACACATTGCTGGAATACACCACTCACTGCTGGATTACACCACTCACTGCTGGAATACACCACTCACTGCTGGATTACACTAACCACTGCTGGAATACACCACTCACTGCTGGATTACACTACCTACTGCTGGAATACACCACTCACTGCTGGATTACACTACCCATTGCTGGAATACACCACTCACTGCTGGATTACATTACCCATTGCTGGAATACATCACTCACTGCTGGATTACACTACCCATTAGTGGAATACACGACTCACTGCTGGATTACACTACCCACTGCTGGAATACACCACTCACTGCTGGATTACACTACCCATTGGTGGAATACTCCACTCACTGCTGGATTACACTACCCTCTGCTGGAATACACCACTCACTGCTGGATTACATTACCCATTGCTGGAATACACTACCCATTGCTGGAATACACCACTCACTGCTGGATTACACTACCCACTGCTGGAATACACCACTCACTGCTGGATTACACTACCCATTGCTGGGATACACCTCTCACTGCTGGATTACACTAACCATTGCTGGGATACACCACTCACTGCTGGATTACACTACCCATTGGTGGAACACACCACTCACTGCTGGATTACACCACCCAATGCTGGAATATACCACACACTGCTGGAATACACCACTCACTGCTGGATTACACTACCCATTGCTGGGATACACCACTCACTGCTGGATTACACTACACATTGGTGGAATACACCACTCACTTCTGGGTTACACTACACATTGGTGGAATACACCACTCACTGCTGGAGTACACCACTCACTGCTGGATTACACTACCCATTGCTGGAATACACTACCCATTGCTGGACTACACAACTCACTGCTGGATTACACTACCCATTGGTGAAATACACCACTCACTTCTGGGTTACACTACCTATTGGTGGAATACACCACTCACTGCTGGATTACACTACCCATTGCTGGAATACACCACTCACTGCTGGATTACACTATCCTTTGGTGGAATACACCACTCACTGCTGGATTACACCACCCACTGCTGGAAAATACCACTCACTGCTGGAATACACCACTCACTGCAGGATTATACTTCCTATTGCTGGGATACACCACTCACTGCTGGATTACACTAGCCATTGGTGAAATACACCACTCACTTCTGGGTTACACTACCTATTGGTGGAATACACCACTCACTGCTGGATTACACTACCCATTGCTGGAATACACCACTCACTGCTGGAGTACACTACCCATTGCTGGAATACACCACTCACTGCTGGATTACACCACTCACTGCTGGAATACATCACTCACTGCTGGAGTACACTACACATTGCTGGGATACACCACTCACTGCTGGATTACACTACCAATTGCTGGAATACACCACTCACTGCTGGATTACACTACCCACTGCTGGATTACACTACCCATTGGTGGAATACACCATTCACTGCTGGATTACACCACCCACTGCTGGAATACACCATTCACTGCTGGATTACACTATCCATTGCTGGAATACACCACTCACTTCTGGGTTACACTACCCATTGGTGGAATACACCACTCACTGCTGGATTACTCTACCCATTGGTGGAATACACCACTCACTTCTGGGTTACACTACACATTGGTGGAATAAACCACTCACTGCTGGATTACACCACTCACTGCTGGATTACACTCCCCATTGCTGGAATACACTACCCATTGCTGGTATACACCACTCACTGCTGGATTACACTACCCATTGCTGGAATACACCACCCACTGCTGGATTACACTACCCATTGCTGGAATACACCACTCACTGCTGGATTACACTACCCATTGCTGGGATACACCACTCACTGCTGGATTACACTACCAATTGCTGGAATACACCACTCACTGCTGGATTACACTACCCACTGCTGGAATACACAACTCACTGCTGGATTACACTACCCATTTGTGGAATACACCACTCACTGCTGGATTACACCACCCACTGCTGGAATATACCACTCACTGCTGGAATACACCACTCACTGCTGGATTACACTACCCATTGCTGGGATACACCACTCACTGCTGGATTACACTACCCATTGGTGGAATACACCACTCACTTCTGGGTTACACTACCCATTGATGGAATAAACCACTCACTGGTGGATTACACTACCCATTGCTGGAATACACCACCCATTGCTGGAATACCCCACTCACTACTGGATTACACTACCCATTGCTGGATTACACCACTCACTGCTGGATTACACTACCCATTGCTGGATTACACGACTCACTGCTGGATTACACTACCTATTGCTGGAATACACCAATCACTGCTGGATTACACTAGCCATTGCTGGAATACACCAATCACTGCTGGATTACACTACCCATTGCTGGAATACACCACTCACTGCTGGATTACACTACCCATTGCTGGAATACACCACTCACTGCTGGAGTACACTACCCATTGCTGGAATACACCACTCACTGCTGGATTACACCACTCACTGCTGGAATACACCACTCACTGCTGGATTACACTACCCACTGCTGGAATACACCACTCACTGCTGGATTACATTACCCACTACTGGAATACACCACTCACTGCCGGATTACACTACCCATTGCTGGAATACACCACTCACTGCTGGATTACACTACCCATTAGTGGAATACACCACTCACTGCTGGATTACACTACCCACTGCTGGAATACACCACTCACTGCTGGATTACACTACCCATTGGTGGAATACACCACTCACTGCTGGATTACTCTACCCATTGCTGGGATACACCACTCACTGCTGGATTACACTACCAATTGCTGGAATACACCACTCACTGCTGGATTACACTACCCACACTGCTGGATTACACTACCCATTAGTGGAATACACCACTCACTGCTGGATTACACTACCCATTGCTGGAGTACACTACCCATTGCTGGAATACACCACCCACTGCTGGATTACACTACCCATTGCTGGAATACACCACTCGCTGCTGGATTACACTACTCATTGCTAGAATACACCACTCACTGCTGGATTACACTACCCATTGCTGGGATACACCACTCTGCTGGATTACACTACCCATTGCTGGAATACACCACTCACTGCTGGATTACACTACCCACTGCTGGAATACACCACTCACTGCTGGATTACACTACCCATTATTGGGATACACCACTCACTGCTGGATTACACTACACATTTGTGGAATACACCACTCACTGCTGGATTACACCACCCACTGCTGGAATATACCACTGTCTGCTGGAATACACCACTCACTGCTGGATTTCACTACCCATTGCTGGGATACACCACTCACTGCTGGATTACACTTCCCATTGGTGGAATACACCACTCACTTCTGGGTTACACTACCCATTGGTGGAATACACCATTCACTGCTGGATTACACTACCCATTGCTGGAATACACCACTCACTGCTGGATACACTACCCATTGCTGGAATACACCACTCACTGCTGGATTACACTACCCATTGCTGGAATACACCACTCACTGCTGGATTACACTACCCATTGCTGGAATACACCACTCACTGCTGGATTACACTACCCACTGCTGGAATACACCACTCACTGCTGGATTACACTACCCATTGCTGGAATACACCACTCACTGCTGGATTACACTACCCATTGCTGGAATACACCACTCACTGCTGGATTACACTACCCATTGGTGGAATACACCACTCACTTCTGGGTTACACTACCCATTGGTGGAATACACAACTCACTGCTGGATTACACTACCCATTGCTGGAATACACCACCCACTGCTGGATTACACTACCCATTGCTGGAATACACCACTCACTGCTGGATTACACTACCCATTGCTGGGATACACCACTCACTGCTGGATTACACTACCAATTGCTGGAATACACCACTCACTGCTGGATTACACTACCCACTGCTGGAATACACCACTCACTGCTGGATTACACTACCCATTGCTGGGATACACCACTCACTGCTGGATTACACTACCCATTGCTGGAATACACCACTCACTTCTGGATTACACTACCCATTGGTGGAATACACAACTCACTGCTGGATTACACTACCCATTGCTGGAATACACCACCCACTGCTGGATTACACTACCCATTGCTGGAATACACCACTCACTGCTGGATTACACTACCCATTGCTGGGATACACCACTCACTGCTGGATTACACTACCAATTGCTGGAATACACCACTCACTGCTGGATTACACTACCCACTGCTGGAATACACAACTCACTGCTGGATTACACTACCCATTGCTGGGATACACCACTCACTGCTGGATTACACTACCCATTGCTGGGATACACCACTCACTGCTGGATTACACTACCCATTGCTGGAATACACCACTCACTGCTGGATTACACTACCCATTGCTGGAATACACCACTCACTGCTGGATTACACCACCCACTGCTGGAATATACCACTCACTGCTGGAATACACCACTCACTGCTGGATTACACTACCCATTGCTGGAATACACCACTCACTGCTGGATTACACTACCCATTGCTGGAATACACCACTCACTGCTGGATTACACTACCCATTGCTGGAATACACCACTCACTGCTGGATTACACTACCCATTGCTGGAATACACACTCACTGCTGGATTACACTACCCATTGCTGGAATACACCACTCACTGCTGGATTACACTACCCATTGGTGGAATACACCACTCACTGCTGGATTACACCACCCACTGCTGGAATACACCACTCACTGCTGGATTACACTACCCATTGCTGGAATACACCACTCACTGCTGGATTACACTACCCATTGCTGGGATACACCACTCACTGCTGGATTACACTACCAATTGCTGGAATACACCACTCACTGCTGGATTACACTACCCACTGCTGGATTACACTACCCATTAGTGGAATACACCACTCACTGCGGGATTACACTACCCATTGGTGGAATACACCACTCACTGCTGGATTACACCACCCACTGCTGGAATACACCACTCACTGCTGGATTACACTACCCATTGCTGGAATACACCACTCACTGCTGGATTACACTACCCATTGCTGGGATACACCACTCACTGCTGGATTACACTACCAATTGCTGGAATACACCACTCACTGCTGGATTACACTACCCACTGCTGGATTACACTACCCATTGCTGGGATACACCACTCACTGCTGGATTACACCACCCATTGCTGGGATACACCACTCTCTGCTGGATTACACTACCCTTTGGTGGAATACACCAATCACTGCTGGATTACACCACCCACTGCTGGAATACACCATTCACTGCTGGATTACACTACCCATTGCTGGAATACACCACTCACTTCTGGGTTACACTACCCATTGGTGGAATACACCACTCACTTCTGGATTACACTACACATTGGTGGAATACACCACTCACTGCTGGATTACACCACTCACTGCTGGATTACACTCCCCATTGCTGGAATACACTACCCATTGCTGGAATACACCACTCACTGCTGGATTACACTACCCATTGCTGGAATACACCACCCACTGCTGGATTACACTACCCATTGCTGGAATACACCACTCACTGCTGGATTACACTACCCATTGCTGGGATACACCACTCACTGCTGGATTACACTACCAATTGCTGGAATACACCACTCACTGCTGGATTACACTACCCACTGCTGGAATACACAACTCACTGCTGGATTACACTACCCATTGCTGGGATACACCACTCACTGCTGGATTACTCTACTCATTGCTGGGATACACCACTCATTGCTGGTTTACACTACCCATTGCTGGAATACACCACTCACTGCTGGATTACACTACCCATTGGTGGAATACACCACTCACTGCTGGATTAAACCACCCACTGCTGGAATATACCACTCAATTCTGGAATACACCACTCACTGCTGGATTACACTACCCATTGCTGGGATACACCACTCACTGCTGGATTACACTACCCATTGGTGGAATACACCACTCACTTCTGAGTTACACTACCCATTGATGGAATACACCACTCACTGCTGGATTACACTACCCATTGCTGGAATACATCACCCATTGCTGGAATACCCCACTCACTGCTGGATTACACTACCCATTGCTGGATTACACCACTCACTGCTGGATTACACTACCTATTGCTGGATTACACCACTCACTGCTGGATTACACTACCCATTGCTGGAATACACCAATCACTGCTGGAGTACACTATCCATTGCTGGATTACACCACTCACTGCTGGATTACACTACCCATTGCTGGAATACACCAATCACTGCTGGTTTACACTACCCATTGCTGGAATACACCACTCACTGCTGGAGTACACTACCCATTGCTGGAATAAACCACTCACTGCTGGATTACACCACTCACTGCTGGAATACACCACTCACTGCTGGAGTACACTACACATTGCTGGAATACACCACTTACTGCTGGATTACACCACTCTCTGCTGGAATATACCACTCACTGCTGGATTACACTACCCATTGCTGGAATACACCACTCACTGCTGGATTACACTACCCACTGCTGGATTACACTACCCATTGCTGGGATACACCACTCACTGCTGGATTACACTACCCATTGCTGGGATACACCACTCACTGCTGGATTACACTACCCATTGGTGGAATACACCACCCACTGCTGGATTACACCACCCACTGCTGGAATACACCACTCACTGCTGGATTACACTGCCCATTGCTGGAATACACCACTCATTTCTGGGTTACACTACACATTGGTGGAATACACCACTCACTGCTGGATTACACCACTAACTGCTGGATTACACTACCCAGTGCTGGAATACACTACCCATTGCTGGAATACACACTCACTGCTGGATTACACTACCCATTGCTGGAATACACCACCCACTGCTGGATTACACTACCCATTGCTGGAATACACCACTCACTGCTGGATTACACTACCCATTGCTGGGATACACCACTCACTGCTGGAGTACACTAACAATTACTGGAATACACCACTCATTGCTTGATTACACTACCCATTGCTGGAATACACCACTCACTGCTGGATTACACTACGCATTGGTGGAATACACCACTCACTGCTGGATTACACCACCCACTGCTGGAATATACCACTCACTGCTGGAATACCCCACTCACTGCTGGATTACACTACCCATTGCTGGGATACACCACTCACTGCTGGATTACACTACCCATTGGTGGAATACACCACTCACTACTGGATTACACTACCCATTGCTGGATTACACCACTCACTGCTGGATTACACTACCCCTTGCTGGAATACACCAATCACTGCTGGATTACACTACCCATTGCTGGATTAAACCACTCACTGCTGGATTACACTACCCATTGCTGGAATACACCAATCACTGCTGGATTACACTACCCATTGCTAGAATACACAACTCACTGCTGGATTACACTACCCATTGCTGGAATACACCAATCACTGCTGGATTACACTACCCATTGCTGGAATACACCACTCACTGCTGGAGTACACTACCCATTGCTGGAATACACCATTCACTGCTGGATTACACCACTCACTGCTGGAATACACCACTCACTGCTGGAGTACACTACACATTGCTGGAATACACCACTCACTGCTGGATTACACCACTCACTGCTGGAATACACCACTCACTGCAGGATTACACTACCCACTGCTGGAATACACCACTCACTGCTGGATTACAATACCCACTACTGGAATACACCACTCACTGCAGGATTACACTACCCATTGCTGGAATACACCACTCACTGCTGGATTACACTACCCATTGCTGGAATACATCACTCACTGCTGGATTACACTACCCATTAATGGAATAAACCTCTCACTGCTGGATTACACTACCCATTGCTGGAATACACTACCCATTGCTGGAATACACCACTCATTGCTGGAGTACACTACCCATTGCTGGAATACACCACCCACTGCTGGATTACACTACCCATTGCTGGAATACACCACTCGCTGCTGGATTACACTACCCATTGCTAGAATACACCACTCACTGCTGGATTACACTACCCATTGCTGGGATACACCACTCTGCTGGATTACACTACCCAATGCTGGAATACACCACTCACTGCTGGATTACACTACCCACTGCTGGAATACACCACTCACTGCTGGATTACACTACCCATTGCTGGGATACACCACTCACTGCTGGATTACACTACCCATTGGTGGAATACACCACTCACTGCTGGATTACACCACCCACTGCTGGAATATACCACTCACTGCTGGAATACACCACTCACTGCTGGATTTCACTACCCATTGCTGGGATACACCACTCACTGCTGGATTACACTACCCATTGGTGGAATACACCACTCACTTCTGGGTTACACTACCCATTAGTGGAATACACCACTCACTGCAGGATTACACTACCCATTTCTGGAATACACCACTCAATGCTGGATTACACTACCCATTGCTGGAATACACCACCCACTGCTGGATTACACTACTCATTGCTGGAATAAACCACTCGCTGCTGGATTACATTACGCATTGCTGGAATACACCACTCACTGCTGGATTACACTACCCATTGCTGGGATACACCACTCACTGCTGGATTACACTACTAATTGCTGGAATACACCACTCACTGCTGGATTACACTACCCACTGCTGGATTACACTACCCATTGCTGGGATACACCACTCACTGCTGGATTACACTACCCATTGCTGGGATACACCACTCACTGCTGGATTACACTACACATTGGTGGAATACACAACTCACTGCTGGATTACACCACACACTGCTGTAATACACCACTCACTGCTGGATTACACTACCCATTGCTGGAATGCACCACTCACTTCTGAGTTACACTAGCCATTGGTGGAATACACCACTCACTGCTGGATTACACTACCCATTGGTGGAATACACCATTCACTTCTGGGTTACACTACACATTGGTGGAATACACCACTCACTGCTGGATTACACCACTCACTGCTGGATTACACTACCCATTGCTGGAATACACCAATCACTGCTGGAGTACACTATCCATTGCTGGATTACACCACTCACTGCTGGATTACACTACCCATTGCTGGAATACACCAATCACTGCTGGTTTACACTACCCATTGCTGGAATACACCACTCACTGCTGGAGTACACTACCCATTGCTGGAATAAACCACTCACTGCTGGATTACACCACTCACTGCTGGAATACACCACTCACTGCTGGAGTACACTACACATTGCTGGAATACACCACTTACTGCTGGATTACACCACTCTCTGCTGGAATATACCACTCACTGCTGGATTACACTACCCATTGCTGGAATACACCACTCACTGCTGGATTACACTACCCACTGCTGGATTACACTATCCATTGCTGGGATACACCACTCACTGCTGGATTACACTACCCATTGCTGGGATACACCACTCACTGCTGGATTACACTACCCATTGGTGGAATACACCACCCACTGCTGGATTACACCACCCACTGCTGGAATACACCACTCACTGCTGGATTACACTGCCCATTGCTGGAATACACCACTCATTTCTGGGTTACACTACACATTGGTGGAATACACCACTCACTGCTGGATTACACCACTAACTGCTGGATTACACTACCCAGTGCTGGAATACACTACCCATTGCTGGAATACACACTCACTGCTGGATTACACTACCCATTGCTGGAATACACCACCCACTGCTGGATTACACTACCCATTGCTGGAATACACCACTCACTGCTGGATTACACTACCCATTGCTGGGATACACCACTCACTGCTGGAGTACACTACCAATTACTGGAATACACCACTCATTGCTTGATTACACTACCCATTGCTGGAATACACCACTCACTGCTGGATTACACTACCGATTGGTGGAATACACCACTCACTGCTGGATTACACCACCCACTGCTGGAATATACCACTCACTGCTGGAATACCCCACTCACTGCTGGATTACACTACCCATTGCTGGGATACACCACTCACTGCTGGATTACACTACCCATTGGTGGAATACACCACTCACTACTGGATTACACTACCCATTGCTGGATTACACCACTCACTGCTGGATTACACTACCCCTTGCTGGAATACACCAATCACTGCTGGATTACACTACCCATTGCTGGATTAAACCACTCACTGCTGGATTACACTACCCATTGCTGGAATACACCAATCACTGCTGGATTACACTACCCATTGCTAGAATACACAACTCACTGCTGGATTACACTACCCATTGCTGGAATACACCAATCACTGCTGGATTACACTACCCATTGCTGGAATACACCACTCACTGCTGGAGTACACTACCCATTGCTGGAATACACCACTCACTGCTGGATTACACCACTCACTGCTGGAATACACCACTCACTGCTGGAGTACACTACACATTGCTGGAATACACCACTCACTGCTGGATTACATCACTCACTGCTGGAATACACCACTCACTGCTGGATTACACTACCCACTGCTGGAATACACCACTCACTGCTGGATTACAATACCCACTACTGGAATACACCACTCACTGCAGGATTACACTACCCATTGCTGGAATACACCACTCACTGCTGGATTACACTACCCATTGCTGGAATACATCACTCACTGCTGGAATACACTACCCATTAATGGAATAAACCTCTCACTGCTGGATTACACTACCCATTGCTGGAATACACTACCCATTGCTGGAATACACCACTCATTGCTGGAGTACACTACCCATTGCTGGAATACACCACCCACTGCTGGATTACACTACCCATTGCTGGAATACACCACTCGCTGCTGGATTACACTACCCATTGCTAGAATACACCACTCACTGCTGGATTACACTACCCATTGCTGGGATACACCACTCTGCTGGATTACACTACCCAATGCTGGAATACACCACTCACTGCTGGATTACATTACCCACTGCTGGAATACACCACTCACTGCTGGATTACACTACCCATTGCTGGGATACACCACTCACTGCTGGATTACACTACCCATTGGTGGAATACACCACTCACTGCTGGATTACACCACCCACTGCTGGAATATACCACTCACTGCTGGAATACACCACTCACTGCTGGATTTCACTACCCATTGCTGGGATACACCACTCACTGCTGGATTACACTACCCATTGGTGGAATACACCACTCACTTCTGGGTTACACTACCCATTAGTGGAATACACCACTCACTGCAGGATTACACTACCCATTTCTGGAATACACCACTCACTGCTGGATTACACTACCCATTGCTGGAATACACCACCCACTGCTGGATTACACTACTCATTGCTGGAATAAACAACTCGCTGCTGGATTACATTACGCATTGCTGGAATACACCACTCACTGCTGGATTACACTACCCATTGCTGGGATACACCACTCACTGCTGGATTACACTACTAATTGCTGGAATACACCACTCACTGCTGAATTACACTACCCACTGCTGGATTACACTACCCATTGCTGGGATACACCACTCACTGCTGGATTACACTACCCATTGCTGGGATACACCACTCACTGCTGGATTACACCACACACTGCTGGAATACACCACTCACTGCTGGATTACACTACCCATTGCTGGAATACACCACTCACTTCTGAGTTACACTACCCATTGGTGGAATACACCACTCACTGCTGGATTACACTACCCATTGGTGGAATACACCACTCACTTCTGGGTTACACTACACATTGGTGGAATACACCACTCACTGCTGGATTACACCACTCACTGCTGGATTACACTACCCATTGCTGGAAT
Organism: Archivesica marissinica; assembly: GCA_014843695.1. NCBI lineage: Eukaryota > Metazoa > Mollusca > Bivalvia > Venerida > Vesicomyidae > Archivesica > Archivesica marissinica. The sequence continues at coordinate 5,369,463 of CM026386.1, read as the reverse complement.
ACACCACCCACTGCTGGATTACACTACCCATTGCTGGAATACACCACTCACTGCTGGATTACACTACCCATTGCTGGGATACACCACTCACTGCTGGATTACACTACCAATTGCTGGAATACACCACTCACTGCTGGATTACAATACCCACTGCTGGAATACACAACTCACTGCTGGATTACACTACCCATTGCTGGGATACACCACTCACTTCTGGATTACACTACCCATTGCTGGGATACACCACTCACTGCTGGATTACACCACCCACTGCTGGAATATACCATTCACTGCTGGAATACACCACTCACTGCTTGATTACACTACCCATTGCTGGGATACACCACTCACTGCTGGATTACACTACCCATTGGTGGAATACACCACTCACTTCTGGGTTACACTACCCATTGGTGGAATACACCACTCACTGCTGGATTACACTACCCATTGCTGGAATACACCACCCATTGCTGGAATACACCACTCACTGCTGGATTACACTACCCATTGCTGGATTACACCACTCACTGCTGGATTACACTACCCATTGCTGGATTACACCACTCACTGCTGGATCTGGATTACACTACCCACTGCTGGATTACACTACCCATTGCTGGGATACACCACTCACTGCTGTATTACACTACCCACTGCTGGATTACACTACCCATTGCTGGGATACACCACTCACTGCTGGACTACACTACCCATTGGTGGAATACACCACTCACTGCTGGATTACACCACCCACTGCTGGAATACACCACTCACTGCTGGAATACACCACTCACTGCTGGATTTCACTACCCATTGCTGGGATACACCACTCACTGCTGGATTACACTACCCATTGGTGGAATACACCACTCACTTCTGGATTACACTACCCATTGGTGGAATACACCACTCACTGCTGGATTACACTACCCATTGCTGGAATACACCACTCACTGCTGGATTACTCTACCCATTGCTGGAATACACCACCCACTGCTGGAATACACTACCTATTGCTGGAATACACCACTCGCTGCTGGATTACACTACTCATTGCTAGAATACACCACTCACTGCTGGATTACACTACCCACTGCTGGAATACACCACTCACTGCTGGATTACACTACCCACTGCTGGATTACACTACCCATTGCTGGGATACACCACTCACTGCTGGATTACACTACCCATTACTGGGATACAACACTCACTGCTGGATTCCACTACCCATTGGTGGAATACACCACTCACTGCTGGATTACACCACCCACTGCTGGAATACACCACTCACTGCTGGAATACACTACCCATTGCTGGAATACACCACTCACTTCTGAGTTACACTACCCATTGGTGGAATACACCACTCACTGCTGGATTACACTACCCATTGGTGGAATACATCACTCACTTATGGGTTGCACTACACATTGGTGGAATACACCACTCACTGCTGGATTACACCACTCACTGCTGGATTACACTACCCATTGCTGGAATACACTACCCATTGCTGGAATACACCACTCACTGCTGGATTACACAACCCATTGCTGGAATACACCACTCACTGCTTGATTACACTACCCATTAGTGGAATACACCACTCACTGCTGGATTACACTACCCAGTGCTGGAATACACTACCCATTGCTGGGATACACCACTCACTGCTGGAGTACACCACCCATTGCTGGAATACACCACCCACTGCTGGATTACACTACCCATTGCTTGAATACACCACTCACTGCTGGATTACACTACCCATTGCTAGAATACACCACTCACTGCTGGATTACACTACCCATTGCTGGGATACACCACTCTGCTGGATTACACTACCCATTGCTGGAATACAACACTCACTGCTGGATTACACTACCCACTGCTGGAATACACCACTCACTGCTGGATTACACTACCCATTGCTGGGATACACCACTCACTGCTGGACTACACTACCCATTGGTGGAATACACCACTCACTGCTGGATTACACCACCCACTGCTGGAGTATACCACTCACTGCTGGAATACACCACTCACTGCTGGATTTCACTACCCATTGCTGGGATACACCACTCACTGCTGGATTACACTAACCATTGGTGGAATACACCACTCACTTCTGGGTTACACTAACCATTGGTGGAATACACCACTCAATGCTGGATTACACTTCCCATTGCTGGAATACACCACTCACTGCTGGATTACTCTACACATTGCTGGAATACACCACCCACTGCTGGAATACACTACCCATTGCTGGAATACACCACTCGCTGCTGGATTACACTACTCATTGCTAGAATACACCACTCACTGCTGGATTACACTACCCACTGCTGGAATACACCACTCAGTGCTGGATTACACTACCCACTGCTGGATTACACTACCCATTGCTGGGATACACCACTCACTGCTGGATTACACTACCCATTGGTGGAATACACCACTCACTTCTGGGTTACACTACCCATTGGTGGAATACACCACTCACTGCTGGATTACACTACCCATTGCTGGAATACACCACCCATTGCTGGAATGCCCCACTCACTGCTGGATTACACTACCCATTGCTGGATTACACCACTTACTGCTGGATTACACTACCCATTGCTGGATTACACCACTCACTGCTGGATCTGGATTACACTACCCACTGCTGGATTACACTACCCATTGCTGGGATACACCACTCACTGCTGTATTACACTACCCACTGCTGGATTACACTACCCATTGCTGGGATACACCACTCACTGCTGGACTACACTACCCATTGGTGGAATACACCACTCACTGCTGGATTACACCACCCACTGCTGGAGTATACCACTCACTGCTGGAATACACCACTAACTGCTGGATTTCACTACCCATTGCTGGGATACACCACTCACTGCTGGATTACACTACCCATTGGTGGAATACACCACTCACTTCTGGGTTACACTACCCATTGGTGGAATACACCACTCACTGCTGGATTACACTACCCATTGCTGGAATACACCACTCACTGCTGGATTACTCTACCCATTGCTGGAATACACCACCCACTGCTGGAATACACTACCTATTGCTGGAATACACCACTCGCTGCTGGATTACACTACTCATTGCTAGAATACACCACTCACTGCTGGATTACACTACCCACTGCTGGAATACACCACTCACTGCTGGATTACACTACCCACTGCTGGATTACACTACCCATTGCTGGGATACACCACTCACTGCTGGATTACACTACCCATTGCTGGGATACAACACTCACTGCTGGATTCCACTACCCATTGGTGGAATACACCACTCACTGCTGGATTACAACACCCACTGCTGGAATACACCACTCACTGCTGGAATACACTACCCATTGCTGGAATACACCACTCACTTCTGGGTTACACTACCCATTGGTGGAATACACCACTCACTGCTGGATTACACTACCCATTGGTGGAATACATCACTCACTTATGGGTTGCACTACACATTGGTGGAACACACCACTCACTGCTGGATTACACCACTCACTGCTGGATTACACTACCCATTGCTGGAATACACTACCCATTGCTGGAATACACCACTCACTGCTGGATTACACTACCCATTGCTGGAATACACCACTCACTGCTTGATTACACTACCCATTAGTGGAATACACCACTCACTGCTGGATTACACTACCCAGTGCTGGAATACACTACCCATTGCTGGGATACACCACTCACTGCTGGAGTACACCACCCATTGCTGGAATACACCACCCACTGCTGGATTACACTACCCATTGCTTGAATACACCACTCACTGCTGGATTACACTACCCTTTGCTAGAATACACCACTCACTGCTGGATTACACTACCCATTGCTGGGATACACCACTCTGCTGGATTACACTACCCATTGCTGGAATACAACACTCACTGCTGGATTACACTACCCACTGCTGGAATACACCACTCACTGCTGGATTACACTACCCATTGCTGGGATACACCACTCACTGCTGGACTACACCACCCATTGGTGGAATACACCACTCAATGCTGGATTACACCACCCACTGCTGGAGTATACCACTCACTGCTGGAATACACCACTCACTGCTGGATTTCACTACCCATTGCTGGGATACACCACTCACTGCTGGATTACACTACCCATTGGTGGAATACACCACTCACTTCTGGGTTACACTACCCATTGGTGGAATACACCACTCACTGCTGGATTACACTACCCTTTGCTGGAATACACCACTCACTGCTGGATTACTCTACCCATTGCTGGAATACACCACCCACTGCTGGAATACACTACCCATTGCTGGAATACACCACTCGCTGCTGGATTACACTACTCATTGCTAGAATACACCACTCACTGCTGGATTACACTACCCACTGCTGGAATACACCACTCACTGCTGGATTACACTACCCACTGCTGGATTACACTACCCATTGCTGGGATACACCACTCACTGCTGGATTACACTACCCATTGCTGGGATACACCACTCACTGCTGGATTACACTACCCATTGGTGGAATACACCACTCACTGCTGGATTACACCACCCACTGCTGGAATACACCACTCACTGCTGGATTACACTACCCATTGGTGGAATACACCACTCACTTATGGGTTGCACTACACATTGGTGGAATACACCACTCACTGCTGGATTACACCACTCACTGCTGGATTACACTACCCATTGCTGGAATACACTACCCATTGCTGGAATACACCACTCACTGCTGGATTACACTACCCATTGCTGGAATACACCACCCACTGTTGGATTACACTACCCATTGCTGGAATACACCACTCACTGCTGGATTACACTACCCATTGCTGGGATACACCACTCACTGCTGGATTACACTACCAATTGTTGGAAAAAACCATTCACTGCTGGATTACACTACCCACTGCTGGAATACACAACTCACTGCGGGATTACACTACCCACTGCTGGAATACACCACTCACTGCTGGATTACACTACCCATTAGTGGAATAAACCACTCACTGCTGGAGTACACTACCCATTGCTGGAATACACTACTCATTGCTGGAATACACCACTCACTGCTGGATTTCACTACCCATTGCTGGGATACACCACTCACTGCTGGATTACACTAACCATTGCTGGAATACATCACTCACTGCTGGATTACACTACCCATTAGTGGAATACACCACTCACTGCTGGATTACACTACCCACTGCTGGAATACACCACTCACTGCTTGATTACACTACCCATTAGTGGAATACATCACTCACTGCTGGAATACACTACCCATTGCTGGAATACACTACCCATTGCTGGAATACACCACTCACTGCTGGAGTACACCACCCATTGCTAGAATACACCACCCACTGCTGGATTACACTACCCATTGCTTGAATATACCACTCACTGCTGGAATACACTACCCATTGCTAGAATACACCACTCACTGCTGAATTACACTACCCATTGCTGGGATACACCACTCTGCTGGATTACACTACCCATTGCTGGAATACACCATTCACTGCTGGATTACACTACCCACTGCTGGAATACACCACTCACTGCTGGATTACACTACCCATTGCTGGGATACACCACTCACTGCTGGATTACACTACCCATTGGTGGAATACACCACTCACTGCTGGATTACACCACCCACTGCTGGATTATACCACTCACTGCTGGAATACACCACTCACTGCTGAATTTCACTACCCATTGCTGGGATACACCACTCACTGCTGGATTACACTACCCATTGGTGGAATACACCACTCACTTCTGGGTTAAACTACCCATTGGTGGAATACACCACTCACTGCTGGATTACACTACCCATTGCTGGAATACACCACTCACTGCTGGATTACTCTACCCATTGCTGGAATACACCACCCACTGCTGGAATACACTACCCATTGCTGGAATACACCATGCGCTGCTGGATTACACTACTCATTGCTAGAATACACCACTCACTGCTGGATTACACTACCCACTGCTGGAATACACCATTCACTGCTGGATTACAATACCCACTGCTGGATTACACTACCCATTGCTGGGATACACCACTCACTGCTGGATTACACTACACATTGCTGGGATACACCACTCACTGCTGGATTACACTACCAATTGGTGGAATACACCACTCACTGCTGGATTACACCACCCACTGCTGGAATACACCACTCACTGCTGGATTACACTACCCATTGCTGGAATACAACACTCACTGCTGGATTCCACTACCCATTGGTGGAATACACCACTCACTGCTGGATTACAACACCCACTGCTGGAATACACCACTCACTGCTGGAATACACTACCCATTGCTGGAATACACCACTCACTTCTGGGTTACACTACCCATTGGTGGAATACACCACTCACTGCTGGATTACACTACCCATTGGTGGAATACATCACTCACTTACGGGTTGCACTACACATTGGTGGAACACACCACTCACTGCTGGATTACACCACTCACTGCTGGATTACACTACCCATTGCTGGAATACACTACCCATTGCTGGAATACACCACTCACTGCTGGATTACACTACCCATTGCTGGAATACACCACTCACTGCTTGATTACACTACCCATTAGTGGAATACACCACTCACTGCTGAATTACACTACCCAGTGCTGGAATACACTACCCATTGCTGGGATACACCACTCACTGCTGGAGTACACCACCCATTGCTGGAATACACCACCCACTGCTGGATTACACTACCCATTGCTTGAATACACCACTCACTGCTGGATTACACTACCCTTTGCTAGAATACACCACTCACTGCTGGATTACACTACCCATTGCTGGGATACACCACTCTGCTGGATTACACTACCCATTGCTGGAATACAACACTCACTGCTGGATTACACTACCCACTGCTGGAATACACCACTCACTGCTGGATTACACTACCCATTGCTGGGATACACCACTCACTGCTGGACTACACTACCCATTGGTGGAATACACCACTCAATGCTGGATTACACCACCCACTGCTGGAGTATACCACTCACTGCTGGAATACACCACTCACTGCTGGATTTCACTACCCATTGCTGGGATACACCACTCACTGCTGGATTACACTACCCATTGGTGGAATACACCACTCACTTCTGGGTTACACTACCCATTGGTGGAATACACCACTCACTGCTGGATTACACTACCCTTTGCTGGAATACACCACTCACTGCTGGATTACTCTACCCATTGCTGGAATACACCACCCACTGCTGGAATACACTACCCGTTGCTGGAATACACCACTCGCTGCTGGATTACACTACTCATTGCTAGAATACACCACTCACTGCTGGATTACACTACCCACTGCTGGAATACACCACTCACTGCTGGATTACACTACCCACTGCTGGATTACACTACCCATTGCTGGGATACACCACTCACTGCTGGATTACACTACCCATTGCTGGGATACACCACTCACTGCTGGATTACACTACCCATTGGTGGAATACACCACTCACTGCTGGATTACACCACCCACTGCTGGAATACACCACTCACTGCTGGATTACACTACCCATTGGTGGAATACACCACTCACTTATGGGTTGCACTACACATTGGTGGAATACACCACTCACTGCTGGATTACACCACTCACTGCTGGATTACACTACCCATTGCTGGAATACACTACCCATTGCTGGAATACACCACTCACTGCTGGATTACACTACCCATTGCTGGAATACACCACCCACTGTTGGATTACACTACCCATTGCTGGAATACACCACTCACTGCTGGATTACACTACCCATTGCTGGGATACACCACTCACTGCTGGATTACACTACCAATTGTTGGAAAAAACCATTCACTGCTGGATTACACTACCCACTGCTGGAATACACAACTCACTGCGGGATTACACTACCCACTGCTGGAATACACCACTCACTGCTGGATTACACTACCCATTAGTGGAATAAACCACTCACTGCTGGAGTACACTACCCATTGCTGGAATACACTACTCATTGCTGGAATACACCACTCACTGCTGGATTTCACTACCCATTGCTGGGATACACCACTCACTGCTGGATTACACTAACCATTGCTGGAATACATCACTCACTGCTGGATTACACTACCCATTAGTGGAATACACCACTCACTGCTGGATTACACTACCCACTGCTGGAATACACCACCCACTGCTGGAATACACTACCCATTGCTGGAATACACCATGCGCTGCTGGATTACACTACTCATTGCTAGAATACACCACTCACTGCTGGATTACACTACCCACTGCTGGAATACACCATTCACTGCTGGATTACACTACCCACTGCTGGATTACACTACCCATTGCTGGGATACACCACTCAATGCTGGATTACACTACACATTGCTGGGATACACCACTCACTGCTGGATTACACTACCCATTGGTGGAATACACCACTCACTGCTGGATTACACCACCCACTGCTGGAATACACCACTCACTGCTGGATTACACTACCCATTGCTGGAATACAACACTCACTTCTGGGTTACACTACCCATTGGTGGAATACACCACTCACTGCTGGATTACACTACCCATTGGTGGAATACACCACTCACTTATGGGTTGCACTACACATTGGTGGAATACACCACTCACTGCTGGATTACACCACTCACTGTTGGATTACACTACCCATTGCTGGAATACACTACCCATTGCTGGAATACACCACTCACTGCTGGATTACACTACCCATTGCTGGAATACACCACCCACTGTTGGATTACACTACCCATTGCTGGGATACACCACTCACTGCTGGATTACACTACCAATTGCTGGAATACACCATTCACTGCTGGATTACACTACCCACTGCTGGAATACACAACTCACTGCTGGATTACACTACCCACTGCTGGAATACACCACTCACTGCTGGATTACACTACCCATTAGTGGAATACACCACTCACTGCTGGATTACACTACCCATTGCTGGAATACACTACCCATTGCTGGAATACACCACTCACTGCTGGAGTACACCACCCATTGCTGGCATACACCACCCACTGCTGGATTACACTACCCATTGCTTGAATACACCACTCACTGCTGGATTACACTACCCATTGCTGGGATACACCACTCTGCTGGATTACACTACCCATTGCTGGAATACACCACTCACTGCTGGATTACACTACCCACTGCTGGAATACACCACTCACTGCTGGATTACACTACCCATTGCTGGGATACACCACTCACTGCTGGAATACACTACCCATTGGTGGAATACACCACTCACTGCTGGATTACACCACCCACTGCTGGAGTATACCACTCACTGCTGGAATACACCACTCACTGCTGGATTTCACTACCCATTGCTGGGATACACCACTCACTGCTGGATTACACTACCCATTGGTGGAATACACCACTCACTTCTGGGTTACATCACCCATTGGTGGAATACACCACTCACTGCTGGATTACACTACCCATTGCTGGAATACACCACTCACTGCTGGATTACTCTACCCATTGCTGGAATACACCACCCACTGCTGGAATACACTACCCATTGCTGGAATACACCACTCGCTGCTGGATTACACTACTCATTGCTAGAATACACCACTCACTGCTGGATTACACTACCCACTGCTGGAATACACCACTCACTGCTGGATTACACTACCCACTGCTGGATTACACTACCCATTGCAGGGATAAACCACTCACTGCTGGATTACACTACACATTGCTGGGATACACCACTCACCGCTGGATTACACTACCCATTGGTGGAATACACCACTAACTGCTGGATTACACCACCCACTGCTGGAATACACCACTCACTGCTGGATTACACTACCCATTGCTGGAATACACCACTCACTTCTGGGTTACACTACCCATTGGTGGAATACACCACTCACTTATGGGTTGCACTACACATTGGTGGAATACACCACTCACTGCTGGATTACAACACTCACTGCTGGATTACACTACCCATTGGTGGAATACACCACTCACTTATGGGTTGCACTACACATTGGTGGAATACACCACTCACTGCTGGATTACACCACTCACTGTTGGATTACACTACCCATTGCTGGAATACACTACCCATTGCCGGAATACACCACTCATTGCTGGATTACACTACCCATTGCTGGAATACACCACCCACTGTTGGATTACACTACCCATTGCTGGAATACACCACTCACTGCTGGATTACACTACCCATTGCTGGGATACACCACTCACTGCTGGATTACACTACCAATTGCTGGTATACACCATTCACTGCTGGATTACACTACCCACTGCTGGAATACACAACTCACTGCTGGATTACACTACCCAGTGCTGGAATACACCACTCACTGCTGGATTACACTACCCATTGCTGGAATACACTACCCATTGCTGGAATACACCACTCACTGCTGGAGTACACTATCCATTGCTGGAATACACCACCCACTGCTGGTTTACACTACCAATTGCTGGAATACACCACTCGCTGCTGGATTACACTACCCATTGGTGGAATACACCATTCACTGCTGGATTACACTACCCATTGCTGGGATACACCACTCACTGCTGGATTACACTACACATTGGTGGAATACACCACTCACTTCTGGGTTACACTACCCATTGGTGGAATACACCACTCACTGCTGGATTACACTACCCATTGCTGGAATACACCATCCATTGCTGGAATACCCCACTCACTGCTGGATTACACTACCCATTGCTGGATTGCACAACTCACTGCTGGATTACACTACCCATTGCTGGATTACACCTCTCACTGCTGGATTACACTTACCATTACTGGAATACACCAATCACTGCTGGATTACACTACCCATTGCTGGATTACACCACTCACAGCTGGATTGCACTAGCCATTGCTGGAATACACCAATCACTGCTGGATTACACTACCCATTGCTGGAATACACCACTCACTGCTGGATTACACTACCCATTGCTGGAATACACCACTCACTGCTGGAGTACACTACCCATTGCTGGAATACACCACTCACTGCTGGATTACACCACTCATTGCTGGAATACATTACTCACTGCTGGATTACACTACCCACTGCTGGAATACACCACTCACTGCTGGATTACAATACCAACTACTGGAATACACCACTCACTGCTGGATTACACTACCCATTGCTGGAATACATCACTCACTGCTGGATTACACTACCCATTGCTGGAATACATCACTCACTGCTGGATTACACTACCCTTTAGTGGAATACACCACTCACTGCTGGATTACACTACCCACTGCTGGAATACACCACTCACTGCTGGATTACACTACCCATTGGTGGAATACACCACTTACTGCTGGATTACACTACCCACTGCTGGAATACACCACTCACTGCTGGATTACACTACCCATTAGTGGAATACACCACTCACTGCTGGATTACACTACCCATTGCTGGAATACACTACCCATTGCTGGAATACACCACTCACTGCTGGAGTACACTACCAATTGCTGGAATACACCACCCACTGCTGGATTACACTACCCATTGCTGGAATACACCACTCGCTGCTGGATTACACTACCCATTGCTAGAATACACCACTCACTGCTGGATTACACTACCCATTGCTGGGATACACCACTCTGCTGGATTACACTACTCATTGCTGGAATACACCACTCACTGCTGGATTACACTACCCACTGCTGGAATACACCACTCACTGCTGGATTACACTACCCATTGCTGGGATACACCACTCACTGCTGGATTACACTACCCATTGGTGGAATACACCACTCACTGCTGGATTACACCACCCACTGCTGGAATACACCAATCACTGCTGGAATACACCACTCACTGCTGGATTTCACTACCCATTGCTGGGATACACCACTCACTGCTGGATTACACTACCCATTGGTGGAATACACCAATTACTTCTGGGTTACACTACCCATTGGTGGAATACACCACTCACTGCTGGATTACACTACCCAATGCTGGAATACACCACTCACTGCTGGATTACACTACCCATTGCTGGAATACACCACCCACTGCTGGATTACAATACCCACTACTGGAATACACCACTCACTGCTGGATTACACTACCCATTGCTGGGATACACCACTCACTGCTGGATTACACTACCCATTGGTGGAATACACCACTCACTGCTGGATTACACCACCCACTGCTGGAGTATACCACTCACTGCTGGAATACACCACTCACTGCTGGATTACACTACCCATTGCTGGGATACACCACTCACTGCTGGATTACACTACCCATTGGTGGAATACACCACTCACTTCTGGATTACACCACCCATTGGTGGAATACACCACTCACTGCTGGATTACACTACCCATTGCTGGAATACACCACTCACTGCTGGATTACACTACCCATTGCTGGAATACACCACTCACTGCTGGATTACACTACCCATTGCTGGAATACACCACCCACTGCTGGAATACACTACCCATTGCTGGAATACACCACTCGCTGCTGGATTACACTACCCATTGCTAGAATACACCACTCACTGCTGGATTACACTACCCACTGCTGGAATACACCACTCACTGCTGGATTACACTACCCACTGCTGGATTACACTACCCATTGCAGGGATACACCACTCACTGCTGGATTACACTACACATTGCTGGGATACACCACTCACTGCTGGATTACACTACCCATTGGTGGAATACACCACTAACTGCTGGATTACACCACCCACTGCTGGAATACACCACTCACTGCTGGATTACACTACCCATTGCTGGAATACACCACTCACTTCTGGGTTACACTACCCATTGGTGGAATACACCACTCACTTATGGGTTGCACTACACATTGGTGGAATACACCACTCACTGCTGGATTACAACACTCACTGCTGGATTACACTACCCATTGGTGGAATACACCACTCACTTATGGGTTGCACTACACATTGGTGGAATACACCACTCACTGCTGGATTACACCACTCACTGTTGGATTACACTACCCATTGCTGGAATACACTACCCATTGCCGGAATACACCACTCTTTGCTGGATTACACTACCCATTGCTGGAATACACCACCCACTGTTGGATTACACTACCCATTGCTGGAATACACCACTCACTGCTGGATTACACTACCCATTGCTGGGATACACCACTCACTGCTGGATTACACTACCAATTGCTGGTATACACCATTCACTGCTGGATTCCACTACCCACTGCTGGAATACACAACTCACTGCTGGATTACACTACCCATTGCTGGAATACACCACTCACTGCTGGAGTACACTATCCATTGCTGGAATACACCACCCACTGCTGGATTACACTACCAATTGCTGGAATACACCACTCGCTGCTGGATTACACTACCCATTGGTGGAATACACCATTCACTGCTGGATTACACTACCCATTGCTGGGATACACCACTCACTGCTGGATTACACTACACATTGGTGGAATACACCACTCACTTCTGGGTTACACTACCCATTGGTGGAATACACCACTCACTGCTGGATTACACTACCCATTGCTGGAATACACCATCCATTGCTGGAATACCCCACTCACTGCTGGATTACACTACCCATTGCTGGATTGCACAACTCACTGCTGGATTACACTACCCATTGCTGGATTACACCACTCACTGCTGGATTACACTTACCATTACTGGAATACACCAATCACTGCTGGATTACACTACCCATTGCTGGATTACACCACTCACAGCTGGATTACACTAGCCATTGCTGGAATACACCAATCACTGCTGGATTACACTACCCATTGCTGGAATACACCACTCACTGCTGGATTACACTACCCATTGCTGGAATACACCACTCACTGCTGGAGTACACTACCCATTGCTGGAATACACCACTCACTGCTGGATTACACCACTCATTGCTGGAATACATTACTCACTGCTGGATTACACTACCCACTGCTGGAATACACCACTCACTGCTGGATTACAATACCAACTACTGGAATACACCACTCACTGCTGGATTACACTACCCATAGCTGGAATACATCACTCACTGCTGGATTACACTACCCATTGCTGGAATACATCACTCACTGCTGGATTGCACTACCCTTTAGTGGAATACACCACTCACTTCTGGATTACACTACCCACTGCTGGAATACACCACTCACTGCTGGATTACACTACCCATTGGTGGAATACACCACTTACAGCTGGATTACACTACCCACTGCTGGAATACACCACTCACTGCTGGATTACACTACCCATTAGTGGAATACACCACTCACTGCTGGATTACACTACCCATTGCTGGAATACACTACCCATTGCTGGAATACACCACTCACTGCTGGAGTACACTACCAATTGCTGGAATACACCACCCACTGCTGGATTAACTACCCATTGCTGGAATACACCACTCGCTGCTGGATTACACTACCCATTGCTAGAATACACCACTCACTGCTGGATTACACTACCCATTGCTGGGATACACCACTCTGCTGGATTACACTACTCATTGCTGGAATACACCACTCACTGCTGGATTACACTACCCACTGCTGGAATACACCACTCACTGCTGGATTACACTACCCATTGCTGGGATACACCACTCACTGCTGGATTACACTACCCATTGGTGGAATACACCACTCACTGCTGGAGTACACCACCCACTGCTGGAATACACCAATCACTGCTGGAATACACCACTCACTGCTGGATTTCACTACCCATTGCTGGGATACACCACTCACTGCTGGATTACACTACCCATTGGTGGAATACACCAATCACTTCTGGGTTACACTACCCATTGGTGGAATACACCACTCACTGCTGGATTACACTACCCAATGCTGGAATACACCACTCACTGCTGGATTACACTACCCATTGCTGGAATACACCACCCACTGCTGGATTACACTACCCATTGCTGGAATACACCACTCACTGCTGGATTACACTACCCATTGCTGGAATACACCACTCACTGCTGGATTACACTACCCACTGCTGGAATACACAATCACTGCTGGAATACACCACTCACTGCTGGATTACACTACCCATTGCTGGGATACACCACTCACTGCTGGATTACACTACCCATTGGTGGAATACACCCAATCACTATGGATTACAATACCCAGGGGAATACACCACTCCAAAACACCCAAAACACACCAACCACCACAAACACCACCCACAACACACCCACAAACACCACCCCAACAACCACAAAACACCACCACCAACACATACTGCTGGATTACACTACCCACTGCTGGAATACACCACTCACTCTGGATTACACTACCCATTAGTGGAATACACCACTCACTATGGATTACACTACACATTGCTGGAATACACCACCCACTGCTGGAATACAACACTCACTGCTGGATACACTACCAATTGCTGGAATACACCACCCACTATGGATTACACTACACATTGCTGGAATACACCACTCACTGCTGGATTACACCACCCACTGCTAGAATACACCACCCACTGCTGGAATACACTACCCATTGCCGGAATACACCACTCTGCTGGATTACACTACCCATTGCTGGAATACACCACCCACTGCTGGATTACACTACCCATTGCTGGAATACACCACTCACTGCTGGATTACACTACCCATTGCTGGGATACACCACTCACTGCGGATACACTACCAATTGCTGGTATACACCACACTGCTGGATTCCACACCCACTGCTGGAATACACAACTCACTGCTGGATTACACTACCCATTGCTGGAATACACCACTCACTGCTGGATTACACTACCCATTGCTGGAATACACCACCCACTGCTGGATTACACTACCAATTGCTGGAATACACCACTCGCTGCTGGATTACACTACCCATTGGTGGAATACACCACTCACTGCTGGATTACACTACCCAATGCTGGAATACACCACTCACTGCTGGATTACACTACACATTGCTGGAATACACCACTCACTTCTGGGATACACTACCCATTGCTGGAATACACCACTCACTGCTGGATTACACTACCCATTGCTGGAATACACCACCCATTGCTGGAATACCCCACTCACTGCTGGATTACACACCCATTGCTGGATTGCACAACTCACTGCTGGATTACACTACCCATTGCTGGAATACACCACTCACTGCTGGATTACACTTACCATTACTGGAATACACCACATCACTGCTGGATACACTACCATTGCTGGAATACACACTCACAGCTGGATTACACTACCCACTGCTGGAATACACCAATCACTGCTGGATTACACTACCATTGCTGGAATACACCACTCACTGCTGGATTACACTACCCATTGCTGGAATACACCACTCACTGCTGGAGTACACTACCCATTGCTGGAATACACCACTCACTGCTGGATTACACCACTCATTGCTGGAATACACTACTCACTGCTGGATTACACTACCCACTGCTGGAATACACCACTCACTGCTGGATTACAATACCAACTACTGGAATACACCACTCACTGCTGGATTACACTACCCATTGCTGGAATACATCACTCACTGCTGGATTACACTACCCACTGCTGGAATACACCACTCACTGCTGGATTACACTACCCATTGCTGGAATACACCACTCACTTCTGGATTACACTACCCATTGCTGGGATACACCACTCACTTCTGGATTACACTACCCATTGGTGGAATACACCACTCACTGCTGGATTACACTACCCAATGCTGGAATACACCACTCACTGCTGGATTACACTACCCATTGCTGGAATACACCACTCACTGCTGGATTACACTACCCATTGCTGGAATACACTACCCATTGCTGGAATACACCACTCACTGCTGGATTACACTACCAATTGCTGGAATACACCACCCACTGCTGGATTACACTACCCATTGCTGGAATACACCACTCGCTGCTGGATTACACTACCCATTGCTAGAATACACCACTCACTGCTGGATTACACTACCCATTGCTGGGATACACCACTCACTGCTGGATTACACTACCAATTGCTGGAATACACCACTCACTGCTGGATTACACTACCCACTGCTGGAATACACCACTCACTGCTGGATTACACTACCCATTGCTGGGATACACCACTCACTGCTGGATTACACTACCCATTGGTGGAATACACCACTCACTGCTGGATTACACCACCCACTGCTGGAATACACCAATCACTGCTGGAATACACCACCCACTGCTGGATTTCACTACCCATT
>CM026386.1:5298447-5350938 GCA_014843695.1 Archivesica marissinica | reverse complement strand
ATGGCATGATGCAACACTCAGAATGTCATGATGTAGCAATCAGAATGTCATGGTGCAACAATCAGAATGTCATGATGCAACAATCAGAATGGCATGATGCAACAATCAGAATATCAAGGTGTAGCAATCAGAATGACAATGTGTAGCAATCAGAATGTCATGATGTAACAATCAGAATGCCATGATGCAAGAATCAGAATGTTACGATGCAACAATCAGAATGTCACGATGCAACAGTCAGAATGTTACGATGCAACTATCAGAATGTTACGATGCAACAATCAGAATGTCATGATGCAACAATCAGAATGGCATGATGCAACAATCAGAATGTCAAGGTGTAGCAATCATAATGTCAATGTGTAGCAATCATAATGTCATGATGCAACAATCAGAATGCCATGATGCAACAATCAGAATGTTACGATGCAACAATCAGAATGTCACGATGCAACAGTCAGAATGTTACGATGCAACAATCAGAATGTCATGATGCAACAATCAGAATGTCATGATGTAACAATCAGAATGTCAAGGTGTAGCAATCAGAATGTTGCTATGTAGCAATCAGAATGTCATGATGCAACAATCAGAATGTCATGATGCAACAGTCAGAATGTTACGATGCAACAATCAGAATGTCATGATGCAACAATCAGAATGTCAAGGTGTAGCAATCAGAATGTCAATATGTAGCAATCAGAATGGCATGATGTAACAATCAGAATGCCATGATGCAACAATCAGAATGTTACGATGCAACAATCAGAATGTCACGATGCAACAGTCAGAATGTTACGATGCAACAATCAGAATGGCATGATGCAACAATCAGAATGCCATGATGCAACAATCAGAATGTTACGATGCAACAATCAGAATGTCACGATGCAACAGTCAGAATGTTACGATGCAACAATCAGAATGTCATGATGCAACAATCATAATGTCATGATGCAACAATCAGAATGACATGATGCAACAATCATAATGTCATGATGCAACAATCAGAATGACATGATGCAACATTCAGAATGTCAAGGTGTAGCAATCAGAATGTCAAGGTGTAGCAATCAGAATGTCATGATGCAAAACTCAGAATGTCATGATGCAACACTCAGAATGTTATGATGCAACAATCAGAATGTTACGATGCAATAATCAGAATGTCATGGTGTAGCAATCAGAATGTCACGATGCAACAATCAGAATGTTACGATGCAACAATCAGAATGTCACGATGCAACAATTAGAATGTTACTATGCAACAATCAGAATGTCATGATGCAACAATCAGAATGTCATGATGTAACAACCAGAATGTCAAGGTGTAGCAATCAGAATGTCATAATGCAACAATCATAATGTCATGATGCAACAATCAGAATGGCATGATGCAACACTCAGAATATCATGATGTAGCAATCAGAATGTCATGATGCAACAATCAGAATGTCACGATGCAACAGTCAGCATGATACGATGCAACACTCAGAATGTCACGATGAAACAATCAGAATGTTACGATGCAACAATCAGAATGCCCGTATGCTACAATCAGAATGTCATTATGCTACAATCAGAATGTCAAGGTGTAACAATCAGAATGTCATGATGCAACAATCATAATGTCATGATGCAATAATCAGAATGGCATGATGCAACAATCAGAATGTCAAGGTGTAGCAATCAGAATCTCAAGGTGTAGTAATCAGAATGTTACGATGTAGCAATCAGAATGTCATGATGCAACAATCAGAATGGCATGATGCAACAATCAGAATGTCATGATGCAACAATCAGAATGTCATGATGCAACAATCAGAATGCATATGCAACACTCAGAATGTCATGATGTAGCAATCAGAATGTCATGATGCAACAATCAGAATGTCATGATGCAACAATCAGAATGGCATGATGCAACAATCAGAATGTCAATGTGCAACAATCAGAATGGCATGATGTAACAATCAGAATGTCATGATGCAACAATCAGAATGTCAAGGTGTAGCAATCAGAATGTCATGATGCAACACTCAGAATGTCATGATGCAACAATCAGAATGTCATGGTGTATCAATCAGAATGTCATGATGCAACACTCAGAATGTCATGATGTAGCAATCAGAATGTCATGATGCAACACTCAGAATGTCATGATGCAACACTCAGAATGTCATGATGCAACAATCAGAATGTTACGATGCAATAATCAGAATGTCAAGGTGTAGCAATCAAAATGTCATGATGCAACAATCAGAATGTCATGATGCAACAATCAGAATGTCGTGATACAACACTCTGAATGTCATGATGTAGCAATCACAATGTCAAGATGCAACAATCAGAATGTCATGATGCAACAACCAGAATGTCATTATGCAACAATCAGAATGTCATGATGCAACAACCAGAATATCACGATGCAACAATCAGAATGTCAAGATGCAACAATCAGAATGTCAATGTGTAGCAATCAGAATGTCATGATGCAACAATCAGAATGCCATGATGCAACAATCAGAATGTCACGATGCAACAATCAGAACGTCACGATGCAACACTCAGAATCATGATGCAACAATCAGAATGTCATGATGCAACAATCAGAATGTCATGATGTAGCAATCAGAATGTCATGATGCACAATCATAAGAATGTCATGATGCAACATCAGAATGTCATGATGCAAAAATCAGAATGTCATGATGCAACAATCAGAATGTCAAGATGTAACAATCAGAATGTCAAGGTAGCAATCAGAATGTCATGATGCAACAATCAGAATGTCATGATGCAACAATCAGAATGTCGTGATACAACACTCTGAATGTCATGATGTAGCAATCAGAATGGCATGATGCAACACTCAGAATGTCATGATGTAGCAATCAGAATGTCATGGTGCAACAATCAGAATGTCATGATGCAACAATCAGAATGACATGATGCAACAATCAGAATGTCATGATGCAACAATCAGAATGTCAAGGTGTAGCAATCAGAATGTCATGATGCAACAATCAGAATGCCATGATGCAACAATCAGAATGTTACGATGCAACAATCAGAATGTCATGATGCAACAATCAGAATGTTACGATGCAACAATCAGAATGTCATGATGCAACAATCAGAATGTCATGATGCAACAATCAGAATGTCAAGGTGTAGCAATCAAATGTCAAGGTGCAACAATCAGAATGTCATGATGCAACAATCAGAATGTTACGATGCAACAATCAGAATGTCATGATGCAACAATCAGAATGTCATGGTGTAGCAATCAGAATGTCATGATGCACAATCAGAATGCAATGCAAATCAGAATGTACATGCAACATCAGAATGTCATGGTGTAGCAATCAGAATGTCATGATGCAACAATCAGAATGTCATGATGTAGCAATCAGAATGTCATGATGCAACACTCAGAATGTCATGATGCAACACTCAGAATGTCATGATGTAGCAATCAGAATGTCATGGTGCAACAATCAGACTGTCATGATGCAACAACCAGAATGGCATGATGCAACAATCAGAATGTCAAGGTGTAACAATCAGAATGTCAATGTGTAGCAATCAGAATGTCATGATGCAACAATCAGAATGCCATGATGCAACAATCAGAATGTTACGATGCAACAATCAGAACGTCACGATGCAACAGTCAGAATGTTACGATGCAACAATCAGAATGTCATGATGCAACAATCAGAATGTCATGATGCAACAATCAGAATGTCAAGGTGTAGCAATCAGAATGTCATGATGCAATAATCAGAATGTTACGATGTAGCAATCAGAATGTCATGATGCAACACTCAGAATGTCATGATGTAGCAATCAGAATGTCATGATGCAACACTCAGAATGTCATGATGCAACACTCAGAATGTCATGATGCAACAATCAGAATGTCATGATGCAACAATCAGAATGTCATGATGCAACAATCAGAATGTCATGATGTAGCAATCAGAATGTCATGGTGCAACAATCAGAATGTCATGATGCAACAATCAGAATGTCATGATGCAACAATCAGAATGTCATGATGCAACACTCAGAATGTCATGATGTAGCAATCAGAATGTCATGATGCAACAATCAGAATGTCATGATGCAACAATCAGAATGTCATGATGCAACAATCAGAATGTTACGATGCAACAATCAGAATGGTATGATGCAACAATCAGAATGTCATGATGCAACAATCAGAATGTCAAGGTGTAGCAATCAGAATGTCATGATGCAACACTCAAAATGTCATGATGCAACAATCAGAATGTCATGGTGTAGCAATCAGAATGTCATGATGCAACACTCAGAGTGTCAAGATGCAACACTCAGAATGTCATGATGCAACAATCAGAATGTTACGATGCAACAATCAGAATGGTATTATGCAACAATCAGAATGTCATGATCCAACAATCAGAATGTCAAGGTGTAGCAATCAGAACATCATGATGCAACACTCAGAATGTCATGATGTGGCAATCAGAATGTCATGATGCAACACTCAGAATGGCATGATATAGCAATCAGAATGTCATGATGCAACACTCAGAATGTCATGATGCAACACTCAGAATGTCATGATGCAACACTCAGAATGTCATGATGCAACAATCAGAATGTTATGATGCAATAATCAGAATGTCAAGGTGTAGCAATCAGAATGTTACGATGTAGCAATCAGAATGTCATGATGCAACAATCAGAATGTTACGATGCAACAATAAGAATGTCACGGTGTAGCAATCAGAATGTTACGATGCAAAACTCAGAATGTCATGATGCAACAATCAGAATGTTACGATGCAACACTCAGAATGTCATTATGCAACAATCAGAATGTCATGATGCAACAATCAGAATGTTACGATGCAACAATCAGAATGTCATGATGTAGCATTCAGAATATCATGGTGTAGCAATCAGAATGGCACGGTGTAGAAATCAGAATGTCATGATGTAGCAATCAGAATATCATGGTGTAGCAATCAGAATGGCACGGTGTAGCAATCAGAATGTCATGATGTAGCAATCAGAATGTCATGATGCAACAATCAGAATGGCATGATGCAACAATCAGAATGTCATTATGCAACAATCAGAATGTCATGATGCAACAATCAGAATGTCACGATGCAACAATCAGAATGTTACGATGCAACAATCAGAATGTCAAGGTGTAGCAATCAGAATGTCAAAGTGTAGCAATCAGAATGTTACTATGTAGCAATCAGAAAGTCATGATGCAACAATCAGAATGTCATGATGCAACAATCAGAATGTCGTGATGCAACACTCAGAATGTCATGATGTAGCAATCAGAATGGCATGGTGCAACAATCAGAATGTCATGATGCAACAATCAGAATGTCACGATGCAACAATCAGAATGTTACGATGCAACAATCAGAATGTCACGATGCAACAGTCAGAATGTTACTATGCAACAATCAGAATGTCATGATGCAACAATCAGAATGTCATGATCCAACAATCAGAATGGCACGGTGTAGCAATCAGAATGTCATGATGTAGCAATCAGAATGGCATGATGCAACACTCAGAATATCATGATGTAGCAATCAGAATGTCATGATGCAACAATCAGAATGTCACGATGCAACAGTCAGCATGATACGATGCAACACTCAGAATGTCACGATGAAACAATCAGAATGTTACGATGCAACAATCAGAATGCCCGTATGCTACAATCAGAATGTCATTATGCTACAATCAGAATGTCAAGGTGTAGCAATCAGAATGTCATGATGCAACAATCATAATGTCATGATGCAATAATCAGAATGGCATGATGCAACAATCAGAATGTCAAGGTGTAGCAATCAGAATGTCAAGGTGTAGTAATCAGAATGTTACGATGTAGCAATCAGAATGTCATGATGCAACAATCAGAATGGCATGATGCAACAATCAGAATGTCGTGATGCAACACTCAGAATGTCATGATGTAGCAATCAGAATGGCATTATGCAACACTCAGAATGTCATGATGTAGCAATCAGAATGTCATGGTGCAACAATCAGAATGTCATGATGCAACAATCAGAATGGTATGCTGCAACAATCAGAATGTCAATGTGTAGCAATCAGAATGGCATGATGTAACAATCAGAATGCCATGATGCCACAATCAGAATGTTACGATGCAACAATCAGAATGTCACGATGCAACAGTCAGAATGTTACGATGTAACTATCAGAATGTTACGCTGCAACAATCAGAATGTCATGATGCAACAATAAGAATGGCATGATGCAACAATCAGAATGTCAAGGTGTAGCAATCATAATGTCAATGTGTAGCAATCAGAATGGCATGATGCAACAATCAGAATGCCATGATGCAACAATCAGAATGTTACGATGCAACAATCAGAATGTCACTATGCAACAGTCAGAATGTTACGATGCAACAATCAGAATGTCACGATGCAACAATCAGAATGTCATGATGTAACAATCAGAATGTCAAGGTGTAGCAATAAGAATGTTACTATGTAGCAATCAGAATGTCATGATGCAACAATCAGAATGTCATGATGCAACAGTCAGAATGTTACGATGCAACAATCAGAATGTCATGATGCCACAATCAGAATGTCATGATGCAACAATCAGAATGTCAAGGTGTAGCAATCAGAATGTCAATGTGTAGCAATCAGAATGTCATGATGTAACAATCAGAATGCCATGATGCAACAATCAGAATGTTACGATGCAACAATCAGAATGCCATGATGCAACAATCATAATGGCATGATGCAACAATCAGAATGACATGATGCAACAATCAGAATGTTAAGGTGTAGCAATCAGAATGTCAAGGTGTAGCAATCAGAATGTCATGATGCAAAACTCAGAATGTCATGATGCAACACTCAGCATGTCATGATGCAACAATCAGAATGTTACGATGCAATAATCAGAATGTCATGGTGTAGCAATCAGAATGTCATGATGCAACAATCATAATGTCATGATGCAATAATCAGAATGTCATGATGCAACAATCAGAATGGTATGATGCAACAATCAGAATGTCAATGTGTAGCAATCAGAATGTCAAGGTGTAGCAATCAGAATGTCATGATGCAACAATCAGAATGTCATGGTGCAACAATCAGAATGTCATGATGCAACACTCAGAATGACATGATGCAACAATCAGAATGTCAAGGTGTAGCAATCAGAATGTCAATATGTAGCAATCAGAATGTCATGATGCAACAATCAGAATGCCATGATGCAACAATCAGAACGTCACGATGCAAGTCAGAATGTTACGATGCAACAATCAGAATGTCATGATGCAACAATCAGAATGTCATGATGAAACAATCAGAATGTCAAGGTGTAGCAATCAGAATGTCAAGGTGTAGCAATCAGAATGTCATGATGCAACAATCAGAATGTTACGATGCAACACTCAGAATGTCATGGTGTAGCAATCAGAATGTCATGATGCAACACTCAGAATGTCATGATGTAGCAATCAGAATGTCATGATGCAACACTCAGAATGTCATGATGCAACACTCAGAATGTCATGATGCAACAATCAGAATGTTACGATGCAATAATCAGAATGTCAAGGTGTAGCAATCAGAATGTCATGATGCAACAATCAGAATGTCATGATGCAACAATCAGAATGTCATGATGCAACACTCAGAATGTCATGAGGTAGCAATCAGAATGTCATGATGCAACACTCAGAGTGTCAAGATGCAACACTCAGAATGTCATGATGCAACAATCAGAATGTCATGATGCAACAATCAGAATGGTATGATGCAACAATCAGAATGTCATGATGCAACAATCAGAATGTCAAGGTGTAGCAATCAGAATGTCATGATGCAACACTCAGAATGTCATGATGCAACAATCAGAATGTCATGGTGTAGCAATCAGAATGTCATGATGCAACACTCAGAATGTCATGATGTAGCAATCAGAATGTCATGATGAAACACTCAGAATGTCATGTTGCAACACTCAGAATGTCATGATGCAACAATCAGAATGTTACCATGCAATAATCAGAATGTCAAGGTGTAGCAATCAGAATGTCATGATGCAACAATCAGAATGTCATGATGCAACAATCAGAATGTCATGATGCAACAATCAGAATGTCGTGGTACAACACTCTGAATGTCATGATGTAGCAATCAGAATGGCATGATGCAACACTCAGAATGTCATGAGGTAGCAATCAGAATGTCATGATGCAACACTCAGAGTGTCAAGATGCAACACTCAGAATGTCATGATGCAACAATCAGAATGTTACGATGCAACAATCAGAATGTCATGATGCAACAATCAGAATGTCAAGGTGTAGCAATCAGAATGTCATGATGCAACACTCAGAATGTCAAGGTGTAGCAATCAGAATGTCATGATGCAACACTCAGAATGTCATGATGCAACAATCAGAATGTCATGGTGTAGCAATCAGAATGTCATGATGCAACACTCAGAGTGTCAAGATGCAACACTCAGAATGTCATGATGCAACAATCAGAATGTTACGATGCAACAATCAGAATGGTATTATGCAACAATCAGAATGTCATGATCCAACAATCAGAATGTCAAGGTGTAGCAATCAGAACATCATGATGCAACACTCAGAATGTCATGATGTGGCAATCAGAATGTCATGATGCAACACTCAGAATGGCATGATATAGCAATCAGAATGTCATGATGCAACACTCAGAATGTCATGATGCAACACTCAGAATGTCATGATGCAACACTCAGAATGTCATGATGCAACAATCAGAATGTTATGATGCAATAATCAGAATGTCAAGGTGTAGCAATCAGAATGTTACGATGTAGCAATCAGAATGTCATGATGCAACAATCAGAATGTTACGATGCAACAATAAGAATGTCACGGTGTAGCAATCAGAATGTTACGATGCAAAACTCAGAATGTCATGATGCAACAATCAGAATGTTACGATGCAACACTCAGAATGTCATTATGCAACAATCAGAATGTCATGATGCAACAATCAGAATGTTACGATGCAACAATCAGAATGTCATGATGTAGCATTCAGAATATCATGGTGTAGCAATCAGAATGGCACGGTGTAGAAATCAGAATGTCATGATGTAGCAATCAGAATATCATGGTGTAGCAATCAGAATGGCACGGTGTAGCAATCAGAATGTCATGATGTAGCAATCAGAATGTCATGATGCAACAATCAGAATGGCATGATGCAACAATCAGAATGTCATTATGCAACAATCAGAATGTCATGATGCAACAATCAGAATGTCACGATGCAACAATCAGAATGTTACGATGCAACAATCAGAATGTCAAGGTGTAGCAATCAGAATGTCAAAGTGTAGAAATCAGAATGTTACTATGTAGCAATCAGAAAGTCATGATGCAACAATCAGAATGTCATGATGCAACAATCAGAATGTCGTGATGCAACACTCAGAATGTCATGATGTAGCAATCAGAATGGCATGGTGCAACAATCAGAATGTCATGATGCAACAATCAGAATGTCGTGGTACAACACTCTGAATGTCATGATGTAGCAATCAGAATGGCATGATGCAACACTCAGAATGTCATGAGGTAGCAATCAGAATGTCATGATGCAACACTCAGAGTGTCAATATGCAACACTCAGAATGTCATGATGCAACAATCAGAATGTTACGATGCAACAATCAGAATGGTATGATGCAACAATCAGAATGTCATGATGCAACAATCAGAATGTCAAGGTGTAGCAATCAGAATGTCATGATGCAACACTCAGAATGTCATGATGCATCAATCAGAATGTCATGGTGTAGCAATCAGAATGTCATGATGCAACACTCAGAATGTCATGATGTAGCAATCAGAATGTCATGATGCAACACTCAGAATGTCATGATGCAACAATCAGAATGTTACCATGCAATAATCAGAATGTCAAGGTGTAGCAATCAGAATGTCATGATGCAACTATCAGAATGTCATGATGCAACAATCAGAATGTCGTGGTACAACACTCTGAATGTCATGATGTAGCAATCAGAATGGCATGATGCAACACTCAGAATGTCATGATGTAGCAATCAGAATGTCATGGTGCAACAATCAGACTGTCATGATGCAACAACCAGAATGGCATGATGCAACAATCAGAATGTCATGGTGTAGCAATCAGAATGTCAATGTGTAGCAATCAGAATGTCATGGTGCAACAATCATAATGTCATGATGCAATAATCAGAATGTCATGATGCAACAATCAGAATGACATGATGAAACAACTAGAATGGCAAGGTGTAGCAATCAGAATGTCAAGGTGTAGCAATCAGAATGGCATGATGTAACAATCAGAATGTTACGATGCAACAATCAGAATGTCAAGGTGTAGCAATCAGAATGTCAAAGTGTAGCAATCAGAATGTTACTATGTAGCAATCAGAAAGTCATGATGCAACAATCAGAATGTCATGATGCAACAATCAGAATGTCGTGATGCAACACTCAGAATGTCATGATGTAGCAATCAGAATGGCATGGTGCAACAATCAGAATGTCATGATGCAACAATCAGAATGTCACGATGCAACAATCAGAATGTTACGATGCAACAATCAGAATGTCACGATGCAACAGTCAGAATGTTACTATGCAACAATCAGAATGTCATGATGCAACAATCAGAATGTCATGATCCAACAATCAGAATGGCACGGTGTAGCAATCAGAATGTCATGATGTAGCAATCAGAATGGCATGATGCAACACTCAGAATATCAGTGTAGCAATCAGAATGTCATGATGTAGCAATCAGAATGTCATGATGCAACAATCAGAATGTCACGATGCAACAGTCAGCATGATACGATGCAACACTCAGAATGTCACGATGAAACAATCAGAATGTTACGATGCAACAATCAGAATGCCCGTATGCTACAATCAGAATGTCATTATGCTACAATCAGAATGTCAAGGTGTAGCAATCAGAATGTCATGATGCAACAATCATAATGTCATGATGCAATAATCAGAATGGCATGATGCAACAATCAGAATGTCAAGGTGTAGCAATCAGAATGTCAAGGTGTAGTAATCAGAATGTTACGATGTAGCAATCAGAATGTCATGATGCAACAATCAGAATGGCATGATGCAACAATCAGAATGTCGTGATGCAACACTCAGAATGTCATGATGTAGCAATCAGAATGGCATTATGCAACACTCAGAATGTCATGATGTAGCAATCAGAATGTCATGGTGCAACAATCAGAATGTCATGATGCAACAATCAGAATGGTATGCTGCAACAATCAGAATGTCAATGTGTAGAAATCAGAATGGCATGATGTAACAATCAGAATGCCATGATGCCACAATCAGAATGTTACGATGCAACAATCAGAATGTCACGATGCAACAGTCAGAATGTTACGATGTAACTATCAGAATGTTACGCTGCAACAATCAGAATGTCATGATGCAACAATAAGAATGGCATGATGCAACAATCAGAATGTCAAGGTGTAGCAATCATAATGTCAATGTGTAGCAATCAGAATGGCATGATGCAACAATCAGAATGCCATGATGCAACAATCAGAATGTTACGATGCAACAATCAGAATGTCACTATGCAACAGTCAGAATGTTACGATGCAACAATCAGAATGTCACGATGCAACAATCAGAATGTCATGATGTAACAATCAGAATGTCAAGGTGTAGCAATAAGAATGTTACTATGTAGCAATCAGAATGTCATGATGCAACAATCAGAATGTCATGATGCAACAGTCAGAATGTTACGATGCAACAATCAGAATGTCATGATGCCACAATCAGAATGTCATGGTGCAACAATCAGAATGTCAAGGTGTAGCAATCAGAATGTCAATGTGTAGCAATCAGAATGTCATGATGTAACAATCAGAATGCCATGATGCAACAATCAGAATGTTACGATGCAACAATCAGAATGCCATGATGCAACAATCATAATGGCATGATGCAACAATCAGAATGACATGATGCAACAATCAGAATGTTAAGGTGTAGCAATCAGAATGTCAAGGTGTAGCAATCAGAATGTCATGATGCAAAACTCAGAATGTCATGATGCAACACTCAGCATGTCATGATGCAACAATCAGAATGTTACGATGCAATAATCAGAATGTCATGGTGTAGCAATCAGAATGTCATGATGCAACAATCATAATGTCATGATGCAATAATCAGAATGTCATGATGCAACAATCAGAATGGTATGATGCAACAATCAGAATGTCAATGTGTAGCAATCAGAATGTCAAGGTGTAGCAATCAGAATGTCATGATGCAACAATCAGAATGTCATGGTGCAACAATCAGAATGTCATGATGCAACACTCAGAATGACATGATGCAACAATCAGAATGTCAAGGTGTAGCAATCAGAATGTCAATATGTAGCAATCAGAATGTCATGATGCAACAATCAGAATGCCATGATGCAACAATCAGAACGTCACGATGAAACAATCAGAATGTCAAGGTGTAGCAATCAGAATGTCAAGGTGTAGCAATCAGAATATCATGATGCAACAATCAGAATGTTACGATGCAACACTCAGAATGTCATGGTGTAGCAATCAGAATGTCATGATGCAACACTCAGAATGTCATGATGTAGCAATCAGAATGTCATGATGCAACAATCAGAATGTCATGATGCAACAATCAGAATGTCATGATGCAACACTCAGAATGTCATGAGGTAGCAATCAGAATGTCATGATGCAACACTCAGAGTGTCAAGATGCAACACTCAGAATGTCATGATGCAACAATCAGAATGTCATGATGCAACAATCAGAATGGTATGATGCAACAATCAGAATGTCATGATGCAACAATCAGAATGTCAAGGTGTAGCAATCAGAATGTCATGATGCAACACTCAGAATGTCATGATGCAACAATCAGAATGTCATGGTGTAGCAATCAGAATGTCATGATGCAACACTCAGAATGTCATGATGTAGCAATCAGAATGTCATGATGAAACACTCAGAATGTCATGATGCAACACTCAGAATGTCATGATGCAACAATCAGAATGTTACCATGCAATAATCAGAATGTCAAGGTGTAGCAATCAGAATGTCATGATGCAACAATCAGAATGTCATGATGCAACAATCAGAATGTCGTGGTACAACACTCTGAATGTCATGATGTAGCAATCAGAATGGCATGATGCAACACTCAGAATGTCATGAGGTAGCAATCAGAATGTCATGATGCAACACTCAGAGTGTCAAGATGCAACACTCAGAATGTCATGATGCAACAATCAGAATGTTACGATGCAACAATCAGAATGGTATGATGCAACAATCAGAATGTCATGATGCAACAATCAGAATGTCAAGGTGTAGCAATCAGAATGTCATGATGCAACACTCAGAATGTCATGATGCTACAATCAGAATGTCATGGTGTAGCAATCAGAATGTCATGATGCAACACTCAGAATGTCATGATGTAGCAATCAGAATGTCATGATGCAACACTCAGAATGTCATGATGCAACAATCAGAATGTTACGATGCAACAATCAGAATGTCAAGGTGTAGCAATCAGAATGTCATGATGCAACAACCAGAATGGCATGATGCAACAATCAGAATGTCATGGTGTAGCAATCAGAATGTCAATGTTTAGCAATCAGAATGTCATGGTGCAACAATCATAATGTCATGATGCAATAATCAGAATGTCATGATCCAACAATCAGAATGTCAAGGTGTAGCAATCAGAACATCATGATGCAACACTCAGAATGTCATGATGTGGCAATCAGAATGTCATGATGCAACACTCAGAATGGCATGATATAGCAATCAGAATGTCATGATGCAACACTCAGAATGTCATGATGCAACACTCAGAATGTCATGATGCAACACTCAGAATGTCATGATGCAACAATCAGAATGTTATGATGCAATAATCAGAATGTCAAGGTGTAGCAATCAGAATGTTACGATGTAGCAATCAGAATGTCATGATGCAACAATCAGAATGTTACGATGCAACAATAAGAATGTCACGGTGTAGCAATCAGAATGTTACGATGCAAAACTCAGAATGTCATGATGCAACAATCAGAATGTTACGATGCAACACTCAGAATGTCATTATGCAACAATCAGAATGTCATGATGCAACAATCAGAATGTTACGATGCAACAATCAGAATGTCATGATGTAGCATTCAGAATATCATGGTGTAGCAATCAGAATGGCACGGTGTAGAAATCAGAATGTCATGATGTAGCAATCAGAATATCATGGTGTAGCAATCAGAATGGCACGGTGTAGCAATCAGAATGTCATGATGTAGCAATCAGAATGTCATGATGCAACAATCAGAATGGCATGATGCAACAATCAGAATGTCATTATGCAACAATCAGAATGTCATGATGCAACAATCAGAATGTCACGATGCAACAATCAGAATGTCACGATGCAACAATCAGAATGTCAAGGTGTAGCAATCAGAATGTCAAAGTGTAGCAATCAGAATGTTACTATGTAGCAATCAGAAAGTCATGATGCAACAATCAGAATGTCATGATGCAACAATCAGAATGTCGTGATGCAACACTCAGAATGTCATGATGTAGCAATCAGAATGGCATGGTGCAACAATCAGAATGTCATGATGCAACAATCAGAATGTCACGATGCAACAATCAGAATGTTACGATGCAACAATCAGAATGTCACGATGCAACAGTCAGAATGTTACTATGCAACAATCAGAATGTCATGATGCAACAATCAGAATGTCATGATCCAACAATCAGAATGGCACGGAGTAGCAATCAGAATGTCATGATGTAGCAATCAGAATGTCACGATGCAACAGTCAGCATGATACGATGCAACACTCAGAATGTCACGATGAAACAATCAGAATGTTACGATGCAACAATCAGAATGCCCGTATGCTACAATCAGAATGTCATTATGCTACAATCAGAATGTCAAGGTGTAGCAATCAGAATGTCATGATGCAACAATCATAATGTCATGATGCAATAATCAGAATGGCATGATGCAACAATCAGAATGTCAAGGTGTAGCAATCAGAATGTCAAGGTGTAGTAATCAGAATGTTACGATGTAGCAATCAGAATGTCATGATGCAACAATCAGAATGGCATGATGCAACAATCAGAATGTCGTGATGCAACACTCAGAATGTCATGATGTAGCAATCAGAATGGCATTATGCAACACTCAGAATGTCATGATGTAGCAATCAGAATGTCGTGGTGCAACAATCAGAATGTCATGATGCAACAATCAGAATGGTATGCTGCAACAATCAGAATGTCAATGTGTAGCAATCAGAATGGCATGATGTAACAATCAGAATGCCATGATGCCACAATCAGAATGTTACGATGCAACAATCAGAATGTCACGATGCAACAGTCAGAATGTTACGATGTAACTATCAGAATGTTACGCTGCAACAATCAGAATGTCATGATGCAACAATCAGAATGACATGATGCAACAATCAGAATGTCAAGGTGTAGCAATCATAATGTCAATGTGTAGCAATCAGAATGGCATGATGCAACAATCAGAATGCAATGATGCAACAATCAGAATGTTACGATGCAACACTCAGAATGTCACGATGCAACAATCAGAATGTCACGATGCAACAATCAGATTGTCATGATGTAACAATCAGAATGTCAAGGTGTAGCAATAAGAATGTTACTATGTAGCAATCAGAATGTCATGATGCAACAATCAGAATGTCATGATGCAACAGTCAGAATGTTACGATGCAACAATCAGAATGTCATGATGCCACAATCAGAATGTCATGATGCAACAATCAGAATGTCAAGGTGTAGCAATCAGAATGTCAATGTGTAGCAATCAGAATGTCATGATGTAACAATCAGAATGCCATGATGCAACAATCAGAATGTTACGATGCAACAATCAGAATGCCATGATGCAACAATCATAATGGCATGATGCAACAATCAGAATGACATGATGCAACAATCAGAATGTTAAGGTGTAGCAATCAGAATGTCAAGGTGTAGCAATCAGAATGTCATGATGCAAAACTCAGAATGTCATGATGCAACACTCAGCATGTCATGATGCAACAATCAGAATGTTACGATGCAATAATCAGAATGTCATGGTGTAGCAATCAGAATGTCATGATGCAACAATCATAATGTCATGATGCAATAATCAGAATGTCATGATGCAACAATCAGAATGGTATGATGCAACAATCAGAATGTCAATGTGTAGCAATCAGAATGTCAAGGTGTAGCAATCAGAATGTCATGATGCAACAATCAGAATGTCATGGTGCAACAATCAGAATGTCATGATGCAACACTCAGAATGACATGATGCAACAATCAGAATGTCAAGGTGTAGCAATCAGAATGTCAATATGTAGCAATCAGAATGTCATGATGCAACAATCAGAATGCCATGATGCAACAATCAGAACGTCACGATGCAAGTCAGAATGTTACGATGCAACAATCAGAATGTCATGATGCAACAATCAGAATGTCATGATGAAACAATCAGAATGTCAAGGTGTAGCAATCAGAATGTCAAGGTGTAGCAATCAGAATGTCATGATGCAACAATCAGAATGTTACGATGCAACACTCAGAATGTCATGGTGTAGCAATCAGAATGTCATGATGCAACACTCAGAATGTCATGATGTAGCAATCAGAATGTCATGATGCAACACTCAGAATGTCATGATGCAACACTCAGAATGTCATGATGCAACAATCAGAATGTTACATGAAAATGTCAAGTGACAATCAGAATGTCATGATGCAACAATCAGAATTCATGATACAATCAGAAGTAGATCAATAGATGTCATGATGTAGCAATCAGAATGTCATGATGCAACAACAACATCAGAATGTTACGATGCAAAATCAGAATGTCAGTTAGCAATCAGAATGTCATGATGCAACAATCAGAATGTCATGATGCAACAATCAGAATGCTGATGAACACTCAGAATGTCATGAGTAGCAATCAGAATGTCATGATGCAACACTCAGATGTCAAGTGCAACACTCAGAATGTCATGATGCAACAATCAGAATGTACGATGCAACAATCAGAATGGTATGATGCAACAATCAGAATGTCATGATGGAACAATCAGAATGTCAAGGTGTAGCAATCAGAATGTCATGATGCAACACTCAGAATGTCATGATGCAACACTCAGAATGTCATGGTGTAGCAATCAGAATGTCATGATGTAGCAATCAGAATGTCATGATGCAACAATCAGAATGGCATGATGCAACAATCAGAATGTCATTATGCAACAATCAGAATGTCATGATGCAACAATCAGAATGTCACGATGCAACAATCAGAATGTCACGATGCAACAATCAGAATGTCAAGGTGTAGCAATCAGAATGTCAAAGTGTAGCAATCAGAATGTTACTATGTAGCAATCAAAAGTCATGATGCAACAATCAGAATGTCATGATGCAACAATCAGAATGTCGTGATGCAACACTCAGAATGTCATGATGTAGCAATCAGAATGGCATGGTGCAACAATCAGAATGTCATGATGCAACAATCAGAATGTCACGATGCAACAATCAGAATGTTACGATGCAACAATCAGAATGTCACGATGCAACAGTCAGAATGTTACTATGCAACAATCAGAATGTCATGATGCAACAATCAGAATGTCATGATCCAACAATCAGAATGGCACGGTGTAGCAATCAGAATGTCATGATGTAGCAATCAGAATGGCATGATGCAACACTCAGAATATCATGATGTAGCAATCAGAATGTCATGATGCAACAATCAGAATGTCACGATGCAACAGTCAGCATGATACGATGCAACACTCAGAATGTCACGATGAAACAATCAGAATGTTACGATGCAACAATCAGAATGCCCGTATGCTACAATCAGAATGTCATTATGCTACAATCAGAATGTCAAGGTGTAGCAATCAGAATGTCATGATGCAACAATCATAATGTCATGATGCAATAATCAGAATGGCATGATGCAACAATCAGAATGTCAAGGTGTAGCAATCAGAATGTCAAGGTGTAGTAATCAGAATGTTACGATGTAGCAATCAGAATGTCATGATGCAACAATCAGAATGGCATGATGCAACAATCAGAATGTCGTGATGCAACACTCAGAATGTCATGATGTAGCAATCAGAATGGCATTATGCAACACTCAGAATGTCATGATGCAACAATCAGAATGGTATGCTGCAACAATCAGAATGTCAATGTGTAGCAATCAGAATGGCATGATGTAACAATCAGAATGCCATGATGCCACAATCAGAATGTTACGATGCAACAATCAGAATGTCACGATGCAACAGTCAGAATTTTACGATGTAACTATCATAATGTTACGCTGCAACAATCAGAATGTCATGATGCAACAATCAGAATGGCATGATGCAACAATCAGAATGTCAAGGTGTAGCAATCATAATGTCAATGTGTAGCAATCAGAATGGCATGATGCAACAATCAGACTGCCATGATGCAACAATCAGAATGTTACGATGCAACACTCAGAATGTCACTATGCAACAGTCAGAATGTTACGATGCAACAATCAGAATGTCACGATGCAACAATCAGATTGTCATGATGTAACAATCAGAATGTCAAGGTGTAGCAATAAGAATGTTACTATGTAGCAATCAGAATGTCATGATGCAACAATCAGAATGTCATGATGCAACAGTCAGAATGTTACGATGCAACAATCAGAATGTCATGATGCCACAATCAGAATGTCATGATGCAACAATCAGAATGTCAAGGTGTAGCAATCAGAATGTCAATGTGTAGCAATCAGAATGTCATGATGTAACAATCAGAATGCCATGATGCAACAATCAGAATGTTACGATGCAACAATCAGAATGCCATGATGCAACAATCATAATGGCATGATGCAACAATCAGAATGACATGATGCAACAATCAGAATGTTAAGGTGTAGCAATCAGAATGTCAAGGTGTAGCAATCAGAATGTCATGATGCAAAACTCAGAATGTCATGATGCAACACTCAGCATGTCATGATGCAACAATCAGAATGTTACGATGCAATAATCAGAATGTCATGGTGTAGCAATCAGAATGTCATGATGCAACAATCATAATGTCATGATGCAATAATCAGAATGTCATGATGCAACAATCAGAATGGTATGATGCAACAATCAGAATGTCAATGTGTAGCAATCAGAATGTCAAGGTGTAGCAATCAGAATGTCATGATGCAACAATCAGAATGTCATGGTGCAACAATCAGAATGTCATGATGCAACACTCAGAATGACATGATGCAACAATCAGAATGTCAAGGTGTAGCAATCAGAATGTCAATATGTAGCAATCAGAATGTCATGATGCAACAATCAGAATGCCATGATGCAACAATCAGAACGTCACGATGCAAGTCAGAATGTTACGATGCAACAATCAGAATGTCATGATGCAACAATCAGAATGTCATGATGAAACAATCAGAATGTCAAGGTGTAGCAATCAGAATGTCAAGGTGTAGCAATCAGAATGTCATGATGCAACAATCAGAATGTTACGATGCAACACCAGAATGTCATGGTGTAGCAATCAGAATGTCATGATGCAACATCAGAATGTCATGATGTAGCAATCAGAATGTCATGATGCAACACTCAGAATGTCATGATGCAACACTCAGAATGTCATGATGCAACAATCAGAATGTACGATGCAATAATCAGAATGTCAAGGTGTAGCAATCAGAATGTCATGATGCAACAATCAGAATGTCATGATGCAACAATCAGAATGTCATGATGCAACACTCAGAATGTCATGAGGTAGCAATCAGAATGTCATGATGCAACACTCAGAGTGTCAAGATGCAACACTCAGAATGTCATGATGCAACAATCAGAATGTCATGATGCAACAATCAGAATGGTATGATGCAACAATCAGAATGTCATGATGCAACAATCAGAATGTCAAGGTGTAGCAATCAGAATGTCATGATGCAACACTCAGAATGTCATGATGCAACAATCAGAATGTCATGGTGTAGCAATCAGAATGTCATGATGCAACACTCAGAATGTCATGATGTAGCAATCAGAATGTCATGATGAAACACTCAGAATGTCATGTTGCAACACTCAGAATGTCATGATGCAACAATCAGAATGTTACCATGCAATAATCAGAATGTCAAGGTGTAGCAATCAGAATGTCATGATGCAACAATCAGAATGTCATGATGCAACAATCAGAATGTCATGATGCAACAATCAGAATGTCGTGGTACAACACTCTGAATGTCATGATGTAGCAATCAGAATGGCATGATGCAACACTCAGAATGTCATGAGGTAGCAATCAGAATGTCATGATGCAACACTCAGAGTGTCAAGATGCAACACTCAGAATGTCATGATGCAACAATCAGAATGTTACGATGCAACAATCAGAATGTCATGATGCAACAATCAGAATGTCAAGGTGTAGCAATCAGAATGTCATGATGCAACACTCAGAATGTCAAGGTGTAGCAATCAGAATGTCATGATGCAACACTCAGAATGTCATGATGCAACAATCAGAATGTCATGGTGTAGCAATCAGAATGTCATGATGCAACACTCAGAGTGTCAAGATGCAACACTCAGAATGTCATGATGCAACAATCAGAATGTTACGATGCAACAATCAGAATGGTATTATGCAACAATCAGAATGTCATGATCCAACAATCAGAATGTCAAGGTGTAGCAATCAGAACATCATGATGCAACACTCAGAATGTCATGATGTGGCAATCAGAATGTCATGATGCAACACTCAGAATGGCATGATATAGCAATCAGAATGTCATGATGCAACACTCAGAATGTCATGATGCAACACTCAGAATGTCATGATGCAACACTCAGAATGTCATGATGCAACAATCAGAATGTTATGATGCAATAATCAGAATGTCAAGGTGTAGCAATCAGAATGTTACGATGTAGCAATCAGAATGTCATGATGCAACAATCAGAATGTTACGATGCAACAATAAGAATGTCACGGTGTAGCAATCAGAATGTTACGATGCAAAACTCAGAATGTCATGATGCAACAATCAGAATGTTACGATGCAACACTCAGAATGTCATTATGCAACAATCAGAATGTCATGATGCAACAATCAGAATGTTACGATGCAACAATCAGAATGTCATGATGTAGCATTCAGAATATCATGGTGTAGCAATCAGAATGGCACGGTGTAGAAATCAGAATGTCATGATGTAGCAATCAGAATATCATGGTGTAGCAATCAGAATGGCACGGTGTAGCAATCAGAATGTCATGATGTAGCAATCAGAATGTCATGATGCAACAATCAGAATGGCATGATGCAACAATCAGAATGTCATTATGCAACAATCAGAATGTCATGATGCAACAATCAGAATGTCACGATGCAACAATCAGAATGTTACGATGCAACAATCAGAATGTCAAGGTGTAGCAATCAGAATGTCAAAGTGTAGAAATCAGAATGTTACTATGTAGCAATCAGAAAGTCATGATGCAACAATCAGAATGTCATGATGCAACAATCAGAATGTCGTGATGCAACACTCAGAATGTCATGATGTAGCAATCAGAATGGCATGGTGCAACAATCAGAATGTCATGATGCAACAATCAGAATGTCGTGGTACAACACTCTGAATGTCATGATGTAGCAATCAGAATGGCATGATGCAACACTCAGAATGTCATGAGGTAGCAATCAGAATGTCATGATGCAACACTCAGAGTGTCAATATGCAACACTCAGAATGTCATGATGCAACAATCAGAATGTTACGATGCAACAATCAGAATGGTATGATGCAACAATCAGAATGTCATGATGCAACAATCAGAATGTCAAGGTGTAGCAATCAGAATGTCATGATGCAACACTCAGAATGTCATGATGCATCAATCAGAATGTCATGGTGTAGCAATCAGAATGTCATGATGCAACACTCAGAATGTCATGATGTAGCAATCAGAATGTCATGATGCAACACTCAGAATGTCATGATGCAACAATCAGAATGTTACCATGCAATAATCAGAATGTCAAGGTGTAGCAATCAGAATGTCATGATGCAACTATCAGAATGTCATGATGCAACAATCAGAATGTCGTGGTACAACACTCTGAATGTCATGATGTAGCAATCAGAATGGCATGATGCAACACTCAGAATGTCATGATGTAGCAATCAGAATGTCATGGTGCAACAATCAGACTGTCATGATGCAACAACCAGAATGGCATGATGCAACAATCAGAATGTCATGGTGTAGCAATCAGAATGTCAATGTGTAGCAATCAGAATGTCATGGTGCAACAATCATAATGTCATGATGCAATAATCAGAATGTCATGATGCAACAATCAGAATGACATGATGAAACAACTAGAATGGCAAGGTGTAGCAATCAGAATGTCAAGGTGTAGCAATCAGAATGGCATGATGTAACAATCAGAATGTTACGATGCAACAATCAGAATGTCAAGGTGTAGCAATCAGAATGTCAAAGTGTAGCAATCAGAATGTTACTATGTAGCAATCAGAAAGTCATGATGCAACAATCAGAATGTCATGATGCAACAATCAGAATGTCGTGATGCAACACTCAGAATGTCATGATGTAGCAATCAGAATGGCATGGTGCAACAATCAGAATGTCATGATGCAACAATCAGAATGTCACGATGCAACAATCAGAATGTTACGATGCAACAATCAGAATGTCACGATGCAACAGTCAGAATGTTACTATGCAACAATCAGAATGTCATGATGCAACAATCAGAATGTCATGATCCAACAATCAGAATGGCACGGTGTAGCAATCAGAATGTCATGATGTAGCAATCAGAATGGCATGATGCAACACTCAGAATATCATGATGTAGCAATCAGAATGTCATGATGCAACAATCAGAATGTCACGATGCAACAGTCAGCATGATACGATGCAACACTCAGAATGTCACGATGAAACAATCAGAATGTTACGATGCAACAATCAGAATGCCCGTATGCTACAATCAGAATGTCATTATGCTACAATCAGAATGTCAAGGTGTAGCAATCAGAATGTCATGATGCAACAATCATAATGTCATGATGCAATAATCAGAATGGCATGATGCAACAATCAGAATGTCAAGGTGTAGCAATCAGAATGTCAAGGTGTAGTAATCAGAATGTTACGATGTAGCAATCAGAATGTCATGATGCAACAATCAGAATGGCATGATGCAACAATCAGAATGTCGTGATGCAACACTCAGAATGTCATGATGTAGCAATCAGAATGGCATTATGCAACACTCAGAATGTCATGATGTAGCAATCAGAATGTCATGGTGCAACAATCAGAATGTCATGATGCAACAATCAGAATGGTATGCTGCAACAATCAGAATGTCAATGTGTAGAAATCAGAATGGCATGATGTAACAATCAGAATGCCATGATGCCACAATCAGAATGTTACGATGCAACAATCAGAATGTCACGATGCAACAGTCAGAATGTTACGATGTAACTATCAGAATGTTACGCTGCAACAATCAGAATGTCATGATGCAACAATAAGAATGGCATGATGCAACAATCAGAATGTCAAGGTGTAGCAATCATAATGTCAATGTGTAGCAATCAGAATGGCATGATGCAACAATCAGAATGCCATGATGCAACAATCAGAATGTTACGATGCAACAATCAGAATGTCACTATGCAACAGTCAGAATGTTACGATGCAACAATCAGAATGTCACGATGCAACAATCAGAATGTCATGATGTAACAATCAGAATGTCAAGGTGTAGCAATAAGAATGTTACTATGTAGCAATCAGAATGTCATGATGCAACAATCAGAATGTCATGATGCAACAGTCAGAATGTTACGATGCAACAATCAGAATGTCATGATGCCACAATCAGAATGTCATGGTGCAACAATCAGAATGTCAAGGTGTAGCAATCAGAATGTCATGATGCAACAATCATAATGTCATGATGCAATAATCAGAATGGCATGATGCAACAATCAGAATGTCAAGGTGTAGCAATCAGAATGTCAAGGTGTAGTAATCAGAATGTTACGATGTAGCAATCAGAATGTCATGATGCAACAATCAGAATGGCATGATGCAACAATCAGAATGTCGTGATGCAACACTCAGAATGTCATGATGTAGCAATCAGAATGGCATTATGCAACACTCAGAATGTCATGATGTAGCAATCAGAATGTCATGGTGCAACAATCAGAATGTCATGATGCAACAATCAGAATGGTATGCTGCAACAATCAGAATGTCAATGTGTAGAAATCAGAATGGCATGATGTAACAATCAGAATGCCATGATGCCACAATCAGAATGTTACGATGCAACAATCAGAATGTCACGATGCAACAGTCAGAATGTTACGATGTAACTATCAGAATGTTACGCTGCAACAATCAGAATGTCATGATGCAACAATAAGAATGGCATGATGCAACAATCAGAATGTCAAGGTGTAGCAATCATAATGTCAATGTGTAGCAATCAGAATGGCATGATGCAACAATCAGAATGCCATGATGCAACAATCAGAATGTTACGATGCAACAATCAGAATGTCACTATGCAACAGTCAGAATGTTACGATGCAACAATCAGAATGTCACGATGCAACAATCAGAATGTCATGATGTAACAATCAGAATGTAAAGGTGTAGCAATAAGAATGTTACTATGTAGTAATCAGAATGTCATGATGCAACAATCAGAATGTCATGATGCAACAGTCAGAATGTTACGATGCAACAATCAGACTGGCATGATGCCACAATCAGAATGTCATGGTGCAACAATCAGAATGTCAAGGTGTAGCAATCAGAATGTCAATGTGTAGCAATCAGAATGTCATGATGTAACAATCAGAATGCCATGATGCAACAATCAGAATGTTACGATGCAACAATCAGAATGCCATGATGCAACAATCATAATGGCATGATGCAACAATCAGAATGACATGATGCAACAATCAGAATGTTAAGGTGTAGCAATCAGAATGTCAAGGTGTAGCAATCAGAATGTCATGATGCAAAACTCAGAATGTCATGATGCAACACTCAGCATGTCATGATGCAACAATCAGAATGTTACGATGCAATAATCAGAATGTCATGGTGTAGCAATCAGAATGTCATGATGCAACAATCATAATGTCATGATGCAATAATCAGAATGTCATGATGCAACAATCAGAATGGTATGATGCAACAATCAGAATGTCAATGTGTAGCAATCAGAATGTCAAGGTGTAGCAATCAGAATGTCATGATGCAACAATCAGAATGTCATGGTGCAACAATCAGAATGTCATGATGCAACACTCAGAATGACATGATGCAACAATCAGAATGTCAAGGTGTAGCAATCAGAATGTCAATATGTAGCAATCAGAATGTCATGATGCAACAATCAGAATGCCATGATGCAACAATCAGAACGTCACGATGAAACAATCAGAATGTCAAGGTGTAGCAATCAGAATGTCAAGGTGTAGCAATCAGAATGTCATGATGCAACAATCAGAATGTTACGATGCAACAATCAGAATGTCATGAACAATCAGAATGTCAAGGTGTAGCAATCAGAATGTCAAGGTGTAGCAATCAGAATGTCATGATGTAGCAATCAGAATGTCATGATGCAACACTCAGAATGTCATGATGCAGCAATCAGAATGTCATGATGCAACACTCAGAATGTCATGATGTAGCAATCAGAATGTCATGATGCAACAATCAGAATGTCATGATGTAGCAATCAGAATGTCATGATGCAACAATCAGAATGTCATGATGCAACAATCAGAATGGTATGATGCAACAATCAGAATGTAATGTCCATGATGCAACACTCAGAATGTCATGAGGTAGCAATCAGAATGTCATGATGCAACACTCAGAGTGTCAAGATGCAACACTCAGAATGTCATGATGCAACAATCAGAATGTCACGATGCAACAATCAGAATGGTATGATGCAACAATCAGAATGTCATGATGCAACAATCAGAATGTCAAGGTGTAGCAATCAGAATGTCATGATGCAACACTCAGAATGTCATGATGCAACAATCAGAATGTCATGGTGTAGCAATCAGAATGTCATGATGCAACACTCAGAGTGTCAAGATGCAACACTCAGAATGTCATGATGCAACAATCAGAATGTTACGATGCAACAATCAGAATGGTATTATGCAACAATCAGAATGTCATGATCCAACAATCAGAATGTCAAGGTGTAGCAATCAGAACATCATGATGCAACACTCAGAATGTCATGATGTGGCAATCAGAATGTCATGATGCAACACTCAGAATGGCATGATATAGCAATCAGAATGTCATGATGCAACACTCAGAATGTCATGATGCAACACTCAGAATGTCATGATGCAACACTCAGAATGTCATGATGCAACAATCAGAATGTTATGATGCAATAATCAGAATGTCAAGGTGTAGCAATCAGAATGTTACGATGTAGCAATCAGAATGTCATGATGCAACAATCAGAATGTTACGATGCAACAATAAGAATGTCACGGTGTAGCAATCAGAATGTTACGATGCAAAACTCAGAATGTCATGATGCAACAATCAGAATGTTACGATGCAACACTCAGAATGTCATTATGCAACAATCAGAATGTCATGATGCAACAATCAGAATGTTACGATGCAACAATCAGAATGTCATGATGTAGCATTCAGAATATCATGGTGTAGCAATCAGAATGGCACGGTGTAGAAATCAGAATGTCATGATGTAGCAATCAGAATATCATGGTGTAGCAATCAGAATGGCACGGTGTAGCAATCAGAATGTCATGATGTAGCAATCAGAATGT
The DNA here is from genome assembly GCA_014843695.1 of Archivesica marissinica. Lineage (NCBI taxonomy): Eukaryota > Metazoa > Mollusca > Bivalvia > Venerida > Vesicomyidae > Archivesica > Archivesica marissinica. The sequence goes on along the minus strand of CM026386.1, from coordinate 5,323,732 downwards.
CATGATGCAACAATCAGACATGTCATGATGCAACAATCAGAATGTCATGATGCAACAATCAGAATGTCATGATGCAACAATCAGAATGTCATGATGCAACAATCAGAATGTCACGATGCAACAATCAGAATGTTACGATGCAACAATCAGAATGTCAGATGCAACAATCAGAATGTCAGATGCAACAATCAGAATGTCAGATGCAACAATCAGAATGTCATGATGCAACAATCAGAATGTCATGATGCAACAATCAGAATGTCATGGTGTAGCAATCAGAATGTCATGGTGTAGCAATCAGAATGTCACGAAACAACAAATCAGATGCAACATCAGAATGTACGATGCAACAATCAGAATGTCACGATGCAACAATCAGAATGTCATGATGTAGCAATCAGAATGTCATGATGCAACAATCAGAATGTCATGATGCAACAATCAGAATGTCATGATGCAACAATCAGAATGTCATGATGCAACAATCAGAATGTCAAGGTGTAGCAATCAGAATGTCAAGGTGTAGCAATCAGAATGTCATGATGCAACAATCAGAATGTCATGATGCAACAATCAGAATGTCATGATGCAACAATCAGAATGTCATGATGCAACAATCAGAATGTCATGATGCAACAATCAGAATGTCACGATGCAACAATCAGAATGTCAAGGTGTAGCAATCAGAATGTCATGATGCAACAATCAGAATGTCATGATGAAACAATCAGAATGTCAAGGTGTAGCAATCAGAATGTCAAGGTGTAGCAATCAGAATGTCATGATGCAACAATCAGAATGTTACGATGCAACACTCAGAATGTCATGATGTAGCAATCAGAATGTCATGATGCAACACTCAGAATGTCATGATGTAGCAATCAGAATGTCATGATGCAACACTCAGAATGTCATGATGCAAGTCAGAATGTTACGATGCAACAATCAGAATGTCATGATGCAACAATCAGAATGTCATGATGAAACAATCAGAATGTCAAGGTGTAGCAATCAGAATGTCAAGGTGTAGCAATCAGAATGTCATGATGCAACAATCAGAATGTTACGATGCAACACTCAGAATGTCATGGTGTAGCAATCAGAATGTCATGATGCAACACTCAGAATGTCATGATGTAGCAATCAGAATGTCATGATGCAACACTCAGAATGTCATGATGCAACAATCAGAATGTTACGATGCAATAATCAGAATGTCAAGGTGTAGCAATCAGAATGTCATGATGCAACAATCAGAATGTCATGATGCAACAATCAGAATGTCATGATGCAACACTCAGAATGTCATGAGGTAGCAATCAGAATGTCATGATGCAACACTCAGAGTGTCAAGATGCAACACTCAGAATGTCATGATGCAACAATCAGAATGTTACGATGCAACAATCAGAATGGTATGATGCAACAATCAGAATGTCATGATGCAACAATCAGAATGTCAAGGTGTAGCAATCAGAATGTCATGATGCAACACTCAGAATGTCATGATGCAACAATCAGAATGTCATGGTGTAGCAATCAGAATGTCATGATGCAACACTCAGAATGTCATGATGTAGCAATCAGAATGTCATGATGCAACACTCAGAATGTCATGATGCAACACTCAGAATGTCATGATGCAACAATCAGAATGTTACCATGCAATAATCAGAATGTCAAGGTGTAGCAATCAGAATGTCATGATGCAACAATCAGAATGTCATGATGCAACAATCAGAATGTCGTGGTACAACACTCTGAATGTCATGATGTAGCAATCAGAATGGCATGATGCAACACTCAGAATGTCATGAGGTAGCAATCAGAATGTTACGATGCAACAATCAGAATGGTATGATGCAACAATCAGAATGTCATGATGCAACAATCAGAATGTCAAGGTGTAGCAATCAGAATGTCATGATGCAACACTCAGAATGTCATGATGCAACAATCAGAATGTCATGGTGTAGCAATCAGAATGTCATGATGCAACACTCAGAATGTCATGATGTAGCAATCAGAATGTCATGATGCAACACTCAGAATGTCATGATGCAACAATCAGAATGTTACCATGCAATAATCAGAATGTCAAGGTGTAGCAATCAGAATGTCATGATGCAACAATCAGAATGTCATGATGCAACAATCAGAATGTCGTGGTGCAACAATCAGACTGTCATGATGCAACAACCAGAATGGCATGATGCAACAATCAGAATGTCATGGTGTAGCAATCAGAATGTCAATGTGTAGCAATCAGAATGTCATGGTGCAACAATCATAATGTCATGATGCAATAATCAGAATGTCATGATCCAACAATCAGAATGTCAAGGTGTAGCAATCAGAACATCATGATGCAACACTCAGAATGTCATGATGTGGCAATCAGAATGTCATGATGCAACACTCAGAATGGCATGATATAGCAATCAGAATGTCATGATGCAACACTCAGAATGTCATGATGCAACACTCAGAATGTCATGATGCAACACTCAGAATGTCATGATGCAACAATCAGAATGTTATGATGCAATAATCAGAATGTCAAGGTGTAGCAATCAGAATGTTACGATGTAGCAATCAGAATGTCATGATGCAACAATCAGAATGTTACGATGCAACAATAAGAATGTCACGGTGTAGCAATCAGAATGTTACGATGCAAAACTCAGAATGTCATGATGCAACAATCAGAATGTTACGATGCAACACTCAGAATGTCATTATGCAACAATCAGAATGTCATGATGCAACAATCAGAATGTTACGATGCAACAATCAGAATGTCATGATGTAGCATTCAGAATATCATGGTGTAGCAATCAGAATGGCACGGTGTAGAAATCAGAATGTCATGATGTAGCAATCAGAATATCATGGTGTAGCAATCAGAATGGCACGGTGTAGCAATCAGAATGTCATGATGTAGCAATCAGAATGTCATGATGCAACAATCAGAATGTCATTATGCAACAATCAGAATGTCATGATGCAACAATCAGAATGTCACGATGCAACAATCAGAATGTCACGATGCAACAATCAGAATGTCAAGGTGTAGCAATCAGAATGTCAAAGTGTAGCAATCAGAATGTTACTATGTAGCAATCAGAAAGTCATGATGCAACAATCAGAATGTCATGATGCAACAATCAGAATGTCGTGATGCAACACTCAGAATGTCATGATGTAGCAATCAGAATGGCATGGTGCAACAATCAGAATGTCATGATGCAACAATCAGAATGTCACGATGCAACAATCAGAATGTTACGATGCAACAATCAGAATGTCACGATGCAACAGTCAGAATGTTACTATGCAACAATCAGAATGTCATGATGCAACAATCAGAATGTCATGATCCAACAATCAGAATGGCACGGTGTAGCAATCAGAATGTCATGATGCAACACTCAGAATATCATGATGTAGCAATCAGAATGTCATGATGCAACAATCAGAATGTCACGATGCAACAGTCAGCATGATACGATGCAACACTCAGAATGTCACGATGAAACAATCAGAATGTTACGATGCAACAATCAGAATGCCCGTATGCTACAATCAGAATGTCATTATGCTACAATCAGAATGTCAAGGTGTAGCAATCAGAATGTCATGATGCAACAATCATAATGTCATGATGCAATAATCAGAATGGCATGATGCAACAATCAGAATGTCAAGGTGTAGCAATCAGAATGTCAAGGTGTAGTAATCAGAATGTTACGATGTAGCAATCAGAATGTCATGATGCAACAATCAGAATGGCATGATGCAACAATCAGAATGTCGTGATGCAACACTCAGAATGTCATGATGTAGCAATCAGAATGGCATTATGCAACACTCAGAATGTCATGATGTAGCAATCAGAATGTCGTGGTGCAACAATCAGAATGTCATGATGCAACAATCAGAATGGTATGCTGCAACAATCAGAATGTCAATGTGTAGCAATCAGAATGGCATGATGTAACAATCAGAATGCCATGATGCCACAATCAGAATGTTACGATGCAACAATCAGAATGTCACGATGCAACAGTCAGAATGTTACGATGTAACTATCAGAATGTTACGCTGCAACAATCAGAATGTCATGATGCAACAATCAGAATGGCATGATGCAACAATCAGAATGTCAAGGTGTAGCAATCATAATGTCAATGTGTAGCAATCAGAATGGCATGATGCAACAATCAGAATGCCATGATGCAACAATCAGAATGTTACGATGCAACAATCAGAATGTCACTATGCAACAGTCAGAATGTTACGATGCAACAATCAGAATGTCACGATGCAACAATCAGAATGTCATGATGTAACAATCAGAATGTCAAGGTGTAGCAATAAGAATGTTACTATGTAGCAATCAGAATGTCATGATGCAACAATCAGAATGTCATGATGCAACAGTCAGAATGTTACGATGCAACAATCAGAATGTCATGATGCCACAATCAGAATGTCATGATGCAACAATCAGAATGTCAAGGTGTAGCAATCAGAATGTCAATGTGTAGCAATCAGAATGTCATGATGTAACAATCAGAATGCCATGATGCAACAATCAGAATGTTACGATGCAACAATCAGAATGCCATGATGCAACAATCATAATGGCATGATGCAACAATCAGAATGACATGATGCAACAATCAGAATGTTAAGGTGTAGCAATCAGAATGTCAAGGTGTAGCAATCAGAATGTCATGATGCAAAACTCAGAATGTCATGATGCAACACTCAGCATGTCATGATGCAACAATCAGAATGTTACGATGCAATAATCAGAATGTCATGGTGTAGCAATCAGAATGTCATGATGCAACAATCATAATGTCATGATGCAACAATCAGAATGTCATGATGCAACAATCAGAATGTTATGATGCAACAATCAGAATGTCAGATGAACAATCAGAATGTCATGATGCAACAATCAGAATGCATGATGCAACAATCAGAATGTCATGATGCAACAATCAGAATGTCATGATGCAACAATCAGAATGCATGTGCAACAATCAGAATGCAGTGACACAGAATGCATGATGCAACAATCAGAATGTCATGATGCAACAATCAGAATGTCATGATGCAACAATCAGAATGTCATGATGCAACAATCAGAATGTCATGATGCAACAATCAGAATGTCATGATGCAACAATCAGAATGTCATGGTGCAACAATCAGAATGTCATGATGCAACAATCAGAATGTCATGATGCAACAATCAGAATGTCATGTAGCAATCAGAATGTCAATATGTAGCAATCAGAATGTCATGATGCAACAATCAGAATGCCATGATGCAACAATCAGAACGTCACGATGCAATCAGAATGTTACGATGCAACAATCAGAATGTCATGATGCAACAATCAGAATGTCATGATGCAACAATCAGAATGTCAAGGTGTAGCAATCAGAATGTCAAGGTGTAGCAATCAGAATGTCATGATGCAACAATCAGAATGTCATGATGCACAATCAGAATGTCATGATGCAACATCAGAATGTTACGATGCAACACTCAGAATGTCATGGTGTAGCAATCAGAATGTCATGATGCAACACTCAGAATGTCATGATGTAGCAATCAGAATGTCATGATGCAACACTCAGAATGTCATGATGCAACACTCAGAATGTCATGATGCAACAATCAGAATGTTACGATGCAATAATCAGAATGTCAAGGTGTAGCAATCAGAATGTCATGATGCAACAATCAGAATGTCATGATGCAACAATCAGAATGTCATGATGCAACACTCAGAATGTCATGAGGTAGCAATCAGAATGTCATGATGCAACACTCAGAGTGTCAAGATGCAACACTCAGAATGTCATGATGCAACAATCAGAATGTCATGATGCAACAATCAGAATGGTATGATGCAACAATCAGAATGTCATGATGCAACAATCAGAATGTCAAGGTGTAGCAATCAGAATGTCATGATGCAACACTCAGAATGTCATGATGCAACAATCAGAATGTCATGGTGTAGCAATCAGAATGTCATGATGCAACACTCAGAATGTCATGATGTAGCAATCAGAATGTCATGATGCAACACTCAGAATGTCATGATGCAACAATCAGAATGTTACCATGCAATAATCAGAATGTCAAGGTGTAGCAATCAGAATGTCATGATGCAACAATCAGAATGTCATGATGCAACAATCAGAATGTCGTGGTACAACACTCTGAATGTCATGATGTAGCAATCAGAATGGCATGATGCAACACTCAGAATGTCATGAGGTAGCAATCAGAATGTCATGATGCAACACTCAGAGTGTCAAGATGCAACACTCAGAATGTCATGATGCAACAATCAGAATGTTACGATGCAACAATCAGAATGGTATGATGCAACAATCAGAATGTCATGATGCAACAATCAGAATGTCAAGGTGTAGCAATCAGAATGTCATGATGCAACAATCAGAATGTCATGATGCAACAATCAGAATGTCATGATGTAGCAATCAGAATGTCATGATGCAACAATCAGAATGTCATGATGCAACAATCAGAATGTCATGTGCAACAATCAGAATGTCATGATGCAACAATCAGAATGTCATGATGCAACAATCAGAATGTCATGATCCAACAATCAGAATGTCAAGGTGTAGCAATCAGAACATCATGATGCAACACTCAGAATGTCATGATGTGGCAATCAGAATGTCATGATGCAACACTCAGAATGGCATGATATAGCAATCAGAATGTCATGATGCAACACTCAGAATGTCATGATGCAACACTCAGAATGTCATGATGCAACACTCAGAATGTCATGATGCAACAATCAGAATGTTATGATGCAATAATCAGAATGTCAAGGTGTAGCAATCAGAATGTTACGATGTAGCAATCAGAATGTCATGATGCAACAATCAGAATGTTACGATGCAACAATAAGAATGTCACGGTGTAGCAATCAGAATGTTACGATGCAAAACTCAGAATGTCATGATGCAACAATCAGAATGTTACGATGCAACACTCAGAATGTCATTATGCAACAATCAGAATGTCATGATGCAACAATCAGAATGTTACGATGCAACAATCAGAATGTCATGATGTAGCATTCAGAATATCATGGTGTAGCAATCAGAATGGCACGGTGTAGAAATCAGAATGTCATGATGTAGCAATCAGAATATCATGGTGTAGCAATCAGAATGGCACGGTGTAGCAATCAGAATGTCATGATGTAGCAATCAGAATGTCATGATGCAACAATCAGAATGGCATGATGCAACAATCAGAATGTCATTATGCAACAATCAGAATGTCATGATGCAACAATCAGAATGTCACGATGCAACAATCAGAATGTTACGATGCAACAATCAGAATGTCAAGGTGTAGCAATCAGAATGTCAAAGTGTAGCAATCAGAATGTTACTATGTAGCAATCAGAAAGTCATGATGCAACAATCAGAATGTCATGATGCAACAATCAGAATGTCGTGATGCAACACTCAGAATGTCATGATGTAGCAATCAGAATGGCATGGTGCAACAATCAGAATGTCATGATGCAACAATCAGAATGTCACGATGCAACAATCAGAATGTTACGATGCAACAATCAGAATGTCACGATGCAACAGTCAGAATGTTACTATGCAACAATCAGAATGTCATGATGCAACAATCAGAATGTCATGATCCAACAATCAGAATGGCACGGTGTAGCAATCAGAATGTCATGATGTAGCAATCAGAATGGCATGATGCAACACTCAGAATAACAATCAGAATGTCATGATGTAGCAATCAGAATGTCATGATGCAACAATCAGAATGTCACGATGCAACAGTCAGCATGATACGATGCAACACTCAGAATGTCACGATGAAACAATCAGAATGTTACGATGCAACAATCAGAATGCCCGTATGCTACAATCAGAATGTCATTATGCTACAATCAGAATGTCAAGGTGTAGCAATCAGAATGTCATGATGCAACAATCATAATGTCATGATGCAATAATCAGAATGGCATGATGCAACAATCAGAATGTCAAGGTGTAGCAATCAGAATGTCAAGGTGTAGTAATCAGAATGTTACGATGTAGCAATCAGAATGTCATGATGCAACAATCAGAATGGCATGATGCAACAATCAGAATGTCGTGATGCAACACTCAGAATGTCATGATGTAGCAATCAGAATGGCATTATGCAACACTCAGAATGTCATGATGTAGCAATCAGAATGTCATGGTGCAACAATCAGAATGTCATGATGCAACAATCAGAATGGTATGCTGCAACAATCAGAATGTCAATGTGTAGAAATCAGAATGGCATGATGTAACAATCAGAATGCCATGATGCCACAATCAGAATGTTACGATGCAACAATCAGAATGTCACGATGCAACAGTCAGAATGTTACGATGTAACTATCAGAATGTTACGCTGCAACAATCAGAATGTCATGATGCAACAATAAGAATGGCATGATGCAACAATCAGAATGTCAAGGTGTAGCAATCATAATGTCAATGTGTAGCAATCAGAATGGCATGATGCAACAATCAGAATGCCATGATGCAACAATCAGAATGTTACGATGCAACAATCAGAATGTCACTATGCAACAGTCAGAATGTTACGATGCAACAATCAGAATGTCACGATGCAACAATCAGAATGTCATGATGTAACAATCAGAATGTCAAGGTGTAGCAATAAGAATGTTACTATGTAGCAATCAGAATGTCATGATGCAACAATCAGAATGTCATGATGCAACAGTCAGAATGTTACGATGCAACAATCAGAATGTCATGATGCCACAATCAGAATGTCATGATGCAACAATCAGAATGTCAAGGTGTAGCAATCAGAATGTCAATGTGTAGCAATCAGAATGTCATGATGTAACAATCAGAATGCCATGATGCAACAATCAGAATGTTACGATGCAACAATCAGAATGCCATGATGCAACAATCATAATGGCATGATGCAACAATCAGAATGACATGATGCAACAATCAGAATGTTAAGGTGTAGCAATCAGAATGTCAAGGTGTAGCAATCAGAATGTCATGATGCAAAACTCAGAATGTCATGATGCAACACTCAGCATGTCATGATGCAACAATCAGAATGTTACGATGCAATAATCAGAATGTCATGGTGTAGCAATCAGAATGTCATGATGCAACAATCATAATGTCATGATGCAATAATCAGAATGTCATGATGCAACAATCAGAATGGTATGATGCAACAATCAGAATGTCAATGTGTAGCAATCAGAATGTCAAGGTGTAGCAATCAGAATGTCATGATGCAACAATCAGAATGTCATGGTGCAACAATCAGAATGTCATGATGCAACACTCAGAATGACATGATGCAACAATCAGAATGTCAAGGTGTAGCAATCAGAATGTCAATATGTAGCAATCAGAATGTCATGATGCAACAATCAGAATGCCATGATGCAACAATCAGAACGTCACGATGAAACAATCAGAATGTCAAGGTGTATCAATCAGAATGTCAAGGTGTAGCAATCAGAATGTCATGATGCAACAATCAGAATGTTACGATGCAACACTCAGAATGTCATGGTGTAGCAATCAGAATGTCATGATGCAACACTCAGAATGTCATGATGTAGCAATCAGAATGTCATGATGCAACACTCAGAATGTCATGATGCAACACTCAGAATGTCATGATGCAACAATCAGAATGTTACGATGCAATAATCAGAATGTCAAGGTGTAGCAATCAGAATGTCATGATGCAACAATCAGAATGTCATGATGCAACAATCAGAATGTCATGATGCAACACTCAGAATGTCATGAGGTAGCAATCAGAATGTCATGATGCAACACTCAGAGTGTCAAGATGCAACACTCAGAATGTCATGATGCAACAATCAGAATGTCATGATGCAACAATCAGAATGGTATGATGCAACAATCAGAATGTCATGATGCAACAATCAGAATGTCAAGGTGTAGCAATCAGAATGTCATGATGCAACACTCAGAATGTCATGATGCAACAATCAGAATGTCATGGTGTAGCAATCAGAATGTCATGATGCAACACTCAGAATGTCATGATGTAGCAATCAGAATGTCATGATGAAACACTCAGAATGTCATGTTGCAACACTCAGAATGTCATGATGCAACAATCAGAATGTTACCATGCAATAATCAGAATGTCAAGGTGTAGCAATCAGAATGTCATGATGCAACAATCAGAATGTCATGATGCAACAATCAGAATGTCGTGGTACAACACTCTGAATGTCATGATGTAGCAATCAGAATGGCATGATGCAACACTCAGAATGTCATGAGGTAGCAATCAGAATGTCATGATGCAACACTCAGAGTGTCAAGATGCAACACTCAGAATGTCATGATGCAACAATCAGAATGTTACGATGCAACAATCAGAATGGTATGATGCAACAATCAGAATGTCATGATGCAACAATCAGAATGTCAAGGTGTAGCAATCAGAATGTCATGATGCAACACTCAGAATGTCATGATGCAACAATCAGAATGTCATGGTGTAGCAATCAGAATGTCATGATGCAACACTCAGAGTGTCAAGATGCAACACTCAGAATGTCATGATGCAACAATCAGAATGTTACGATGCAACAATCAGAATGGTATTATGCAACAATCAGAATGTCATGATCCAACAATCAGAATGTCAAGGTGTAGCAATCAGAACATCATGATGCAACACTCAGAATGTCATGATGTGGCAATCAGAATGTCATGATGCAACACTCAGAATGGCATGATATAGCAATCAGAATGTCATGATGCAACACTCAGAATGTCATGATGCAACACTCAGAATGTCATGATGCAACACTCAGAATGTCATGATGCAACAATCAGAATGTTATGATGCAATAATCAGAATGTCAAGGTGTAGCAATCAGAATGTTACGATGTAGCAATCAGAATGTCATGATGCAACAATCAGAATGTTACGATGCAACAATAAGAATGTCACGGTGTAGCAATCAGAATGTTACGATGCAAAACTCAGAATGTCATGATGCAACAATCAGAATGTTACGATGCAACACTCAGAATGTCATTATGCAACAATCAGAATGTCATGATGCAACAATCAGAATGTTACGATGCAACAATCAGAATGTCATGATGTAGCATTCAGAATATCATGGTGTAGCAATCAGAATGGCACGGTGTAGAAATCAGAATGTCATGATGTAGCAATCAGAATATCATGGTGTAGCAATCAGAATGGCACGGTGTAGCAATCAGAATGTCATGATGTAGCAATCAGAATGTCATGATGCAACAATCAGAATGTCATTATGCAACAATCAGAATGTCATGATGCAACAATCAGAATGTCACGATGCAACAATCAGAATGTTACGATGCAACAATCAGAATGTCAAGGTGTAGCAATCAGAATGTCAAAGTGTAGCAATCAGAATGTTACTATGTAGCAATCAGAAAGTCATGATGCAACAATCAGAATGTCATGATGCAACAATCAGAATGTCGTGATGCAACACTCAGAATGTCATGATGTAGCAATCAGAATGGCATGGTGCAACAATCAGAATGTCATGATGCAACAATCAGAATGTCACGATGCAACAATCAGAATGTTACGATGCAACAATCAGAATGTCACGATGCAACAGTCAGAATGTTACTATGCAACAATCAGAATGTCATGATGCAACAATCAGAATGTCATGATCCAACAATCAGAATGGCACGGTGTAGCAATCAGAATGTCATGATGTAGCAATCAGAATGGCATGATGCAACACTCAGAATATCATGATGTAGCAATCAGAATGTCATGATGCAACAATCAGAATGTCACGATGCAACAGTCAGCATGATACGATGCAACACTCAGAATGTCACGATGAAACAATCAGAATGTTACGATGCAACAATCAGAATGCCCGTATGCTACAATCAGAATGTCATTATGCTACAATCAGAATGTCAAGGTGTAGCAATCAGAATGTCATGATGCAACAATCATAATGTCATGATGCAATAATCAGAATGGCATGATGCAACAATCAGAATGTCAAGGTGTAGCAATCAGAATGTCAAGGTGTAGTAATCAGAATGTTACGATGTAGCAATCAGAATGTCATGATGCAACAATCAGAATGGCATGATGCAACAATCAGAATGTCGTGATGCAACACTCAGAATGTCATGATGTAGCAATCAGAATGGCATTATGCAACACTCAGAATGTCATGATGTAGCAATCAGAATGTCATGGTGCAACAATCAGAATGTCATGATGCAACAATCAGAATGGTATGCTGCAACAATCAGAATGTCAATGTGTAGAAATCAGAATGGCATGATGTAACAATCAGAATGCCATGATGCCACAATCAGAATGTTACGATGCAACAATCAGAATGTCACGATGCAACAGTCAGAATGTTACGATGTAACTATCAGAATGTTACGCTGCAACAATCAGAATGTCATGATGCAACAATAAGAATGGCATGATGCAACAATCAGAATGTCAAGGTGTAGCAATCATAATGTCAATGTGTAGCAATCAGAATGGCATGATGCAACAATCAGAATGCCATGATGCAACAATCAGAATGTTACGATGCAACAATCAGAATGTCACTATGCAACAGTCAGAATGTTACGATGCAACAATCAGAATGTCACGATGCAACAATCAGAATGTCATGATGTAACAATCAGAATGTCAAGGTGTAGCAATAAGAATGTTACTATGTAGCAATCAGAATGTCATGATGCAACAATCAGAATGTCATGATGCAACAGTCAGAATGTTACGATGCAACAATCAGAATGTCATGATGCCACAATCAGAATGTCATGGTGCAACAATCAGAATGTCAAGGTGTAGCAATCAGAATGTCATGATGCAACAATCATAATGTCATGATGCAATAATCAGAATGGCATGATGCAACAATCAGAATGTCAAGGTGTAGCAATCAGAATGTCAAGGTGTAGTAATCAGAATGTTACGATGTAGCAATCAGAATGTCATGATGCAACAATCAGAATGGCATGATGCAACAATCAGAATGTCGTGATGCAACACTCAGAATGTCATGATGTAGCAATCAGAATGGCATTATGCAACACTCAGAATGTCATGATGTAGCAATCAGAATGTCATGGTGCAACAATCAGAATGTCATGATGCAACAATCAGAATGGTATGCTGCAACAATCAGAATGTCAATGTGTAGAAATCAGAATGGCATGATGTAACAATCAGAATGCCATGATGCCACAATCAGAATGTTACGATGCAACAATCAGAATGTCACGATGCAACAGTCAGAATGTTACGATGTAACTATCAGAATGTTACGCTGCAACAATCAGAATGTCATGATGCAACAATAAGAATGGCATGATGCAACAATCAGAATGTCAAGGTGTAGCAATCATAATGTCAATGTGTAGCAATCAGAATGGCATGATGCAACAATCAGAATGCCATGATGCAACAATCAGAATGTTACGATGCAACAATCAGAATGTCACTATGCAACAGTCAGAATGTTACGATGCAACAATCAGAATGTCACGATGCAACAATCAGAATGTCATGATGTAACAATCAGAATGTCATGATGTAGCAATCAGAATGTCATGATGCAACAATCAGAATGTCATGATGCAACATCAGAATGTTAAGATGCAACAATCAGAATGTCATGATGTAGCAATCAGAATGTCATGATGCAACAATCAGAATGTCATGATGCAACAATCAGAATGTAATGATGCAACAATCAGAATGTCATGATGCAACAATCAGAATGTCATGATGCAACAATCAGAATGTCACGATGCAACAATCAGAATGTCATGATGCAACAATCAGAATGTCATGATGCAACAATCAGAATGTCATGATGCAACAATCAGAATGTCAAGGTGTAGCAATCAGAATGTCAAGGTGTAGCAATCAGAATGTCATGATGCAACAATCAGAATGTCATGATGCAACAATCAGAATGTCATGATGCAACAATCAGAATGTCATGATGCAACAATCAGAATGTCATGGTGTAGCAATCAGAATGTCATGATGCAACAATCAGAATGTCATGATGCAACAATCAGAATGTCATGATGCAACAATCAGAATGTCATGATGCAACAATCAGAATGTCAAGGTGTAGCAATCAGAATGTCAAGGTGTAGCAATCAGAATGTCATGATGCAACAATCAGAATGTCACGATGCAACAATCAGAATGTCATGATGCAACAATCAGAATGTCATGATGCAACAATCAGAATGTCATGATGTAGCAATCAGAATGTCAGATGCAACATCAGAATGTCAAGCAATCAGAATGTCATGATGCAACAATCAGAATGTCATGATGCAACAATCAGAATGTCACGATGAAACAATCAGAATGTCAAGGTGTAGCAATCAGAATGTCAAGGTGTAGCAATCAGAATGTCATGATGCAACAATCAGAATGTTACGATGCAACACTCAGAATGTCATGGTGTAGCAATCAGAATGTCATGATGCAACACTCAGAATGTCATGATGTAGCAATCAGAATGTCATGATGCAACACTCAGAATGTCATGATGCAACAATCAGAATGTTACGATGCAATAATCAGAATGTCAAGGTGTAGCAATCAGAATGTCATGATGCAACAATCAGAATGTCATGATGCAACAATCAGAATGTCATGATGCAACACTCAGAATGTCATGAGGTAGCAATCAGAATGTCATGATGCAACACTCAGAGTGTCAAGATGCAACACTCAGAATGTCATGATGCAACAATCAGAATGTTACGATGCAACAATCAGAATGGTATGATGCAACAATCAGAATGTCATGATGCAACAATCAGAATGTCAAGGTGTAGCAATCAGAATGTCATGATGCAACACTCAGAATGTCATGATGCAACAATCAGAATGTCATGGTGTAGCAATCAGAATGTCATGATGCAACACTCAGAATGTCATGATGTAGCAATCAGAATGTCATGATGCAACACTCAGAATGTCATGATGCAACACTCAGAATGTCATGATGCAACAATCAGAATGTTACCATGCAATAATCAGAATGTCAAGGTGTAGCAATCAGAATGTCATGATGCAACAATCAGAATGTCATGATGCAACAATCAGAATGTCGTGGTACAACACTCTGAATGTCATGATGTAGCAATCAGAATGGCATGATGCAACACTCAGAATGTCATGAGGTAGCAATCAGAATGTTACGATGCAACAATCAGAATGGTATGATGCAACAATCAGAATGTCATGATGCAACAATCAGAATGTCAAGGTGTAGCAATCAGAATGTCATGATGCAACACTCAGAATGTCATGATGCTACAATCAGAATGTCATGGTGTAGCAATCAGAATGTCATGATGCAACACTCAGAATGTCATGATGTAGCAATCAGAATGTCATGATGCAACACTCAGAATGTCATGATGCAACAATCAGAATGTTACCATGCAATAATCAGAATGTCAAGGTGTAGCAATCAGAATGTCATGATGCAACTATCAGAATGTCATGATGCAACAATCAGAATGTCGTGGTGCAACAATCAGACTGTCATGATGCAACAACCAGAATGGCATGATGCAACAATCAGAATGTCATGGTGTAGCAATCAGAATGTCAATGTGTAGCAATCAGAATGTCATGGTGCAACAATCATAATGTCATGATGCAATAATCAGAATGTCATGATCCAACAATCAGAATGTCAAGGTGTAGCAATCAGAACATCATGATGCAACACTCAGAATGTCATGATGTGGCAATCAGAATGTCATGATGCAACACTCAGAATGGCATGATATAGCAATCAGAATGTCATGATGCAACACTCAGAATGTCATGATGCAACACTCAGAATGTCATGATGCAACACTCAGAATGTCATGATGCAACAATCAGAATGTTATGATGCAATAATCAGAATGTCAAGGTGTAGCAATCAGAATGTTACGATGTAGCAATCAGAATGTCATGATGCAACAATCAGAATGTTACGATGCAACAATAAGAATGTCACGGTGTAGCAATCAGAATGTTACGATGCAAAACTCAGAATGTCATGATGCAACAATCAGAATGTTACGATGCAACACTCAGAATGTCATTATGCAACAATCAGAATGTCATGATGCAACAATCAGAATGTTACGATGCAACAATCAGAATGTCATGATGTAGCATTCAGAATATCATGGTGTAGCAATCAGAATGGCACGGTGTAGAAATCAGAATGTCATGATGTAGCAATCAGAATATCATGGTGTAGCAATCAGAATGGCACGGTGTAGCAATCAGAATGTCATGATGTAGCAATCAGAATGTCATGATGCAACAATCAGAATGGCATGATGCAACAATCAGAATGTCATTATGCAACAATCAGAATGTCATGATGCAACAATCAGAATGTCACGATGCAACAATCAGAATGTCACGATGCAACAATCAGAATGTCAAGGTGTAGCAATCAGAATGTCAAAGTGTAGCAATCAGAATGTTACTATGTAGCAATCAGAAAGTCATGATGCAACAATCAGAATGTCATGATGCAACAATCAGAATGTCGTGATGCAACACTCAGAATGTCATGATGTAGCAATCAGAATGGCATGGTGCAACAATCAGAATGTCATGATGCAACAATCAGAATGTCACGATGCAACAATCAGAATGTTACGATGCAACAATCAGAATGTCACGATGCAACAGTCAGAATGTTACTATGCAACAATCAGAATGTCATGATGCAACAATCAGAATGTCATGATCCAACAATCAGAATGGCACGGTGTAGCAATCAGAATGTCATGATGTAGCAATCAGAATGGCATGATGCAACACTCAGAATATCATGATGTAGCAATCAGAATGTCATGATGCAACAATCAGAATGTCACGATGCAACAGTCAGCATGATACGATGCAACACTCAGAATGTCACGATGAAACAATCAGAATGTTACGATGCAACAATCAGAATGCCCGTATGCTACAATCAGAATGTCATTATGCTACAATCAGAATGTCAAGGTGTAGCAATCAGAATGTCATGATGCAACAATCATAATGTCATGATGCAATAATCAGAATGGCATGATGCAACAATCAGAATGTCAAGGTGTAGCAATCAGAATGTCAAGGTGTAGTAATCAGAATGTTACGATGTAGCAATCAGAATGTCATGATGCAACAATCAGAATGGCATGATGCAACAATCAGAATGTCGTGATGCAACACTCAGAATGTCATGATGTAGCAATCAGAATGGCATTATGCAACACTCAGAATGTCATGATGTAGCAATCAGAATGTCATGGTGCAACAATCAGAATGTCATGATGCAACAATCAGAATGGTATGCTGCAACAATCAGAATGTCAATGTGTAGCAATCAGAATGGCATGATGTAACAATCAGAATGCCATGATGCCACAATCAGAATGTTACGATGCAACAATCAGAATGTCACGATGCAACAGTCAGAATGTTACGATGTAACTATCAGAATGTTACGCTGCAACAATCAGAATGTCATGATGCAACAATCAGAATGGCATGATGCAACAATCAGAATGTCAAGGTGTAGCAATCATAATGTCAATGTGTAGCAATCAGAATGGCATGATGCAACAATCAGAATGCCATGATGCAACAATCAGAATGTTACGATGCAACAATCAGAATGTCACTATGCAACAGTCAGAATGTTACGATGCAACAATCAGAATGTCACGATGCAACAATCAGAATGTCATGATGTAACAATCAGAATGTCAAGGTGTAGCAATAAGAATGTTACTATGTAGCAATCAGAATGTCATGATGCAACAATCAGAATGTCATGATGCAACAGTCAGAATGTTACGATGCAACAATCAGAATGTCATGATGCCACAATCAGAATGTCATGATGCAACAATCAGAATGTCAAGGTGTAGCAATCAGAATGTCAATGTGTAGCAATCAGAATGTCATGATGTAACAATCAGAATGCCATGATGCAACAATCAGAATGTTACGATGCAACAATCAGAATGCCATGATGCAACAATCATAATGGCATGATGCAACAATCAGAATGACATGATGCAACAATCAGAATGTTAAGGTGTAGCAATCAGAATGTCAAGGTGTAGCAATCAGAATGTCATGATGCAAAACTCAGAATGTCATGATGCAACACTCAGCATGTCATGATGCAACAATCAGAATGTTACGATGCAATAATCAGAATGTCATGGTGTAGCAATCAGAATGTCATGATGCAACAATCATAATGTCATGATGCAATAATCAGAATGTCATGATGCAACAATCAGAATGGTATGATGCAACAATCAGAATGTCAATGTGTAGCAATCAGAATGTCAAGGTGTAGCAATCAGAATGTCATGATGCAACAATCAGAATGTCATGGTGCAACAATCAGAATGTCATGATGCAACACTCAGAATGACATGATGCAACAATCAGAATGTCAAGGTGTAGCAATCAGAATGTCAATATGTAGCAATCAGAATGTCATGATGCAACAATCAGAATGCCATGATGCAACAATCAGAACGTCACGATGAAACAATCAGAATGTCAAGGTGTAGCAATCAGAATGTCAAGGTGTAGCAATCAGAATGTCATGATGCAACAATCAGAATGTTACGATGCAACACTCAGAATGTCATGGTGTAGCAATCAGAATGTCATGATGCAACACTCAGAATGTCATGATGTAGCAATCAGAATGTCATGATGCAACACTCAGAATGTCATGATGCAATCAGAATGTTACGATGCAACAATCAGAATGTCATGATGCAACAATCAGAATGTCATGATGCAACAATCAGAATGTCAAGGTGTAGCAATCAGAATGTCATGATGTAGCAATCAGAATGTCATGATGCAACAATCAGAATGTCACGATGCAACACTCAGAATGTCATGATGTAGCAATCAGAATGTCATGATGCAACACTCAGAATGTCATGATGCAACAATCAGAATGTCATGATGCAACAATCAGAATGTCAAGATGTACAATCAGAATGTCATGATGCAACAATCAGAATGTCATGATGCAACAATCAGAATGTCATGGTGTAGCAATCAGAATGTCATGATGCAACACTCAGAATGTCATGATAGCAATCAGAATGTCATGATGCAACACTCAGAATGTCATGATGCAACACTCAGAATGTCATGATGCAACAATCAGAATGTTACATGCAATAATCAGAATGTCAAGGTGTAGCAATCAGAATGTCATGATGCAACAATCAGAATGTCATGATGCAACAATCAGAATGTCGTGGCACAACACTCTGAATGTCATGATGTAGCAATCAGAATGGCATGATGCAACACTCAGAATGTCATGAGGTAGCAATCAGAATGTTACGATGCAACAATCAGAATGGTATGATGCAACAATCAGAATGTCATGATGCAACAATCAGAATGTCAAGGTGTAGCAATCAGAATGTCATGATGCAACACTCAGAATGTCATGATGCTACAATCAGAATGTCATGGTGTAGCAATCAGAATGTCATGATGCAACACTCAGAATGTCATGATGTAGCAATCAGAATGTCATGATGCAACACTCAGAATGTCATGATGCAACAATCAGAATGTTACCATGCAATAATCAGAATGTCAAGGTGTAGCAATCAGAATGTCATGATGCAACTATCAGAATGTCATGATGCAACAATCAGAATGTCGTGGTGCAACAATCAGACTGTCATGATGCAACAACCAGAATGGCATGATGCAACAATCAGAATGTCATGGTGTAGCAATCAGAATGTCAATGTGTAGCAATCAGAATGTCATGGTGCAACAATCATAATGTCATGATGCAATAATCAGAATGTCATGATCCAACAATCAGAATGTCAAGGTGTAGCAATCAGAACATCATGATGCAACACTCAGAATGTCATGATGTGGCAATCAGAATGTCATGATGCAACACTCAGAATGGCATGATATAGCAATCAGAATGTCATGATGCAACACTCAGAATGTCATGATACAACACTCAGAATGTCATGATGCAACACTCAGAATGTCATGATGCAACAATCAGAATGTTATGATGCAATAATCAGAATGTTAAGGTGTAGCAATCAGAATGTTACGATGTAGCAATCAGAATGTCATGATGCAACAATCAGAATGTTACGATGCAACAATAAGAATGTCACGGTGTAGCAATCAGAATGTTATGATGCAAAACTCAGAATGTCATGATGCAACAATCAGAATGTTACGATGCAACAATCAGAATGTCATGATGTAGCATTCAGAATATCATGGTGTAGCAATCAGAATGGCACGGTGTAGAAATCAGAATGTCATGATGTAGCAATCAGAATATCATGGTGTAGCAATCAGAATGGCACGGTGTAGCAATCAGAATGTCATGATGTAGCAATCAGAATGTCATGATGCAACAATCAGAATGGCATGATGCAACAATCAGAATGTCATTATGCAACAATCAGAATGTCATGATGCAACAATCAGAATGTCACGATGCAACAATCAGAATGTCACGATGCAACAATCAGAATGTCAAGGTGTAGCAATCAGAATGTCAAAGTGTAGCAATCAGAATGTTACTATGTAGCAATCAGAAAGTCATGATGCAACAATCAGAATGTCATGATGCAACAATCAGAATGTCGTGATGCAACACTCAGAATGTCATGATGTAGCAATCAGAATGGCATGGTGCAACAATCAGAATGTCATGATGCAACAATCAGAATGTCACGATGCAACAATCAGAATGTTACGATGCAACAATCAGAATGTCACGATGCAACAGTCAGAATGTTACTATGCAACAATCAGAATGTCATGATGCAACAATCAGAATGTCATGATCCAACAATCAGAATGGCACGGTGTAGCAATCAGAATGTCATGATGTAGCAATCAGAATGGCATGATGCAACACTCAGAATATCATGATTCATGATGTAGCAATCAGAATGTCATGATGCAACAATCAGAATGTCACGATGCAACAGTCAGCATGATACGATGCAACACTCAGAATGTCACGATGAAACAATCAGAATGTTACGATGCAACAATCAGAATGCCCGTATGCTACAATCAGAATGTCATTATGCTACAATCAGAATGTCAAGGTGTAGCAATCAGAATGTCATGATGCAACAATCATAATGTCATGATGCAATAATCAGAATGGCATGATGCAACAATCAGAATGTCAAGGTGTAGCAATCAGAATGTCAAGGTGTAGTAATCAGAATGTTACGATGTAGCAATCAGAATGTCATGATGCAACAATCAGAATGGCATGATGCAACAATCAGAATGTCGTGATGCAACACTCAGAATGTCATGATGTAGCAATCAGAATGGCATTATGCAACACTCAGAATGTCATGATGTAGCAATCAGAATGTCATGGTGCAACAATCAGAATGTCATGATGCAACAATCAGAATGGTATGCTGCAACAATCAGAATGTCAATGTGTAGCAATCAGAATGGCATGATGTAACAATCAGAATGCCATGATGCCACAATCAGAATGTTACGATGCAACAATCAGAATGTCACGATGCAACAGTCAGAATGTTACGATGTAACTATCAGAATGTTACGCTGCAACAATCAGAATGTCATGATGCAACAATCAGAATGGCATGATGCAACAATCAGAATGTCAAGGTGTAGCAATCATAATGTCAATGTGTAGCAATCAGAATGGCATGATGCAACAATCAGAATGCCATGATGCAACAATCAGAATGTTACGATGCAACAATCAGAATGTCACTATGCAACAGTCAGAATGTTACGATGCAACAATCAGAATGTCACGATGCAACAATCAGAATGTCATGATGTAACAATCAGAATGTCAAGGTGTAGCAATAAGAATGTTACTATGTAGCAATCAGAATGTCATGATGCAACAATCAGAATGTCATGATGCAACAGTCAGAATGTTACGATGCAACAATCAGAATGTCATGATGCCACAATCAGAATGTCATGATGCAACAATCAGAATGTCAAGGTGTAGCAATCAGAATGTCAATGTGTAGCAATCAGAATGTCATGATGTAACAATCAGAATGCCATGATGCAACAATCAGAATGTTACGATGCAACAATCAGAATGCCATGATGCAACAATCATAATGGCATGATGCAACAATCAGAATGACATGATGCAACAATCAGAATGTTAAGGTGTAGCAATCAGAATGTCAAGGTGTAGCAATCAGAATGTCATGATGCAAAACTCAGAATGTCATGATGCAACACTCAGCATGTCATGATGCAACAATCAGAATGTTACGATGCAATAATCAGAATGTCATGGTGTAGCAATCAGAATGTCATGATGCAACAATCATAATGTCATGATGCAATAATCAGAATGTCATGATGCAACAATCAGAATGGTATGATGCAACAATCAGAATGTCAATGTGTAGCAATCAGAATGTCAAGGTGTAGCAATCAGAATGTCATGATGCAACAATCAGAATGTCATGGTGCAACAATCAGAATGTCATGATGCAACACTCAGAATGACATGATGCAACAATCAGAATGTCAAGGTGTAGCAATCAGAATGTCAATATGTAGCAATCAGAATGTCATGATGCAACAATCAGAATGCCATGATGCAACAATCAGAACGTCACGATGCAAGTCAGAATGTTACGATGCAACAATCAGAATGTCATGATGCAACAATCAGAATGTCATGATGAAACAATCAGAATGTCAAGGTGTAGCAATCAGAATGTCAAGGTGTAGCAATCAGAATGTCATGATGCAACAATCAGAATGTCATGATGCAACACTCAGAATGTCATGATGTAGCAATCAGAATGTCATGATGCAACACTCAGAATGTCATGATGCAACAATCAGAATGTTACGATGCAATAATCAGAATGTCAAGGTGTAGCAATCAGAATGTCATGATGCAACAATCAGAATGTCATGATGCAACAATCAGAATGTCATGATGCAACACTCAGAATGTCATGAGGTAGCAATCAGAATGTCATGATGCAACACTCAGAGTGTCAAGATGCAACACTCAGAATGTCATGATGCAACAATCAGAATGTCATGATGCAACAATCAGAATGGTATGATGCAACAATCAGAATGTCATGATGCAACAATCAGAATGTCAAGGTGTAGCAATCAGAATGTCATGATGCAACACTCAGAATGTCATGATGCAACAATCAGAATGTCATGGTGTAGCAATCAGAATGTCATGATGCAACACTCAGAATGTCATGATGTAGCAATCAGAATGTCATGATGAAACACTCAGAATGTCATGTTGCAACACTCAGAATGTCATGATGCAACAATCAGAATGTTACCATGCAATAATCAGAATGTCAAGGTGTAGCAATCAGAATGTCATGATGCAACAATCAGAATGTCATGATGCAACAATCAGAATGTCGTGGTACAACACTCTGAATGTCATGATGTAGCAATCAGAATGGCATGATGCAACACTCAGAATGTCATGAGGTAGCAATCAGAATGTCATGATGCAACACTCAGAGTGTCAAGATGCAACACTCAGAATGTCATGATGCAACAATCAGAATGTTACGATGCAACAATCAGAATGGTATGATGCAACAATCAGAATGTCATGATGCAACAATCAGAATGTCAAGGTGTAGCAATCAGAATGTCATGATGCAACACTCAGAATGTCATGATGCAACAATCAGAATGTCATGGTGTAGCAATCAGAATGTCATGATGCAACACTCAGAGTGTCAAGATGCAACACTCAGAATGTCATGATGCAACAATCAGAATGTTACGATGCAACAATCAGAATGGTATTATGCAACAATCAGAATGTCATGATCCAACAATCAGAATGTCAAGGTGTAGCAATCAGAACATCATGATGCAACACTCAGAATGTCATGATGTGGCAATCAGAATGTCATGATGCAACACTCAGAATGGCATGATATAGCAATCAGAATGTCATGATGCAACACTCAGAATGTCATGATGCAACACTCAGAATGTCATGATGCAACACTCAGAATGTCATGATGCAACAATCAGAATGTTATGATGCAATAATCAGAATGTCAAGGTGTAGCAATCAGAATGTTACGATGTAGCAATCAGAATGTCATGATGCAACAATCAGAATGTTACGATGCAACAATAAGAATGTCACGGTGTAGCAATCAGAATGTTACGATGCAAAACTCAGAATGTCATGATGCAACAATCAGAATGTTACGATGCAACACTCAGAATGTCATTATGCAACAATCAGAATGTCATGATGCAACAATCAGAATGTTACGATGCAACAATCAGAATGTCATGATGTAGCATTCAGAATATCATGGTGTAGCAATCAGAATGGCACGGTGTAGAAATCAGAATGTCATGATGTAGCAATCAGAATATCATGGTGTAGCAATCAGAATGGCACGGTGTAGCAATCAGAATGTCATGATGTAGCAATCAGAATGTCATGATGCAACAATCAGAATGGCATGATGCAACAATCAGAATGTCATTATGCAACAATCAGAATGTCATGATGCAACAATCAGAATGTCACGATGCAACAATCAGAATGTTACGATGCAACAATCAGAATGTCAAGGTGTAGCAATCAGAATGTCAAAGTGTAGCAATCAGAATGTTACTATGTAGCAATCAGAAAGTCATGATGCAACAATCAGAATGTCATGATGCAACAATCAGAATGTCGTGATGCAACACTCAGAATGTCATGATGTAGCAATCAGAATGGCATGGTGCAACAATCAGAATGTCATGATGCAACAATCAGAATGTCGTGGTACAACACTCTGAATGTCATGATGTAGCAATCAGAATGGCATGATGCAACACTCAGAATGTCATGAGGTAGCAATCAGAATGTCATGATGCAACACTCAGAGTGTCAATATGCAACACTCAGAATGTCATGATGCAACAATCAGAATGTTACGATGCAACAATCAGAATGGTATGATGCAACAATCAGAATGTCATGATGCAACAATCAGAATGTCAAGGTGTAGCAATCAGAAT
>CM026386.1:5252076-5297447 GCA_014843695.1 Archivesica marissinica | reverse complement strand
CGTAGCTTTCACTCACATTGATGGTAGTTTACGCTATGTTGTATACTGACGTCGCTTTCACTCACATTGATGATAGTTTACTCTAAATTGTCTATTGACGTCGCTTTCACTCACATTGATGGTAGTTTACGCTATATTGTATACTGACGTCGCTTTCACTCATATTGATGATAGTTTACGCTCTATTGTCTATTGACGTCACTTTCACTCATATTGATGAGAGTTGACGCTATATTGTCTATTGACGTCGCATTCCCTCACATTGATGATAGTTTACGCTATATTGTCTATTGACGTCGCTTTCACTCACATTGATGATAGTTTACGCTATATTGTCTATTGACATAGCTTTCACTCACAGTGATGATGGTTTACGCTAATTTGTGTATTGACGTAGCTTTCACTCACATTGATGATAGATTACGCTATATTGTCTATTGACGTCGCTTTCACTCACAATAATGATAGTTTACGCTATATTGTTTATTGAAGTCGCTTTCACTCACATTGATGATAGTTTACGCTATATTGTCTATTGACGTCGCTTTCACTCACATTGATGATTGTTGACGCTATATTGTCTATTGACGTCGCTTTCACACACATTGATGAGAGTTGACGCTATATTGTCTATTGACGTCACTTTCATTCATATTGATGAGAGTTGACTCTATAATGTATATTGACGTCGCTGTCACTCACATTTATGATAGTTTACGCTATATTGTTTATTGAAGTCGCTTTCACTCACATTGATGATAGTTGACGCTATATTGTCTATTGACGTCGTTTTCACTCACATTGATGATAGTTGACGCTATATTGTCTATTGACGTCGCTTTCTCTCACATTGATGATAGTTTACGCTATATTGTCTATTGACGTCGCGTTCCCTCACAATGATGATAATTACCGCTATGGTGTCTATTGACCGACGTTCACTATGGTTTGTCATCTGTCATCAATGTGAGGGAAAGCGACGTCCATAGACAATATATCGTCAACTATCATCAATTTAAGGGAAAGCGACGTCAATAGACTATAGTGCGTCAACTATCATCAGTGTATGTGAAAGCGACGTCAATAAAAACTTATGTGTCAACTACCATCAATGTGAGTGAAAACGGCGTCAATAGACAAAATAGCGTCAACTATCATCAATGTAAGGGAAGTCGACGTCAATAGACATAAGTGCGTCAACAATCATTAATTAGAGGATAAAGCGACGTCAATAGACATTAGTGAGTCAACTGTCATCAATGTGAGTGAAAGCGTCGTCAATAGACAATATAGAGTCAACTGTCATCAATGTGAGTGAAAGCGACGTCAATAGACAATATAGCGTCAACTGTCATCAATGTGAGTGAAAGCGACGTCAATAGACAATATAGTGTCAACTATCATCAATGTGAGTGAAAGCGTCGTCAATAGACAATATAGTGTCAATTATCATCAATGTGAGTGAAAGTGACGTCAATAGACAATATAGTGTCAACTATCAACAATGTGAGTGAAAGCGTCGTCAATAGAAAATATAGCGTCAACTGTCATCAATGTGAGTGAAAGCGACGTCAATAGACAATATAGTGTCAACTATCATCAATGTGAGTGAAAGCGTCGTCAATAGACAATATAGTGTCAATTATCATCAATGTGAGTGAAAGTGACGTCAATAGACAATATAGTGTCAACTATCAACAATGTGAGTGAAAGCGTCGTCAATAGAAAATATAGCGTCAACTGTCATCAATGTGAGTGAAAGCGACGTCAATAGACAATATAGTGTCAACTATCATCAATGTACGTGAAAGCAACGTCACTATAGAATAGTGCGTCAACCATCACCAATGTGTGGGAAAGCTGCGTCAATAGATAATAGTGCGTCAACCATCATCAAAGTGAGGGAAAGCGGACAATATAGTGTCAACTATCATCAATGTGAATGAAAACGACGTCAATAGACAATATAGGGTCAACTTTCATCAATGTGAGGGAAAGCGACATCAATGCACAATATTGTGTCAACTATCACCAAGTTGAGTGAAAGCGACGTCAATAGACAGCATAGCGTCAACTTTCATCAATGTGTTTGAAAGCGACGTCAATTGAAAATAGTGCGTCATCTATCATCAATATGAGTGAAAGCGATTCAATAGACAATAGTGCATTATTGGATTTTACTTGGTAGTGTGTTGATGAATGTTCTGATTATTGAGCTTTACTTGTAGTGTGTTGATGAATGTTCTGATCATATGGATTTACTTGTTAGTGTGTTGATGAATGTTCTGATCATAGAGTTTTACTTGCTAGTGGGTTGATGATGAATGTTCTGATCATAGAGTTTTACTAGTCAGTATGTTAATGAATGTTCTGGTCATAGTGTATTACTTGTAAGTGTGTGGATGAATGTTCTGGTCATAGTGTATTACTTGTAAGTGTGTGGATGAATGTTCTGGTCATAGTGTATTACTTGTTAGTGTGTTGATGAATGTTCTGGTCATAATGTATTACTTGTAAGTGTGTGGATGAATGTTCCTGTCATAGTGTATTACTTGTAAGTGTGTGGATGAATGTTCCTGTCATAGTGTATTACTTGTTAGTGTGTGGATGAATCTTCTGGTCATAATGTATTAATTGTAAGTGTGTGGATGAATGTTCTGGTCATAGTGTATTACTTGTTGGTGTGGATGAATGTTCTGGTCATAGTGTAGTACTTGTTAGTGTGCGGATGAATGTTCTGGTCATCGTGTATTACTTGTTGGTGTGGATGAATGTTCTGGTGATCGTGTATTACTTGTTGGTGTGGATGAATGTTCTGGTCATAGTGTATTACTTGTTAGTGTGTGGATGAATGTTCCTGTCATAATGTATTAATTGTATGTGTGTGGATGAATGTTCTGGTCATAATGTATTAATTGTTAGTGTGTGGATGAATGTTCTGGTCATCGTGTATTACTTGTTAGTGTGTTGAGGAATGTTCTGGTTATCGTGTATTACTTGTTAGTGTGTGGATGAATGTTCCTGTCATAGAGTATTACTTGTTAGTGTGTGGTTGAATGTTCCTGTCATAGAGTATTACTTGTTAGTGTGTTGAATGAATGTTCTGGTCATCGTGTATTACTAGTTAGTGTGTGGATGAATGTTCCTGTCATAGTGTAATAATTGTTAGTGTGTTGAGGAATGTTCTGGTCATCGTGTATTACTTGTTAGTGTGTTGATGAATGTTCTGGTCATCGTGTATTACTTGTTAGTGTGTGGATGAATGTTCTGTTCATCGGGTATTACTTGTTAGTGTGTGGATGCATGTTCTGGTCATAGTGTATTACTTGTTAGTGTGTGGATGAATGTTCTGTTCATCGTGTATTACTTGTTAGTGTGTGGATGAATGTTCTGGTCCTCGTGTTTTACTTGTTACTGTGTTGAGGAATGTTCAGGTCATTGTGAATTACTTGTTAAGTGTATGCATGGATGTTCTGGTCATCGTGAATTACTTGTTAGTGTGTGGATGAATGTTCTGGTTATCGTGTATTACTTGCTAGTGTGTGGATGAATGTTCTGGTCATAGCGTATTACTTGTAAGTGTGTGGATGAATGTTCTGGTCATCGTGTATTACTTGTTAGTGTGTGGTTGAATGTTCCTGTCATATAGTATTACTTGTTAGTGTGTGGATGAATGTTCCTGTCATAGTGTTTTACTTGTTAGTGTGTTGATGAATGTTCTGTTCATCGTGTAGTACTTGTTAGTGTGTGGATGAATGTTCTGGTCATCGTGTTTTACTTGTTAGTGTGTTGAGGAATGTTCAGGTCATTGTGAATTACTTGTTAGTGTGTTGAGGAATGTTCAGGTCATTGTGAATTACTTGTTAGTGTGTTGAGGAATGTTCAGGTCATTGTGAATTACTTGTTAGTGTGTTGAGGAATGTTCAGGTCATCGTGTATTACTTGTTAGTGTGTGGTTGAATGTTCCTGTCATAGAATAGTACTTGTTAGTTTGTTGAGGAATGTTCCTGTCATAGTGTATTACTTGTTAGTGTGTTGAATGAATGTTCTGGTCATCGTGTAGTACTTGTTAGTGTGTGGATGAATGTTCTGGTCATCGTGTAGTACTTGTTAGTGTGTGGATGAATGTTCTGGTCATAGTGAATTACTTGTAAGTGTATGGATGAATGTTCTGGTCATCGTGTATTACTTGTTAGTGTGTGGATGAATGTTCTGGTCATCGTGTTTTACTTGTTAGTGTGTGGATGAATGTTCTGATCTTGGAATTGTACTTCTTAGTGTGTTGATGAATGTTCTGATCATATGGCTTTACTTGTTAGTGTGTTGATGAATGTTCTGATCTTGGAATTGTACTTCTTAGTGTGTTGATGAATGTTCTGATTATAGAGTTTTACTTGATAATGTGTTGATGAATGGTCTGGTCATAGAGTATTACTTGTTAGTGTGTTGAATGAATGTTCTGATCTTGGAATTGTACTTCTTAGTGTGTTGATGAATGTTCCGATCATAGAGTTTTACTTGTTAGTGTGTTGATCAATTTTCTGATCATCAAATGGATTTACTTGTTAGCATGTTGATGAATGTTCTGTTCATAGTGTTTTACTTGTTAGTGTGTGGATGAATGTTCTGGTCATCGTGTATTACTTGTTAGTGTGTTGAATGAATGTTCTGGTCATCGTGTATTACTTGTTAGTGTGTTGAATGAATGTTCTGGTCATCGTGTATTACTTGTTAGTGTGTGGAGGAATGTTTCTGTCATCGTGTATTACTTGTTAGTGTGTGGAGGAATGTTCCTGTCATAGTGTTTTACTTGTTAGTGTGTTGAATGAATGTTCTGGTCATCGTGTATTACTTGTTAGTGTGTTGAATGAATGTTCTGGTCATCGTGTATTACTTGTTAGTGTGTGGAGGAATGTTCTGGTCATCGTGTATTACTTGTTAGTGTGTGGATGAATGTTCTGATCATAGAGTTTTACTTGTTAGTGTGTTATAGAATGTTCTGATCAAAATGTGTTACGTTGTTAGTGTGTGGATGAATGTTCTGGTCATCGTGTAGAGTACTTGTTAGTGTGTGGATGAATGTTCTGGTCATCGAGTATTACTTGTTAGTGTGTGGATGAATGTTCTGGTTATCGTGTATTACTTGTTAGTGTGTGGATGAATGTTCTGGTCATAGAGTTTTACTTGTTAATGTGTCGATGAATGTTCTGGTCATATGGATTTACTTGTTTGTGTGTTGATGAATGTTCTTATCATAGAGTTGTACTTGTTAGTGTGTTATAGAATGTTCTGATCAAAATGTGTTACGTTGTTAGTGTGTTGATGAATGTTCTGATCATAGAGTATAACTTGATAGTGTGTTGGTGAATGTTCTGATCATAGGGTTTTACTTTTTAGTGTGTGGATGAATGTTCTGATCATATGGTTTAACTGTTAGTGTGTGGATGAATGTTCTGATCATATGGATTTACTTGTTAGTTTGTTGATGAATGTTCTGATCATATGCTTTAACTGTTAGTATGTTAATGAATGTTCTGCTCATAGTGTATTACTTGTTAGTGTGTGGATGAATGTTCTTGTCATAAGTATTACTTGTAAGTGTGTGGATGAATGTTCTGATCATATGCTTTAACTGTTAGTATGTTAATGAATGTGCTGGTCATAGTGTATTACTTGTAAGTGTGTGGATGAATGTTCTGATCATATGCTTTAACTGTAAGTGTGTGGATGAATGTTCTGATCATATGCTTTAACTGTAAGTGTGTTGATGAATGTTCTGATCATAGGGTTTTACTTTTTAGTTTGTTGATGAATGTTCTGATCGTATGGTTTAACTGTTAGTGTGTTGATGTATGTTCTGATCAAAATGTTTTACGTGGTTTGTGTGTTGATGAATGTTCTGATCATCAAATAGATTTACTTGTTAGCGTGTTGGTGAATGTTATGATCATAGAGTTTATCTTGTTTGAGTGTTGATGAATGTTCTGACCAAAATGTGTTACGTTGTTTGTGTGTTGATGAATGTTCTGATCATATGGTTTAACTGTTAGTGTGTTGATGTATGTTCTGATCATATGGATTTACTTGTTAGTTTGTTGATGACTGTTCTGATCATAGGGTTAGTGTGCTGATGGATGCAGGAAGTTAGTTTACGATATATTATATTAGGGTCGTATAAATTGGGCGGATATTCAAAGACACCGTACACAATATACCACACGCAAACACAATATAACGCACGCAAACACAATTTACCGCACATGAGCACAATATACCACAGGCAGACACAATATACCACACGCAAACACAATATAACGCACACAAACATAATCTACCGCACGAAACACAATATACCGCACACACACAATATACCGCACGCTAACACAACATACAGCACGTAAGCACAATATATCGCACTCAAACACAATATACAGGACACAAACACAATATAACGCAAGAAAGCACAATATACAGCACACAAACACAATATACAGCACACAAACACAATATACCGCACACAAACACAATATACAGCACACAAACACAATATACCGCACGCAAGCACAATATACCGCACATAAACACAATATACCGCACACAAACATAATATACCGCACACAAACACAATATACCGCACACAAACACAATATACACCACACAAACACAATATACAGAACCCAAGCACAATATACCGCACACAAACACAATATATCGCACTCAAACACAATATACCGTACACAAACACAATATACCGCACTCTAACACAATATACTGCATGCTAACACAATATACCACACACAAACACAATATACCACACACTATCACAATATACAGCACACAAACGCAATATACCGCACACAAACACAATATACAGCACACAAACACAATATACCGCACGCAAGCACAATATACCGCACATAAACACAATATACAGCACACAAACATAATATACCGCACACAAACACAATATACCGCACGCAGACACAATATACAGCACACAAACACAATACACCGCACGCTAACGCAATATACCGCACACAAACACAATATACCTCACGCAAGCACAATATAACGCACACAAACAAAATATACCGCACGCTAACACATTATACCGCACACAAACACAATATACCGCACACTAACACAATATACCGCTCACAAACACAATATACCGCACGCAAAAACAATACACTGCACACAAACACAATACACGGCACGCAAACGCAAAATAACGCACACAAACACAATATACCGCACGCAAACACAATACACTGCACAGAAACACAATATTCCGCACGCAAACGCAATATACCGCTCACAAACACAATATACCGCACGCTAACACAATATACCGCACACAAACACAATATACCGCACGCAAACACAATATACCGCACGCAAACACAATACACTGCACACAAACGCAATATAGAGCACACAAACACAATATATCGCACTCAAACACAATATACCGCACGCTAGCACAATATATCGCACTCAAACACACAAACACAATATACAGCACGCAAACACAATATACAGCACACAAACACAATATACCGCACGCTAACACAATATATCGCACTCAAACACAATATACCGCACGCTAGCACAATATATCGCACTCAAACACACAAACACAATATACAGCACGCAAACACAATATACATCACACAAACACACTATACCGCACACAAACACAATATACAGCAAACAAACACAATATACAGCACACAGACACAATATACCGCACGCTAACACAATATACCGCACGCTAACACAATATACCGCACACAAACACAATATACCGCACACTAACACAATATACCGCACACAAACACAAAATACAGCACACAAGCACAATATACAGCACACAGACACAATATACCGCACGCTAACACAATATACCGCACGCTAACACAATATACCGCACACAAACACAATATACCGCACGCTAACACAATATACCGCACACAAACACAATATACCGCACGCTAACACAATATACCGCACACAAACACAATATACCGCACGCAAACACAATATACCGCACACAAACACAATATACCGCACGCAAACGCAAAATAACGCACACAAGCACAATATACCGCACGCAAACACAATATACCGCACACAAACACAATACACTTCACACAATCACAATATACCGCACGCAAACGCAATATAGCGCACACAAACATAATATACCGCACGCACACACAATATATCGCACTCAAACACAATATACAGCACACAAACACAATATACCGCACGCTAACACAATATATCGCACTCAAACACACAAACACAATATACAGCACGCAAACACAATATACAGCACACAAACACAATATACCGCACACAAACAAAATATACAGCACGCAAACAAAATATACAGCAACAAACACAATATACAGCACACAATATACCGCACACAAACACAATATACAGCAAACAAACACAATATACAGCACACAGACACAATATACCGCACGCTAACACAATATACCGCACGCAAACACAATATACCGCACACAAACACAATATACCGCACGCTAACACAATATACTGCACACAAACACAAAATACAGCACACAAACACAAATACAGCACACAAACATAATATACCGCACACAAACACAATATACCGCACGCAAGCACAATATACTGCACGCTAACACAATATACCGCACGCAAGCACAATATACTGCACGCTAACACAACATACCGCACACAAACACAATATACAGCACACAAACACAATATACAGCACCCAAGCACAATATACCGCACGCAAACACAATATATTGCACTCAAACACAATATACCACACACAAACACAATAAACCGCACTCTAACACAATATACCGCACGCTAACACAATATACCGCACACAAACACAATATACCACACGCTAACACAATATACAGCACACAAACGCAATATACCGCACACAACATGATATACAACACACAAACACAATATACTGCACGCAAGCACAATATACCGCACATAAACACAATATACAGCACACAACACAATATACATCACACAAACAAAATATACAGCACGCAAACAAAATATACAGCATACAAACAAACACACAATATACAGCCCAAACACAATATACCGCACACAAACACAATATACAGCACACAAACACAATATACAGCACACAAACACAATATACCGCACACAAACACAATATACAGCACACAAACACAATATACCGCACGCAAACACAATATACCGCACACAAACACAATATACCGCACGCTAACACAATATACCGCACACAAACACAATATACCGCACGCAAACACAATACACTGCACACAAACACAAGATTCCTCACGCAAACGCAATATAAGCACACAAGCACAATATACCGCACGCAAACACAATATACCGCACACAAACACAATATACAGCACACAAACACAATATACAGCACACATACACAATATACCGCACGCTAACACAATATATCGCACTCAAACACAATATACAGTACACAAACACAACATACAGCACACAAACACAATATACAGCACCCAAGCACAATATACCGCACGCAAACACAATATATTGCACTCAAACACAATATACCACACACAAACACAATAAACCGCACTCTAACACAATATACCGCACGCTAACACAATATACCGCACACAAACACAATATACCACACGCTAACACAATATGCAGCACACAAACGCAATATACCGCACACAAACACGATATACAGCACACAAACACAATATACTGCACGCAAGCACAATATACCGCACATAAACACAATATACAGCACACAAACACAATATACCGCCACGCTAACACATTATACCGCACACAAACACAATATACCGCACGCTAACACAATATACCGCTCACAAACACAATATACCGCACGCAAAAACAATACACTGCACACAAACACAATACACGGCACGCAAACGCAAAATAACGCACACAAACACAATATACCGCACGCAAACACAATACACTGCACACAAACACAATATTCCGCACGCAAACGCAATATACCGCTCACAAACACAATATACCGCACGCTAACACAATATACCGCACACAAACACAATATACCGCACGCAAACACAATACACTTCACACAAGCACAATATACCGCACGCAAACGCAATATAGCGCACACAAACATAATATACCGCACGCACACACAATATATCGCACTCAAACACAATATACAGCACACAAACACAATATACCGCACGCTAACACAATATATCGCACTCAAACACACAAACACAATATACAGCACGCAAACACAATATACATCACACAAACACAATATACCGCACACAAACAAAATATACAGCACACACACACACAATATACAGCACGCAAACAAAATATACAGCACACAAACACAATATACCGCACGCTAACACAATATATCGCACTCAAACACACAAACACAATATACAGCACGCACACACAATATACAGCACACAAACACAATATACCGCACGCTAACACAATATATCACACACAAACACAACATACAGCACGCACACACAATATACATCACACAAACACAATATACCGCACACAAACACAATATACAGCAAACAAACACAATATACAGCACACAGACACAATATACCGCACGCTAACACAATATACCGCACGCTAACACAATATACCGCACACAAACACAATATACCGCACGCTAACACAATATACTGCACACAAACACAAAATACAGCACATAAGCACAATATACCGCACGCTAATACAACATACCGCACACAAACACAATGAACAGCAAACAAACACAATATACAGCACACATACACAATATACCGCACGCTAACACAATATATCGCACTCAAACACAATATACAGTACACAAACACAACATACAGCACACAAACACAATATACAGCACCCAAGCACAATATACCGCACGCAAACACAATATACAGTACACAAACACAATATACAGCACACAAACACAATATACCGCACGCTAATACAACATACCGCATACAAACACAATGTACAGCAAACAAACACAATATACAGCACACATACACAATATACCGCACGCTAACACAATATATCGCACTCAAACACAATATACAGTACACAAACACAACATACAGCACACAAACACAATATACATCACGCTAACACAAGATACCGCACGCTAACACAATATAAAGCACACACACACAACATACCACACGCAAGCACAATATATCGCACACAATCACAATATACAGTACACTAACACAATATACCGCACGCTAACACAATATATCGAACACAAACACAATATACAGAACACAAACACAATATACATCACACACACAAAATACCGCACGCTAACACAATATATCGCACTCAAACACAATATACAGGACACAAACACAATATACCGCAAGTAAGCACAATATACAGCACACAAACACAATATACAGCACGCAAGCACATAATACAGCAAAAAAACACAATATACAGCACAAAAACACAATATACCGCACCCAAGCACAATATACCGCACGAAAACACAATATATCGCACTCAAACACAATATACCGCACACAAACACAATATACCGCACTCTAACACAATATACTGCACGCTATCACAATATACAGCACACAAACGCAATATACCGCACACAAACACAATATACAGCACACAAACACAATATACCGCACGCAAGCACAATATACCGCACATAAACACAATATACATCACACAAACACAATATACCGCACACAAACACAATATACACACAAGCACAATATACATCACACAAACACAATAGACCGAACGCAAACACAATATAACGCACAAAAACACAATTTTCCGCACAAAAGCACAATATACCACAGGCAGACACAATATACTGCACGCAAACACAATATAACGCACAAAAACACAATACACCGCACGCAAACACAATATACCGAACACAAACACAATACACCTCACGCAAGCACAATATACCGCACACAAACACAATATACCGCATGCTAACACAATATACCGCACACAAACACAATATACCACACGCTAACACAATATACCGCACACAGACACAATATACCACACGCAAACACAATACACTGCACACAAACACAAGATTCCTCACGCAAACGCAATATAAGCACACAAGCACAATATGCCCCACGCAAACACAATATATCGCACTCAAACACAATATACAGTACACAAACACAATATACAGCACACAAACACAATATACCGCACGCTAATACAACATACCGCATACAAACACAATGTACAGCAAACAAACACAATATACAGCACACATACACAATATACCGCACGCTAACACAATATATCGCACTCAAACACAATATACAGTACACAAACACAACATACAGCACACAAACACAATATACATCACGCTAACACAAGATACCGCACGCTAACACAATATAAAGCACACACACACAACATACCACACGCAAGCACAATATATCGCACACAATCACAATATACAGTACACTAACACAATATACCGCACGCTAACACAATATATCGAACACAAACACAATATACAGAACACAAACACAATATACATCACACACACAAAATACCGCACGCTAACACAATATATCGCACTCAAACACAATATACAGGACACAAACACAATATACCGCAAGGAAGCACAATATACAGCACACAAACACAATATACAGCACGCAAGCACATAATACAGCAAAAAAACACAATATACAGCACAAAAACACAATATACCGCACCCAAGCACAATATACCGCACGAAAACACAATATATCGCACTCAAACACAATATACCGCACACAAACACAATATACCGCACTCTAACACAATATACTGCACGCTATCACAATATACAGCACACAAACGCAATATACCGCACACAAACACAATATACAGCACACAAACACAATATACCGCACGCAAGCACAATATACCGCACATAAACACAATATACATCACACAAACACAATATACCGCACACAAGCACAATATACCGCACACAAACACAATATACCGCACCCAAGCACAATATACCGCACGAAAACACAATATATCGCACTCAAACACAATATACCGCACACAAACACAATATACCGCACTCTAACACAATATACTGCACGCTATCACAATATACAGCACACAAACACAATATACCGCACATAAACACAATATACAGCACACAAACACAATATACCGCACACAAACATAATATACCGCACACAAACACAATATACCGCATGCAAACACAATATACCGCACACAAACACAATATACCGCATGCAAACACAATATACAGCACACAAACATAATATACCGCACACAAACACAATATACCGCATGCAAACACAATATACCGCACACAAACACAATATACCTCACGCAAGCACAATATAACGCACACAAACAAAATATACCGCACGCTAACACATTATACCGCACACAAACACAATATACCGCACGCTAACACAATATACCGCTCACAAACACAATATACCGCACGCAAAAACAATACACTGCACACAAACACAATACACGGCACGCAAACGCAAAATAACGCACACAAACACAATATACCGCACGCAAACACAATACACTGCACACAAACACAATATTCCGCACGCAAACGCAATATACCGCTCACAAACACAATATACCGCACACTAACACAATATACCGCACACAAACACAATATACCGCACGCAAACACAATACACTTCACACAAGCACAATATACCGCACGCAAACACAATATAGCGCACACAAACATAATATACCGCACGCACACACAATATATCGCACTCAAACACAATATACAGCACACAAACACAATATACCGCACGCTAACACAATATATCGCACTCAAACACACAAACACAATATACAGCACGCAAACACAATATACATCACACAAACACAATATACCGCACACAAACAAAATATACAGCACACACACACACAATATACAGCACGCAAACAAAATATACAGCACACAAACACAATATACCGCACGCTAACACAATATATCGCACTCAAACACACAAACACAATATACAGCACGCACACACAATATACAGCACACAAACACAATATACCGCACGCTAACACAATATATCGCACTCAAACACACAAACACAATATACAGCACGCACACACAATATACATCACACAAACACAATATACCGCACACAAACACAATATACAGCAAACAAACACAATATACAGCACACAGACACAATATACCGCACGCTAACACAATATACCGCACGCTAACACAATATACCGCACACAAACACAATATACCGCACGCTAACACAATATACTGCACACAAACACAAAATACAGCACATAAGCACAATATACCGCACGCTAATACAACATACCGCACACAAACACAATGAACAGCAAACAAACACAATATACAGCACACATACACAATATACCGCACGCTAACACAATATATCGCACTCAAACACAATATACAGTACACAAACACAACATACAGCACACAAACACAATATACAGCACCCAAGCACAATATACCGCACGCAAACACAATATATTGCACTCAAACACAATATACCACACACAAACACAATAAACCGCACTCTAACACAATATACCGCACGCTAACACAATATACCGCACACAAACACAATATACCACACGCTAACACAATATGCAGCACACAAACGCAATATACCGCACACAAACACGATATACAGCACACAAACACAATATACTGCACGCAAGCACAATATACCGCACATAAACACAATATACAGCACACAAACACAATATACCGCACACAAGCACAATATACATCACACAAACACAATAGACCGAACGCAAACACAATATAACGCACAAAAACACAATTTTCCGCACAAAAGCACAATATACCACAGGCAGACACAATACACCGCACGCAAACACAATATACCGAACACAAACACAATACACCTCACGCAAGCACAATATACCGCACACAAACACAATATACCGCATGCTAACACAATATACCGCACACAAACACAATATACCGCACACAAACACAATATACAACACGCTAACACAATATACAGCACACAAACGCAATATACCGCACACAAACACAATATACAGCACACAAACACAATATACCGCACACAAGCACAATATACCGCACACAAACACAATATACCGCACACAAACACAATATACCGCACACAAACACAATATACCGCACACAAACACAATATACAGCACACAAACCCAATATACATCACACAAACAATATACCGCACGCAAAATAACGCACACAAGCACAATATACCGCACGCAAACACAATATACCGCACACAAACACAATACACTGCACACAAGCACACTATACGGCACGCAAACGCAATATAGCGCACACAAACATAATATACCGCACGCACACACAATATATCGCACTCAAACACAATATACAGCACACAAACACAATATACAGCACACAAACACAATATACCGCACGCTAACACAATATATCGCACTCAAACACACAAACACAATATACAGCACGCAAACACAATATACATCACACAAACACAATATACCGCACAAAAACACAATATACAGCACACAAACACAATATACAGCACGCAAACACAATATACCGCACACAAACACAATATACAGCACACAAACACAATATACAGCACGCAAACACAATATACAGCAAACAAACACAATATACAGCACACAGACACAATATACCGCACGCTAACACAATATACCGCACGCTAACACAATACACTGCACACAAACACAAGATTCCTCAAGCAAACGCAATATAAGCACACAAGCACAATATACCGCACGCAAACACAATATATCGCACTCAAACACAATATACAGTACACAAACACAATATACAGCACAAACACACAATATACCGCACGCTAACACAACATACCGCACACAAACACAATGTACAGCACACAAACACAATATACAGCACACATACACAATATACCGCACGCTAACACAATATATCGCACTCAAACACAATATACAGTACACAAACACAACATACAGCACACAAACAAAATATACCTCACGCTAACACAATATACCGCACACAAACACAATATACAGCACACAAACACAATATACAGCACACACACAAGATACCGCACGCTAACACAATATACAGCACACACACACAATATACCGCACGCTAACACAACATACCGCACACAAACACAATGTACAGCACACAAACACAATATACAGCACACATACACAATATACCGCACGCTAACACAATATATCGCACTCAAACACAATATACAGTACACAAACACAACATACAGCACACAAACAAAATATACCTCACGCTAACACAATATACCGCACACAAACACAATATACAGTACACTAACACAATATACCGCACGCTAACAGAATATATCGAACACAAACACAATATACAGAACACAAACACAATATACATCACACACACAATATACCGCACGCTAACACAATATATCGCACTCAAACACAATATATCGCACTCAAACACAATATACAGCACACAAACACAATATACCGCAAGCAAGCACAATATACAGCACACAAACACAATATACAGCACGCAAACACATTATACAGCACACAAACACAATATACAGCACACAAACCCAATATACCGCACACAAACACAATATACAGCACAAAAACACAATATACCGCACGCAAGCACAATATACCGCACATAAACACGATATACAGCACACAAACACAATATACCGCACACAAGCACAATATACAGCACACACACACAATAGACCGCACGCAAACACAATATAACGCACGCAAACACAATTGTCCGCACACAAGCACAATATACCACAGGCAGACACAATATACCGCACGCAAACACAATATAACGCACACAAACACAATATACCGCACGCAAACACAATATTCCGCACATAAACACAATATACAGCACACAAACACAATATACCGCACGCTAACACAATATATCGCACTCAAACACACAAACACAATATACAGCACGCAAACACAATATACATCACACATACACAATATACCGCACACAAACACAATATACAGCACACAAACACAATATTCAGCACGCAAACACAATATACAGCACACAATATACCGCACGCAAACACACAAACACAATATACAGCACGCAAACACAATATACAGCACACAAACACAATATTCAGCACGCAAACACAATATACAGCACACAATATACCGCACGCAAACACAATATAAAGCAAACAAACACAATATACAGAACACAGACACAATATACCGCACGCTAACACAATATACCGCACGCTAACACAATATACCGCACACAAACACAATATACCGCACGCTAACACAATATACCGCACGCTAACACAATATACCGCACACAAACACAATATACCGCACGCAAACACAATATACCGCACACAAACACAATATACACACACAAACACAATAACCGACCAAACACAATATACGCACAAAACACAATATACCGCACCAACACAATATACCGCACACAAACACAATAACCCACAAACACAATATACCGACACAAACACAATAACCCACGCAAGCACAATATACCGCACACAAACACAATATACCGCAGCTAACACAATATACCGCACACAAACACAATATACCGCACACAAACACAATATACACACCTAACACAATATACAGCACACAAACCAATATACCGCACACAAACACAATATACAGCACACAAACACAATATACCGCACACAAGCACAATATACCGCACATAAACGCAATATACCGCACACAAACACAATATACGCACACAAACACAATATACCGCACACAACACAATATACCGCACACAAACACAATATACCGCACACAAACACAATATACCGCACACAAACACAATATACAGCACACAAACAAAACCGCACACAAGCACAATATACCGCACGCAAACACAATATACCGCACACAAACACAATACACTGCACACAAGCACACTATACGGCACGCAAACGCAATATAGCGCACACAAACATAATATACCGCACGCACACACAATATATCGCACTCAAACACAATATACAGCACACAAACACAATATACAGCACACAAACACAATATACCGCACGCTAACACAATATATCGCACTCAAACACACAAACACAATATACAGCACGCAAACACAATATACATCACACAAACACAATATACCGCACAAAAACACAATATACAGCACACAAACACAATATACAGCACGCAAACACAATATACCGCACACAAGCACAATATACAGCACACACACACAATAGACCGCACGCAAACACAATATAACGCACGCAAACACAATTGTCCGCACACAAGCACAATATACCACAGGCAGACACAATATACCGCACGCAAACACAATATAACGCACACAAACACAATATACCGCACGCAAACACAATATTCCGCACATAAACA
This sequence comes from Archivesica marissinica, assembly GCA_014843695.1. Lineage (NCBI taxonomy): Eukaryota > Metazoa > Mollusca > Bivalvia > Venerida > Vesicomyidae > Archivesica > Archivesica marissinica. The sequence continues at coordinate 5,278,907 of CM026386.1, read as the reverse complement.
CAATATACAGCACACAAACACAATATACCGCACGCTAACACAATATATCGCACTCAAACACACAAACACAATATACAGCACGCAAACACAATATACATCACACATACACAATATACCGCACACAAACACAATATACAGCACACAAACACAATATTCAGCACGCAAACACAATATACAGCACACAATATACCGCACGCAAACACACAAACACAATATACAGCACGCAAACACAATATACAGCACACAAACACAATATTCAGCACGCAAACACAATATACAGCACACAATATACCGCACGCAAACACAATATAAAGCAAACAAACACAATATACAGAACACAGACACAATATACCGCACGCTAACACAATATACCGCACGCTAACACAATATACCGCACACAAACACAATATACCGCACGCTAACACAATATACCGCACGCTAACACAATATACCGCACACAAACACAATATACCGCACGCTAACACAATATACCGCACACAAGCACAATATACATCACACAAACACAATAGACCGAACGCAAACACAATATAACGCACACAAACACAATATACCGCACGCTAACACAATATACCGCACAAAAGCACAATATACCACAGGCAGACACAATACACCGCACGCAAACACAATATACCGAACACAAACACAATACACCTCACGCAAGCACAATATACCGCACACAAACACAATATACCGCATGCTAACACAATATACCGCACACAAACACAATATACCGCACACAAACACAATATACAACACGCTAACACAATATACAGCACACAAACGCAATATACCGCACACAAACACAATATACAGCACACAAACACAATATACCGCACACAAGCACAATATACCGCACATAAACGCAATATACCGCACACAAACACAATATACAGCACACAAACACAATATACCGCACACAAGCACAATATACCGCACACAAACACAATATACCGCACACAAACACAATATACCGCACACAAACACAATATACCGCACACAAACACAATATACAGCACACAAACCCAATATACATCACACAAACAATATACCGCACGCAAAATAACGCACACAAGCACAATATACCGCACGCAAACACAATATACCGCACACAAACACAATACACTGCACACAAGCACACTATACGGCACGCAAACGCAATATAGCGCACACAAACATAATATACCGCACGCACACACAATATATCGCACTCAAACACAATATACAGCACACAAACACAATATACAGCACACAAACACAATATACCGCACGCTAACACAATATATCGCACTCAAACACACAAACACAATATACAGCACGCAAACACAATATACATCACACAAACACAATATACCGCACAAAAACACAATATACAGCACACAAACACAATATACAGCACGCAAACACAATATACCGCACACAAACACAATATACAGCACACAAACACAATATACAGCACGCAAACACAATATACAGCAAACAAACAATATACAGCACACAGACACAATATACCGCACGCTAACACAATATACCGCACGCTAACACAATACACTGCACACAAACACAAGATTCCTCAAGCAAACGCAATATAAGCACACAAGCACAATATACCGCACGCAAACACAATATATCGCACTCAAACACAATATACAGTACACAAACACAATATACAGCACAAACACACAATATACCGCACGCTAACACAACATACCGCACACAAACACAATGTACAGCACACAAACACAATATACAGCACACATACACAATATACCGCACGCTAACACAATATATCGCACTCAAACACAATATACAGTACACAAACACAACATACAGCACACAAACAAAATATACCTCACGCTAACACAATATACCGCACACAAACACAATATACAGTACACTAACACAATATACCGCACGCTAACAGAATATATCGAACACAAACACAATATACAGAACACAAACACAATATACATCTCACACACAATATACCGCACGCTAACACAATATACCGCATGCTAACACAATATACCGCACGCTAACACAATATACCGCACACAAACACAATATACCGCACGCTAACACAATATACCGCACACAAACACAAAATACAGCACATAAGCACAATATACAGCACGCAAACACAATATACAGCACACAAACACAATATACAGCACACAAACACAATATACCGCACTCAAACACAATATACCGCACGCAAACACAATATACAGCACACAAACACAATATACCGCACACAAACACAATATACTGCACGCTTACACAATATACAGCACACAAACGCAATATACCGTACATAAACACAATATACAGCACAAAAACACAATATACCGCACGCTAACACAATATACCAAAGAAAAACACAATATACCGCACGCAGACACAATATACTGCACGTATCTCACGCAAACAAAAATAAACAGTACGCACGCACAATATACTGCACGTAAGCACAATATACAGTACGTATGCACTATAATTATACTGCCCGCAAGCACAATATAATACACGCAAACACAATATACTGCACGCAAACACAATATACCGCACGCAAACACAATATACCGCACGCAAACACAATATACCGCACGCAAACACAATATACCGCACGCAAACACAATATACTGCACACAGACACAATATACCGCACGCAAACACAATATACCGCACGCAAACACAATATACCGCACAGAAACATAGGTTTACATAAAGTTGGCCCTGTGGAGTCTGGACGACAAATGAAAGAAGTATGTAAACCGAAATCTGTGTTTATTGTATGTCTTCAATAATATACAAACGAAAACAATAACAACTTTAAAAATGTACTACAAGAAGCTGGAATAATTATGTACATTCGAACCTATATACTACACCGTGAAACCATATCAAACTGCTTGTTACTTGCGCTACTGTTGTTCCGTGCCATATCCTTGTAACATGATACATAAAGTAACTAACAATGCACATGACATTCTGAGTTGATGTAAACATGCATTTCAAACAATTATAAATACTATTAATGTACATGAATGCTATGTATAATAATGTATTATATTTACTAATATGTGTTCTTGTGTGATCATGTCTACACTAGAAGAGTATTAAGGATGTATATATGAGTATAAAAGTTTATGAAAGTTGACACTTCTAAGACTACATGGTAGCTAAAACAATTCTCTCGGGATAATTAGATTTTTCATTCTCGTGTTTAGTAACTTCTGTGTAACAGCTATCTAGAGGAATGCATAAACTATTGTTCTTAATTACATTTCCCAACAGAGCGGATGACGAATAATGAGCGCAATGGGACAGTACCGATATAATCTTACACTTGTGTTTCGTTCCTGTTGTCTCTCTTACACCATGTTTACTTCCGCCAAGTCGGGTATTTATTTGTCTCTCTTACACCATGTTTACTTCCGCCAAGTCAGGTATTTATTTGTCTCTCTGACACCATGTTTACTTCCGCCAAGTCAGTTATGTATGTGTCTCTCTTACACAATGTTTACTTCCACCAAGTCAGGTATTTAAATGTCTCTCTTACACCAGGTTTACTTCCGCCAAGTCAGATATGTATTTGCCTCTCTTATACCATGTTTACTTCCGCCAAGTCAAGTATGTATTTTTCTCTCGTAAACCATGTTTACTTCCGCCAAGTCAGGTATGTATTTGTCTCTCTTATACCATGTTTACTTCCGCCAAGTCAGGTATGTATTTGCCTCTCTTAAACCATGCTTACTTCCGCCAAGTCAGGTATGTATTTGACTCTCTTACAACATGCTTACTTCCGCCAAGTCAGGTATGTATTTGTCTCTCTTAAACCATGTTTACTTCCGCCAAGTCAGGTATGTATTTGTCTCTCTTACACTATGTTTACTTCCGCCAAGTCAAGTATATATTTGTCTCTCTTATACCATGTTTACTTCCGCCAAGTCAGGTATGTATTTGTCTCTCTTATACCATGTTTACTTCCGCCAAGTCAGGTATGTATTTGTCTCTCTTACACCACGGGATTATTTTTGTCTCTCTTAAACCATGTTTACTTCCGCCAAGTCAGGTATGTATTTGTCTCTCTTACACCATGTTTACTTCCGCCAAGTCAGGTATGTATTTGTCTCTCTTACTCCATGTTTACTTCCGCCAAGTCAGGTATGTATTTGTCTCTCTTACTCCATGTTTACTTCCGCCAGGTCAGGTATGTGTTTGTCTCTCTTACACCACGGGATTATTTTTGTCTCTCTTAAACCATGTTTACTTCCGCCAAGTCAGGTATGTATTTGACTCTCTTACACCATGCTTACTTCCGCCAAGTCAAGTATGTATTTGTCAATCTTACACCGTGTTTACATCCCCAAGTCAAGTATGTATTTGTCTCTCTTACACCATGTTTACTTCCGCCAAGTCGGGTATGTATTTGTCTCTCTTACACCATGTTTACTTCCGCCAAGTCATGTATGTATTTGTCTCTCTTAAACCATGTTTACTTCCGCCAAGTCAGGTATGTATTTGTCTCTCTTACACCATGTTTACTTCCGCCAAGTCAGGTATGTATTTGTCTCTCTTACACCATGTTTACTTCCGCCAAGTCAGGTATGTATTTGTCTCTCTTACACCATATTTACTTCCGCCAAGTCAAGTATGTATTTGTCTCTCTGACACCATGTTTACTTCCGCCAAGTCAGGTATGTATTTGTCTCTCTTACTCCATGTTTACTTCCGCCAGGTCAGGTATGTATTTGTCTCTCTTACACCACGGGATTATTTTTGTCTCTCTTAAACCATGTTTACTTCCGCCAAGTCAGGTATGTATTTGACTCTCTTACACCATGCTTACTTCCGCCAAGTCAAGTATGTATTTTTCTGTCTTAAACCATGTTTACTTCCGCCAAGTCAAGTATATATTTGTCTCTCTTACACCATGTTTACTTCCGCCAAGTCAGGTATGTATTTGTCTCTCTTACACCATATTTACTTCCGCCAAGTCAAGTATGTATTTGTCTCTCTGACACCATGTTTACTTCCGCCAAGTCAGGTATGTATTTGTCTCTCTTACTCCATGTTTACTTCCGCCAGGTCAGGTATGTATTTGTCTCTCTTACACCACGGGATTATATTTGTCTCTCTTAAACCATGTTTACTTCCGCCAAGTCAGGTATGTATTTGACTCTCTTACACCATGCTTACTTCCGCCAAGTCAAGTATGTATTTTTCTCTCTTAAACCATGTTTACTTCCGCCAAGTCAGGTATATATTTGTCTCTCTTACACCATGTTTACTTCCGCCAAGTCAGGTATGTATTTGTCTCTCTTAAACCATGTTTACTTCCGCCAAGTCAGGTATGTATTTGTCTCTCTGACACCATGTTTACTTCCGCCAAGTCAGGTATGTATTTGTCTCTTTTACACCATGTTTACTTCCGCCAAGTCGTGTATGTATTTGTCTCTCTTACACCATGTTTACTTCCGCCAAGTCAGATATGTTATGTCTCTCTTAAACCATGTTTACTTCCGCCAAGTCAGTATGTATTTGTCTCTCTACACCATGTTACTTCCGCCAAGTCAGGTATGTATTGTCTCTCTTACTCCATGTTTTCTTCCGCTAAGTCAGGTATGTATTGTCTCTCTTACTCCATGTTTACTTCCGCCAGTCAGGTATGTATTTGTCTCTCTTAAACCATGTTTACTTCCGCAAAGTCAGGTATGTATTTGTCTCTCTGACACCATGTTTACTTCCGCCAAGTCAGTATGTATTTGTCTCTCTTACACCATATTTACTTCCGCCAAGTCATATGTATTTGTCTCTCTGACACCATGTTTACTTCCGCCAGGTCAGGTATGTATTTGTCTCTTACACCACGGGATTATTTTTGTCTCTCTTAAACCATGTTTACTTCCGCCAAGTCAGGTATGTATTTGACTCTCTTACACCATGCTTACTTCCGCCAAGTCAAGTATGTATTTTTCTGTCTTAAACCATGTTTATTTCCGCCAAGTCAAGTATATATTTGTCTCTCTTACTCCATGTTTACTTCCGCCAGGTCAGGTATGTATTTTTCTGTCTTAAACCATGTTTACTTCCGCCAAGTCAAGTATATATTTGTCTCTCTTACACCATGTTTACTTCCGCCAAGTCAGGTATGTATTTGTCTCTCTTACACCATATTTACTTCCGCCAAGTCAAGTATGTATTTGTCTCTCTGACACCATGTTTACTTCCGCCAAATCAAGTATGTATTTGTCTCTCTTACTCCATGTTTACTTCCGCCAGGTCAGGTATGTATTTGTCTCTCTTACACCACGGGATTATATTTGTCTCTCTTAAACCATGTTTACTTCCGCCAAGTCAGGTATGTATTTGACTCTCTTACACCATGCTTACTTCCGCCAAGTCAAGTATGTATTTTTCTCTATTAAACCATGTTTACTTCCGCCAAGTCAGGTATGTATTTGTCTCTCTTACACCATGTTTACTACCGCCAAGTCAGGTATGTATTTGTCTCTCTTACTCCATGTTTACTTTTGCCAAGTCAGGTATGTATTTGTCTCTCTTAAACCATGTTTACTTCCGCCAAGTCAGGTATGTATTTGTCTCTCTGACACCATGTTTACTTCCGCCAAGTCAGGTATGTATTTGTCTCTTTTACACCATGTTTACTTCCGCCAAGTCGTGTATGTATTTGTCTCTCTTACACCATGTTTACTTCCGCCAAGTCAGATATGTATATGTCTCTCTTAAACCATGTTTACTTCCGCCAAGTCAGGTATGTATTTGTCTCTCTGACACCATGTTTACTTCCGCCAAGTCAGGTATGTATTTGTCTCTCTTACTCCATGTTTACTTCCGCTAAGTCAGGTATGTATTTGTCTCTCTTACTCCATGTTTACTTCCGCCAGGTCAGGTATGTATTTGTCTCTCTTACACCACGGGATTATTTTTGTCTCTCTTAAACCATGTTTACTTCCGCCAAGTCAGGTATGTATTTGACTCTCTTACACCATGCTTACTTCCGCCAAGTCAAGTATGTATTTTTCTGTCTTAAACCATGTTTACTTCCGCCAAGTCAAGTATATATTTGTCTCTCTTACACCATATTTACTTCCGCCAAATCAAGTATGTATTTGTCTCTCTGACACCATGTTTACTTCCGCCAAGTCAAGTATGTATTTGTCTCTCTTACTCCATGTTTACTTCCGCCAGGTCAGGTATGTATTTGTCTCTCTTACACCATGGGATTATATTTGTCTCTCTTAAACCATGTTTACTTCCGCCAAGTCAGGTATGTATTTGACTCTCTTACACCATGCTTACTTCCGCCAAGTCAAGTATGTATTTTTCTCTATTAAACCATGTTTACTTCCGCCAAGTCAGGTATGTATTTGTCTCTCTTACACCATGTTTACTTCCGCCAAGTCAGGTATGTATTTGTCTCTCTTAAACCATGTTTACTTCCGCCAAGTCAGGTATGTATTTGTCTCTCTGACACCATGTTTACTTCCGCCAAGTCAGGTATGTATTTGTCTCTTTTACACCATGTTTACTTCCGCCAAGTCGTGTATGTATTTGTCTCTCTTACACCATGTTTACTTCCGCCAAGTCAGATATGTATTTGACTCTCTTAAACCATGTTTACTTCCGCCAAGTCAGGTCCATGTTTACTTCCGCCAAGTCAGGTATGTATTTGTCTCTCTGACACCATGTTTACTTCCGCCAAGTCAGGTATGTATTTGTCTCTCTTACTCCATGTTTTCTTCCGCTAAGTCAGGTATGTATTTGTCTCTCTTACTCCATGTTTACTTCCGCCAAGTCAGGTATGTATTTGTCTCTCTTAAACCATGTTTACTTCCGCAAAGTCAGGTATGTATTTGTCTCTCTGACACCATGTTTACTTCCGCCAAGTCAGGTATGTATTTGTCTCTCTTACACCATATTTACTTCCGCCAAGTCAAGTATGTATTTGTCTCTCTGACACCATGTTTACTTCCGCCAGGTCAGGTATGTATTTGTCTCTCTTACACCACGGGATTATTTTTGTCTCTCTTAAACCATGTTTACTTCCGCCAAGTCAGGTATGTATTTGACTCTCTTACACCATGCTTACTTCCGCCAAGTCAAGTATGTATTTTTCTGTCTTAAACCATGTTTACTTCCGCCAAGTCAAGTATATATTTGTCTCTCTTACACCATGTTTACTTCCGCCAAGTCAGGTATGTATTTGTCTCTCTTACACCATATTTACTTCCGCCAAGTCAAGTATGTATTTGTCTCTCTGACACCATGTTTACTTCCGCCAAGTCAGGTATGTATTTGTCTCTCTTACTCCATGTTTACTTCCGCCAGGTCAGGTATGTATTTTTCTGTCTTAAACCATGTTTACTTCCGCCAAGTCAAGTATATATTTGTCTCTCTTACACCATGTTTACTTCCGCCAAGTCAGGTATGTATTTGTCTCTCTTACACCATATTTACTTCCGCCAAGTCAAGTATGTATTTGTCTCTCTGACACCATGTTTACTTCCGCCAAGTCAAGTATGTATTTGTCTCTCTTACTCCATGTTTACTTCCGCCAGGTCAGGTATGTATTTGTCTCTCTTACACCACGGGATTATATTTGTCTCTCTTAAACCATGTTTACTTCCGCCAAGTCAGGTATGTATTTGACTCTCTTACACCATGCTTACTTCCGCCAAGTCAAGTATGTATTTTTCTCTATTAAACCATGTTTACTTCCGCCAAGTCAGGTATGTATTTGTCTCTCTTACACCATGTTTACTACCGCCAAGTCAGGTATGTATTTGTCTCTCTTACTCCATGTTTACTTTTGCCAAGTCAGGTATGTATTTGTCTCTCTTAAACCATGTTTACTTCCGCCAAGTCAGGTATGTATTTGTCTCTCTGACACCATGTTTACTTCCGCCAAGTCAGGTATGTATTTGTCTCTTTTACACCATGTTTACTTCCGCCAAGTCGTGTATGTATTTGTCTCTCTTACACCATGTTTACTTCCGCCAAGTCAGGTATGTATTTGTCTCTCTTAAACCATGTTTACTTCCGCCAAGTCAGGTATGTATTTGTCTCTCTGACACCATGTTTACTTCCGCCAAGTCAGGTATGTATTTGTCTCTCTTACTCCATGTTTACTTCCCTAAGTCAGGTATGTATTTGTCTCTCTTACACCATGTTTACTTCCGCCAAGTCAGGTATGTATTTGTCTCTCTTACACCATATTTACTTCCGCCAAGTCAAGTATGTATTTGTCTCTCTGACACCATGTTTACTTCCGCCAAGTCAAGTATGTATTTGTCTCTCTTACTCCATGTTTACTTCCGCCAGGTCAGGTATGTATTTGTCTCTCTTACACCACGGAATTATATTTGTCTCTCTTAAACCATGTTTACTTCCGCCAAGTCAGGTATGTATTTGACTCTCTTACACCATGCTTACTTCCGCCAAGTCAAGTATGTATTTTTCTCTATTAAACCATGTTTACTTCCGCCAAGTCAGGTATGTATTTGTCTCTCTTACACCATGTTTACTTCCGCCAAGTCAGGTATGTATTTGTCTCTCTTAAACCATGTTTACTTCCGCCAAGTCAGGTATGTATTTGTCTCTCTGACACCATGTTTACTTCCGCCAAGTCGTGTATGTATTTGTCTCTCTTACACCATGTTTACTTCCGCCAAGTCAGGTATGTATTTGTCTCTCTTACACCATGTTTACTTCCGCCAAGTCAGGTATGTATTTGTCAATCTTACACCATGTTTACCTCCCCAAAGTCAAGTATGTATTTGTCTCTCTTACACCATGTTTACTTCCGCCAAGTCGGGTATGTATTTGTCTCTCTTACACCATGTTTACTTCCGCCAAGTCAGGTATGTATTTGTCTCTCTTACACCATGTTTACTTCCGCCAAGTCAGGTATGTATTTGTCAATATTACACCATGTTTACCTCCCCCAAGTCAAGTATGTATTTGTCTCTCTTACACCATGTTTACTTCCGCCAAGTCGGGTATGTATTTGTCTCTCTTACACCATGTTTACTTCCGCCAAGTCGTGTATGTATTTGTCTCTCTTAAACCATGTTTACTTCCGCCAAGTCAGGTATGTATTTGTCTCTCTTACTCCATGTTTACTTCCGCCAAGTCAGGTATGTATTTGTCTCTCTTACTCCATGTTTACTTCCGCCAAGTCAGGTATGTATTTGTCTCTCTTACTCCATGTTTACTTCCGCCAGGTCAGGTATGTGTTTGTCTCTCTTACACCACGGGATTATTTTTGTCTCTCTTAAACCATGTTTACTTCCGCCAAGTCAGGTATGTATTTGACTCTTTTACACCATGCTTACTTCCGCCAAGTCAAGTATGTATTTTTCTCTCTTAAACCATGTTTACTTCCGCCAAGTTAAGTATATATTTGTCTCTCTTACACCATGTTTACTTCCGCCAAGTCAGGTATGTATTTGTCTCTCTTACACCATGTTTACTTCCGCCAAGTCAGGTATGTATTTGTCAATCTTACACCATGTTTACTTCCCCCAAGTCAAGAATGTATTTGTCTCTCTTACACCATGTTTACTTCCGCCAAGTCTGGTATGTATTTGTCTCTCTTAAGCCATGTTAACTTCCGCCAAGTCAGGTATGTATTTGTCTCTCTTACTCCATGTTTACTTCCGCCAAGTCAAGTATGTATTTGTCTCTCTTACTCCATGTTTACTTCCGCCAGGTCAGGCATGTATTTGTCTCTCTTACACCACGGGATTATTTTTGTCTCTCTTAAACCATGTTTACTTCCGCCAAGTCAGGTATGTATTTGTTTCTCTGACACCATGTTTACTTCCGCCAAGTCAGGTATGTATTTGTCTCTCTTACAACATATTTACTTCCGCCAAGTCAAGTATGTATTTGTCTCTCTGACACCCTGTTTACTTCCGCCAAGTCAGGTATGTATTTGTCTCTCTTACTCCATGTTTACTTCCGCCAGGTCAGGTATGTATTTGTCTCTCTTACACCACGGGATTATTTTTGTCTCTCTTAAACCATGTTTACTTCCGCCAAGTCAGGTATGTATTTGACTCTCTTACACCATGCCTACTTCCGCCAAGTCAAGTATGTATTTTGCTCTCTTAAACCATGTTTACTTCCGCCAAGTCAAGTATATATTTGTCTCTCTTACACCATGTTTACTTCCGCCAAGTCAGGTATGTATTTGTCAATCTTACACCATGTTTACTTCCCCCTAGTCAGGTATGTATTTGTCTCTCTTACACCATGTTTACTTCCGCCAAATCGGATATGTATTTGTCTCTCTTACACCATGTTTACTTCCGCCAAGTCTGGTATGTATTTGTCTCTCTGACACCATGTTTACTTCCGCCAAGTCAAGTATGTATTTGTCTCTCTTACACCATGTTTCCTTCCGCCAAGTCAAGTATGTATTTGTCTCTCTTACACCATGTTTACTTCCGCCAAGTCAAGTATTTATTTTCTCTCTTACACCATGCTTACTTCCGCCAAGTCAGGTATGTATTTTTCTCTTTTACACCATGTTTACGTCCCCCAAGTCAGGTATGTATTTGTCTCTCTTACACCATGTTTACTTCCGCCAAGTCAGGTATGTATTTGTCTCTCTTACACCATGTTTACTTCCGCCAAGTCAGGTATGTATTTCTCTCTCTTACACCATGTTTACTTCCCCCAAGTTAGGTATGTATTTGTCTCTCTTACACCATGTTTACTTCCGCCAAGTCGGGTATGTATTTGTCTCTCTTACACCATGTTTACTTCCGCCAAGTCAGGTATGTATTTGTCTCTCTTAAACCATGTTTACTTCCGCCAAGTCAGGTATGTATTTGTCTCTCTGACACCATGTTTACTTCCGCCAAGTCAGGTATGTATTTGTCTCTCTTACTCCATGTTTACTTCCGCCAAGTCAGGTATGTATTTGTCTCTCTTACTCCATGTTTACTTCCGCCAGGTCAGTTATGTATTTTCTCTCTTACACCACGGGATTATTTTTGTCTCTCTTACACCAGGTTTACTTCCACCAAGTCGGGTATGTTTTTTGCGGTTTGTTTGTTAATCTTTTAACAGGATTTAATCTTTTAACAGGATTACGCTAAAGGTTAAGGCTCATAATCACGAAATTTGTAGGAAGTGTCGGCCTCGGGTCAATGACAAACCCATTAGATTTTAGAGTTGATCCGGATTTGGTCCATATTCAGGATTGTTTTAAGGTTTTCTTCACAATTATGGGTTAGGGAACATTGGATATTTTAGCAGCGTGACGGAGATTTGCTGTTTCGGATTGCTCTTGTTTCAATGTACAATCATGGGATTCCGTTCTCCAAATCCGCATCTGCTTAGTAGAGGTGTTTGCTATGCTATGTAAATGCTTATATATATTTAATATAGAAGGAAGGTACATGAATTATCGTCAACATACCTTGTATCGACCTTTGTTTATTCACGTGATTTTTGTTTACATTCGGAACGCTAAATGACGTCATTTTAAATTAAAACAACTGCTTTGGTACTTATGGGGTTCACATATTACTTATCAAAAAGCAAACTGTGCGTAAAGCAGATAAATGTTTACACTTTATTTGAAAGTATGCAAATGTTGATGTTTTCATTGACCCCATTTATAATAAGTAATATCGGAATTGTTATTGTTTTTCTAAAGGTATGAAACAAGCTCAAAATGCTGGAATTAATATATCTAACATTACCTTGTCGTTTATCTATGTTATACTCGGACATCTTGACCGAGTGTTTGTCGGCAATACTCACGGCAAATGTTGACCATTACACATGTTATATTTTATTTACTTTACTTAATAATATGGTATGGGCTTCTTAAGTCGATATATACAAAAATGGACATCTCATTACATACGTATTCATCTACACAGGAACACAATAATTTCTTATTAAAATGCTATGTTGAATATCACTTGGAACCGTTGGCGGCCATGTTGGAAATCGATCAACTTATATGTTATACCATATATCACAGCCAAGTACATGTACACACAGTAGTCTCCGTTACGCCTCGGGATCACTGCCTTCAAAGGCAGTTCGATGTATACAGTCAAACCTGTGTTAGTGGACACCTGTATTAATCAGCCAACCTGTATTAAGCAGCCAGTTACAATGTGGTAGATGTGTTCAACAATTAACCTCTATTAAGCAGCCACCTCTGCTAAGAAGCCAATTTGCATCACTCCCTTGGCTGGCTGCTTAAGACAGGTTTGACTGTACCTACTTCTTGTCAGTTTTGATTCCTGATATGTATTCATGCATTTATGAACGGAGAGCTAAGAAATAACATTACTGGAAAAAATATTTGCCAAAAATAGTTCTTCGTACAATATTTACAATATTCTGATTTACCATGGTGTGTAATTTGATGAGGAATCTCCATCATCATGTGGTGTCACGGTAGTTGTGGCTACATTCAATAGTTCGGCTTAGTGCGGACGGGATATCACAGCGTGTTGTTGCTCTCACGGACGAACGCCACGTGAATGAAACATGCTACGACAGAACGTTACAACGTAGCTATACCCACGGTAAGCACGTGCCATTGATACGTTGACGGCGTACGCCACGTGCAATCCAAGACCTAATCTAACTATCCAGAGAGGCAACTTTGTATACTAATGTTTCTAAACGCTAAAATTGGTTTGTTTGCGGTTTAAGTAAACATAGATGTGTTTGTCCTGACAGTATGCATTATTATTTAAACCTGCTTTTATATTATCCGTTATCCGGTAGACACATACACGTTGGAATAACGTTAACTCAATGTCATAATATTATTACCGTCAGCCATCGACCAATTTGCACAATCTGTATCTAAGGCATAAATGAGATTGAACAATGTCGTTACCAATAGTCAACGTTAAGTCGACGTATCTGGAGTGTACAACAGTTGTTAGTATAATGACTATAAGACATCATAGTGGAGAGGCAGAACTGAACAAATGGCTTGCTTAAGGAATCAAAATCATTTTGTGAAAGAGAAGTACATCCACCCCAGATAGCTTGTACAAATGGTGATACACCTACTCCGGGTGGATGTATATAAAATCTGTTTCCAGAATCCACCAATTTTAACACCTTTTCTGAAATTTGCCGATACTGAATAAATGACATGTTGGGGTAGGGGGAAGACACATTGCCCATTAAAGGTTAAGCTTTCAACATAAAAGCATCAAGACGTTGCATACTACAAGATAATGTCAAACAAATTATGAATTGTTGCATAAGGTTCACAGGGACTTGAAAGTTTACGCGAATCTGCAAATCCCCAAATATCACGGACTTTTCAAAAATAAGCACAATGACAATCAATCAGTCAGTTAATCATCTAGCTACCAATACTTAGATCCATGATATAGACGGGTTACTTGTTGCTGCGGTATTATTCTATAGTAATTTTTATAAATGTTTTTGGTAGGAATTTTGTCTTGTGTGTCTTTTACCAAACAAAACTATATTCAGATAACAGAATCTCAGTATAATGCAACAACAATATATAGGCAGTTATCAGTATCACACAACTATTGCTCACATACACACTGCTCTAAGTGATGATTTGATGTGTGAATCGCCACTTATAACTGCTGTGCAAATTACCACCCGAATCGGATGACGACATCAACCTGTTTACTGTTAGGAGAAACACATTTACAGTTCAGCATGAACACAACTATTTGCTATACAGATATTGCATAAAGTAACAATGAATTGAGTGATTTAAAATCGTCTGCGTTATAATCCAAAATTAAAGCCTCGTGTTTGTCACAGGCCACTGATTGGGTCACTACCAGGCGCCCGGATTGCGAAAACGCAATGCATTTTGGGTAGTTGAGTCCATCTTTAGATGTGAGCACCTCCCAGAGACGGCCATTTTTGGTTAGTATGTACACAGCATTGTTGCATATAACGATTGTATTATCGTGTGCGTCCGTACACAATCCCTGTAGGGCGCAGAAACTGTCCCCGATACGATACTCCTTGCTACTGAACACTCTTAAAAGTTTTCCCTCGAACTGGAAGATCTTTATTGAGCAGTTCCCAGAATCGGATACAATGATTTGTTTTTCTCTGTTAACAGTTACGAAATACGGATGGTCAAACTCTTTTGGCTCGCTTCCATACGAGCCGAATGCGCTGCATATACCACCGCTGGGATACAGCACATACACACAGTGTTTGCATATGTCTGTCACTACCATGAAATTATCGTGACTTATAGCAAGCCCGTATGGAAATTCCAAAAATGTATTGTTACCATATTTGTTCTGGTATATTCCGTTTTGTGAGAACACTTTTACACACGCGTTTACACTGTCTGTGACGGCAATGCAGTCATCTGTTGTCATGGCAACACTGATTGGATAGCATAGGTCATTCAGTTCTGTACCACGTGATCCAAATTTATGCTTGAATGTACCCTCACTGCCAAAAATTTGAATTCTGTGATTTTCCGTGTCTGCGACCACCAAATCACCTATAACGAAAGTTTCATTTATTAGTTTATAGTTTCAAGTTCTGTGCGTTACGTTAGTATAGCTCAGAACGTATGTCTTAACGATACTTGGTCCACATATTGTGTGTGCGAATTATTGATGCATATAAAGATGATCATATGACTGTGAATGCTTGTTCGGTCATGTGATATGGTGCGGTTGGTCGTCAGTTCTACGCTAGGCTTAGATCGCTTCGCAAGCAATTTCGCAATTCAAATTCGAATTGTTTCGGGAATGGGATCTATGAACGGTTTCCATATTGATTTAAATGTTAAAATCGAATTTAATTCAGATTCGTTATTGTTATAAGTATCATGCATTATATCTTAAAGCTGAGTACAAATATGATATCGTTTGGAAAATATTTTAAACTACAAACAATCAAAGATATGTTGTTAGTAAAATATATGAAACACCCTGAGGTACATTGGATATACAGACGGATCTGTAGTCCAGTGGCTAACACTAATCCAATGATCACCGTTCGATCCCCAGTCCGGCCTTAATAACATTAACAGTCTTTCAGATGGGACTTTAAGCTGAGATCTCGACTCGGTGCTCTACACCGTGCACGTAAAAGAATCAGATGAGATTCTGGAATGGGTCTCTGTCTGTATCATTGCACTATCCTCCAAACATCTAAAATGACTAATCTCTTCAGGAGGCGTCGCTCATATGGGCAACAAGTAGCGACGATAAAATAAAACGCAAAACACGCACATCATTGCAAACAGAGTGTGAGTTTTGCACGATGTTCCGCTAAGACAGTAGCGTAACTGCGGTGCGCATTGAGATACAATGTACTTACAATTGTAATATGGCTAATGGTTGACCATTTGTTTAAAACAACTCTTTGGTGATATGGCGACTCTCCAGCTACTATTGGTGACAGAAGATCCCGCACCTGCGCCTCTGAGCAACTGTTCAGGCACGGACAGACACAAGAACAACCTGCCTTCCGCAAGTCAGCTGGATAGCTTCCTCACTTGAAAGAATTCGACACATCAGTGGGTTGAAGTCCCTCATTAAATTGTGTTCAATCAGTTATATTTAGACTTCAAGCAGGACACACTATGCACGACAACTATACAAAGGTTCTTGACACATATACAGTATAACACATGAAACATAGTAAACATACTAAACTGTGGATTTCATGCGAATTTACTTAGAAGTTAGAAATAGTTTAAATTAATAATTTAAACGTAGTAGTATATATTCATAGTTCAGTAATTTACTAAACAATTACGGATTTCCAACGTATTACACAGTGTTATAGAATTTACAGAGACAGTTTGTCTGAATAAAGGGAAGAACTCAGCATCTGTGCTATGTAAGCTTATCCCCATGAGGTAACAGCCACAGACCAGTGTCACATTATTACAGTACGCAACAAAGTTACACAATAGAAAGCAATATGTGTTGTCGTTTCTCTTTTTGTGTTTAGCGTATCTCCAACAGCTTATGGCACATGGAGACTCTCCAGCTATTATTGGAGGAGGAATACCCCGGTGCCCGTCCAAGCACTATATATGGCACGGACAAGCACCAGGATAGAGCCATCTACCATCCACAAGCCATCTGGATAGCTTCCTCGCATGCAAGAATTAGATACCCTAGAAACACAATATGTATGTGAAGTTGAAGGTTATTATGATGAGAGGTTTTCCATCGTGTTGCTAAAACTAAGAGCCTGCCAGTCAACACAACTCAACATGAGGCAATTCTGATAGCGGAGCAGCCCATTGAAGAGGTAGAGACTTGCAACTACCTCGGCAGCGTGGTTAGCAAAACTATGGTGGGAGACGTGAAGGCCAGGATAGGTAAGGCAAGTCAGGCCTTTGTCACCATGAAGACAGTGTGGACATGCAGGAACATCAGCTTGAAGACCAGACTGAGACTCTTCAACAGTAATATGACGTATGTGCTGCTGTACGGATCAGATATTTGGAGACATACGAAGGCCATAGACCAGAGACTCCAAGTGTTCATCAACAAGTGCTTGCGACAAATCCTGGATATATGATGGCAGGAAAAGATCACTAACCGAGAACTCTGGCGTAGGTCTAATCAACGACCTATCACACAAGACATCAAGGACATGAAGTAGCGATGGGTTGAACAAACCGTGAGAGGAGACAACCGAACAACACCACACCGGCTCTTTATTGGAACCCGCAAGGCAAGACGAAGAGATGCCGACCATTACAAGCATGGAAAAGGACCTTGATCTCTGAGCTGCGTATTACCCGAATGGCATGGGGAAAAGCCAAACGAGCAGCACTGGATAGGCCCAGATGGAGATTTGTAGTGACAGCCCTATGTCCCACACGGGATGAAGAGGATTAAGTAAGAAGTGTATATGTGTATCTGGTATATCAGTTGTATATGTACATCTGGTATGTCAGTTGTATATGTACATCTGGTATGTCAGTTGTATATGTACATCTAGTATATCAGTTGTATATGTACATCTAGTATATCAGTTGTATATGTACATCTGGTATATCAGTTGTATATGTACATCTGGTATATCAGTTGTATATGTACATCTAGTATATCAGTTGTATATGTACATCTGGTATATCAGTTGTATATGTACATCTAGAATACCAGTTGTATATGTGCATCTAGTATATCAGTTGTATATGTGCATCTAGTATATCAGTTGTATATGTACATCTGGTATATCAGTTGTATATGTACATCTAGTATATCAGTTGTATATGTACATCTAGTATATCAGTTGTATATGTACATCTAGTATATCAGTTGTATATGTACATCTAGTATATCAGTTGTATATGTACATCTGGTATATCAGTTGTATATGTACATCTGGTATATCAGTTGTATATGTACATCTAGTATATCAGTTGTATATGTGCATCTAGTATATCAGTTGTATACGTACATCTAGTATATCAGTTGTATATGTGCATTTGGAGAATTGTTTGCTTTGTGTCGCAATAAATCGTGTGATAATCCAGATATTGTGCCGGCAGTATCCAAGAATAGTTCCTACTTAAATTGACTAGACCATTTGATTGCCTTCAATGAATCGGATAAAGGAGTGATTGATTGACAGGCTAAGACTGACAAGCATTGTGTGCAGTTTACTACAACTGTTTTCATTTGATCACCATTGAGAAATATAACTAACTATATATGTATATTCATTGTCGACACTACAAAAACACATTTTGGCGACTACATTTGCTAAGACGTGTATATTAAATATGAATAAGGCAAAGCTTCAAAGCGAGCTCAAACATAATAGTATAGATATAGTCATTCTAGCGCATCTAAATATGAAATCTGCATTATGCCTACATATCAACGGGAAAAGCTGATAAAAGGCTGACGTTAAATTAATTATTGAACTAGAAGGTATAGGAGGAATATGACTACATCCCCGCAAGGGATTTGACATCTAAGGAAGATAGACTGACGACAACGAATATTATGTTCTTGTAGATGACAGGTTTACAGGTGCGCGCACGTGGTTGCAAAGTGTTCTGTAAACAAAACAAATGGCAGCCATCTCTGGTTCTGGTTATATACGTTGCAGGCCCTTTCGGCGTAAACGCAATGGGAGAGAGATGGGATGATGACACCAATCCCGATGTTGAAGGGCTGATCTGAAACTCTGAACTGTATGTGCACACACGAATGGTTCACTTAGATTATTCCACTCGATTACAGAATGCGCTTTTGTACTGTTCACTTTCTGTTCACTAACTGTTCACCATCTCTCGATTCGATATTAACCGAGCCATTTTTAATTGCGATTATCATATATATATATATATATTGAGATGGACTATTCATATGATATATATATATATATATATATAACACTAATAACCTGATTAGTTCAGCTTAACACACTGTCATGACGTCATACATTTGTACTTGCTGCACTGCAGTCGATATGTCAGAGTATTATATCAAATCCTATGCACAAATGTACGCAATTATCATATTTAATCTTTCTATATAATTATATTGTAAATGTGTGTTTTAAGTAAAATATAATCCTCAAACGATCCAATATGTTAACGCCTGCCCTCAAACGATCCAATATGTTAACGCCTGCCCTCAAACGATCCAATATGTTAATGCCTGCCCTCAAACGATCCAATATGTTAACGCCTGCCCTCAAACGATCCAATATGTTAACGCCTGCCCTCAAACGATCCAATATGTTAACGCCTGGCCTCACACAATCCAATATGTTAACGCCTGACCTCACACAATCCAATATGTTAACACCTGCCCTCACACAATCCAATATGTTAACGCCTGCCCTCACACAATCCAATATGTTAACGCCGCCCTCACACACCAATATGTTAACGCCTGACCTCACACAATCCATATGTTAACACTGCCCTCACCAATCCAATATGTAACGCCTGCCCTCACACAATCCAATATGCTAACGCCTGCCCTCAAACGATCCAATATGTTAACGCCTGCCCTCACACAATCCAATATGTTAACGCCTGCCCTCACACAATCCAATATGTTAACGCCTGCCCTCACACAATCCAATATGTTAACGCCTGCCCTCACACAATCCAATATGTTAACGCCTGACCTCACACAATCCAATATGTTAACGCCTGCCCTCAAACGATCCAATATGTTAACGCCTGCCCTCACACAATCCAATATTTTACACATTGGATCGTTTGAGGATCATAGCATATACATGTATGCTGTATGTTACAGATCGATCTAATTACTATGGATATGATATAAGCTGAAAGCGTTCCAATATGTAAAATATTGGACTGTGCAAGGCGTAAGACAGTACCAATAGTTTACATATTGGATCCGTTTGAGACTTATATCTTACCTAAAACAAACCATTATACAACAAGATCCTACTACAATACATCCGTTATGTCAAAGTCGGTTATGTCGAATTCTCTGGTTATAGTCGGATCAAAGTCCCGTTTCACACTATCATTTTACACATAACTTGCTCCGTTTATATCGAATTTCGTTAAGTAAAACCTCGGTTATGTCGAAGTATTTTGCTCGGTCCAACGGATTTCGACATAGCAGATGTAGACTGTAATTAAAATTGCTAATTTCGTATATTTACGCGTAGGATTTAATATAATACTCTGGCCTTTTGACAGCAGTCCAATATTAATAATAATGGACTGCAAGTACAAAGGTGTGACATCACGACAGTGCTTTAAGTTACGCTATGCCCATTGCATCTGGACTCTGGAGATAACACAGCATGTACGAGTTGTACATTCCAACATATGAAGCAGGTGGTGTGCAACATAAGTCGATAACACAGCATGTACGAGCTGTATATTCCAGTAGATGAAGCCTGTTCTGTGCAACATAAGTCGATAACACAGCATGTACGAGCTGTATATTCCAGTAGATGAAGCCGGTTCTGTGCAACATAAGTCGATAACACAGCATGTACGAGTTCTATATTCCAGTACATGAAGCCGGTTTTGTGCAACATAAGTCGATAACACAGCATGTACGAGTTCTATATTCCAGTACATGAAGCCGTTTCTGTGCAACATAAGTCGATAACACAGCATGTACGAGTTCTATATTCCAGTAGATGAAGCCGGTTCTGTGCAACATAAGTCGATAACACAGCATGTACGAGTTCTATATTCCAGTACATGAAGCCGGTTCTGTGCAACATAAGTCGATAACACAGCATGTACGAGTTCTATATTACAGTACATGAAGCCGGTTATGTGCAACATAAGTCGATAACACAGCATGTACGAGTTCTATATTCCAGTAGATGAAGCCGGTTCTGTGCAACATAAGTCGATAACACAGCATGTACGAGCTGTATATTCCAGTACATGAAGCCGGTTCTGTGCAACATAAGTCGATAACCCAGCATGTACGAGTTCTATATTCCAGTAGATGAAGCCGGTTCTGTGCAACATAAGTCGATAACACAGCATGTACGAGTTCTATATTCCAGTACATGAAGCCGGTTCTGTGCAACATAGGCGATACAACTACATGTTCCAGTTGTATCAGGAATTGTTCAACCCTCTTTACGATAGTCCTTCTAATAATGTCTAATTACCGGAGGTCGTCTCCATATCAGTTCATCATACCTGCGGACAATCGTACAATAGTTCATGGGGGCCTATCGTCTATTGTAGCAATAGCGACATTCTATTAGGCGTTCACAATAGAGCACCGTGGCTGTAGTGTGTATGCTTACTTGTTATAGTAATGATTCATAAAAGAACAAACCCAGTGTGCTGTGTAGCTATTGATTTAACGTCCGCCCTCTATTCTGATTACTCTGGAAGTAAATGTTTCGCTTGTTGAATTTGATTTATGCTTCTGATATACATTATTGGCATTTCTCGTTATGATAGCGTCACTGGCAGTACTCTCGGGAGAACTTGGAACATTATTAAGACTTATAATACGACCAGGGTGTAAATGGTACCGAGTTATAACGCGTCGTACACAGACACACTTCAATAATACCCTCTTTAATTTTTATATTATCATAATTGCTATGGAAATTGGTAAATTCTCAAGAAAGTGGTCAGAAATGTTGATTATTATCTGGTCGGATTAGTCATTTCCATTGTCTCTCTAAGGTATTGCTTTGCAAGTTTATTATATCTGCATTTTGCCAAAAGTGGTAAGTGTTGTAAGGAAAATGAAGAAATGGGATATTTTGTGAATTCCCCTGATCATTGTAAAGGGAAATATAATGTGTTATTCTAATCTTCCCTCTACACTATATAGTACCATAGTATACACGTGCTATATAGTACCATAGTATACACGTGCTATATAGTACCATAGTATACACGTGCTATATAGTACCATAGTATACACGTGCTATATAGTACCATAGTATACACGTGCTATATAGTACCATAGTATACACGTGCTATATAGTACCATAGTATACACGTGCTATATAGTACCATAGTATACACGTGCTATATAGTACCATAGTGTACACGTGCTATATAGTACCATAGTGTACACGTGCTATATAGTACCATAGTATACACGTGCTATATAGTACCATAGTGTACACGTGCTATATAGTACCATAGTGTACACGTGCTATATAGTACCATAGTGTACACGTGCTATATAGTACCATAGTGTGCACTTGCTATATAGTACCATAGTGTACACGTGCTATATAGTACCATAGTGTACACGTGCTATATAGTACCATAGTGTGCACTTGCTATATAGTACCATAGTATACACGTGCTATATAGTACCATAGTGTGCACGTGCTATGTAGTACCATAGTGTGCACGTGTTCTATAGTACCATAGTGTACACATGCTATATAGTACCATAGTGTACACGTGTTATATAGTGTGTATGTGTTATATAGTGTCATATTGTACACGTGCTCTATAGTGCCAAAGTGAACACGTGCTCTATAGTACCATGGTGCTGCATATATTCCAAACAGTCGTATTTTGGAATTAAACATTCCGGCATATGGTCGGGTATGTGTCTGGTTTGTTTATTACTGTCATATTGATCGGGGACTTGATTGGTTTGTATCTTAAAGGCATATGACCTGGGATATGCGTGACTAATACACTATATAGGTGTCTTACCGGCATATTATCTATGATATGTTATGTTTGGCGATACGATTTGTGTGTGGTCTAAGTTTATTTATTGTCGATACCGTACACCGTGTACATTAATGAACTAGAGGAGACTCTGGAATGGGACTATGTCTGTATCATTGCACTATCCTCCAAAATCTAAAATGGCTAATCTCTTTAGAAGGCGTCGTTCATACTGACAACCGGTAGCGACGATAAATAAACGCAAACACATACATGCATATGATGTCACTAATTTTAAGCACAAAATGCTCGCTGGATGAAAAAAGTGCCAACTTTGCTGTTTATGCAACCACAATATACATTATAATTATACACTCAACAAAATTGCACCTGGTGTTTTACGGTATGTGGAGCACATTTAAACAATCAAATAACATCAATATTCATATCATTTTATTGATTATATTTTATTACAGATCGTTATGCATGATTTTCTGTATACTAATTTCTCATAATGCATTAGACTACAAGTAAGAAAATATTTATATTCAATTTGTATGAGTATTAATTGGCAAATCTTATAAAAAAAGTAATGCTAAACATAAAATGTTAGGTGACCGATTGGGCATGTTGTTGAGTGTACTTTAATGCCTGAATATTGCAAATACCTGCTATCATGAAATAATATGTTGTCATGAAATCGTTAGAACACTCACTGTAAAACCTATGTTAGTGGTCGCATGTGTTAAGCAGCCAATATGTATTCCGACGCCAGCTTTCATATGTTTAAGCTGGCAATTTATTACAGTTTAAACCTCTGTAATTTACTATTGTTTAAACATATGTAATTTATTGCAGTTATAACCTCTGTAATTTATTACAGTTCAAACATATGTAATTTATTTCAGCTTAAACCTCTGTAATTTATTATAATTTAAACATATGTAATTTATTACAGTATAAATCGATGCAATTTATTACAGTTAAATATATTTATCACATAAACTACAACGCAGGAGTTTAATAACGCCGTGTCATAAATTCGGTAATACACTAGTGTATTAAATATGCAAATGAGGCAAATGCGTGGGCGAATCACGATAGCGATTCGCAGTGACATACATATTTACATCAACTAGCACGCGCTGTGAAATTTTGATTGTGACGTCATTTGCCAAAACATCGTGTACATTTTGTATTTGTATTTGTTAAAAATGACTGTTTGAAAATAATTTTAAAAGTGTTTAATATTGAATTGTTGCACATGATATGTTGTGATAGTTTAAAAACTGTTTACAAAGGAAGAAAACAAAATTGGAGTATTTAGTGTCGCACTATTTTCTTGGCTCATTAAGTAGAAACCGCAGTACTACAGTTCAATCGTGACACACTTTGTCTGCGTATTTGGTTTATGTGATAAAAAGAATCTTACATTCGTGTGTTTCCATATTGAATTTATTAAACTCGTTGAATAAAAATGATAAAAATGCTCGGCGCCGAGCATTTTATCATTTTTATTCAACGAGTTTAATAAATTCAATATGGAAAGCCACTCATGTAAGATCCTCTATGTAATTTATTGCAGTTATAACATCTGTAATTTATTATAGTTCAAACCTACGTAATTTATTTCCGTTTAAACCTCTGTAATGTATTGCAATTTAAACCACTGTAATTTATTACAATTTAAATGATATAGAAAACGAATACCACTTTGCTCTGATTTGTCCAGCAAATGATAACATTCGAGAGAAATATATTAAAAAGTATTACAATAGACCTAGTACTTTCAAATTTGTAATTTGAATGCAATCTCTCAACAATAATACTAAAGTAAAAGTGGTAAGATGTGTTTTATGAAGCATGCACGCACTTGTATACGTGTGGTAGAATTCCATTGAATATGTAACTAGACCTATGTTATAATTATAGTACTTAAGCAGAGTTCAACTTCCTTTATTTGGATTTGTACAAAGACACATTGAATCAAATGTCACATTGTCATACTCATATACTTATGCACTCCGTATGCTATGTAATGTCTGACATGGTGAGAATGTAGACTATAATGTATTATAAAAAGTATGTATATTAGATATTGTCAGTAATGTATATGAATTTCAGATATAGACATATTTTTCATGTGTCGTTCAGTGATGAACTATTTAGGTTAAATTGGAAATTCAAATTTCTTCTTCCCTTTTAAGCCTCTGTAATTT
The DNA here is from genome assembly GCA_014843695.1 of Archivesica marissinica. Taxonomy (NCBI): domain Eukaryota; kingdom Metazoa; phylum Mollusca; class Bivalvia; order Venerida; family Vesicomyidae; genus Archivesica; species Archivesica marissinica. The sequence continues at coordinate 5,253,536 of CM026386.1, read as the reverse complement.
ATTACAGTTTAAACTAATTTATTACAGTTTAAACCTCTGTTAGGTAATCACTTCTACTAAACAGCCATTTCTGTCACTGCATTGACTGACTGCTTGGGTGAGCTTGAATGGTGATGAATTGGTTTCATACCTGCATTCGTTACGGCTATCCCTGTTGGCATATTGAATAGCCCTTTGCACTTTCCCTTCCGGCCGAACCTGCGGATGAGCTTGGAAGCCTCAGCCTGCTCCTTCCGATCGCAGACATCGGACGTCGGGGACACCAGGCGTCGCAGTAGGTACATTATTGACTGCCATTGACCCGTGTTGTCGGCTATATCACGGCTCGAACCGGACACGCATTAGGTATGTGGTGGCAGGTCATAGCATTTTGATTGTCTGGAAATACAGGTAAAATATCATAATTAATCATTAATACAATGTATTTTTTTAAATTTCATATTTCTCAAATTCCTGTTAGTTACACCTTTGCAAGGACTATATACATTTCAAGTTTTTCTTCTTCCTTTTAGATTTTTAAATCCATATTTGTGTTCATTAAAATTAGTTCTAAAAATTAATCACATGCACTATAACCACTGTGTAAAGCTGTTTTCTGGAGTGTTGGGAGAGGATAACTATGAAGTATTAAACGTGTTGTGCGATTCCATTGTATATGTATTATTCTACGCATTGGGCGAGGAACGATCACTGAAGGTTAACCGTAATCAAAATGTGGTTATATAAAGGCTTTGTAAATAAAAACTGTATAATTAATGAGAGACATCGGTCAGTTACTGCCCCTGAATACTCCCTAAAAAGTAGATAGGCCGTATGCTAGCAATTGTATTCCATTTTCGCTTCTTATAATTGTAATTGTAAAACAATGTCATCAGTTAATCAACACGATTTTGATAAAATTACAGTATCATACCGCAACATCTTGTTAGGGAACGACAGTAAAAACAAAGGATTCCAACTAAAATGGCCTATTTACAGACCCTATCTGCAAAGGGAGGTAATAGACAATTAGCGAGGTCTCTGATTGGATAAGACGACAAGTTAATATCGTTCCTCTCATATGCGTATAATAGATATACAGCGTGATCTGACAACAATGTAATACAACATAAAATATCAGACGAAGAGTTTAAATTACATGACAAATCGTTTCTCTCCTATGCGCAGAATAATACATAATTCATATAATAAAACCACGAGTTAATACAACTTCAACGATTGGATCACGAGTTGAAATAAAATCAGAATTTATTTTTCTCCCATATGTGTAGAATAATACGAGGGATCGGACTAGCCTGTTTTCCAGTCTTTTGATTTTTCACCAATTTACTTCTGGCAAACCATTATCAGAAACTCAATACCGCCCAATTAATTATCTCGGTATTAAAACATATTTATATGACTGACCAGGCAAAATATATCATCACCTGTTCCCAGGCTAGGATCGGACCATCGGGCAT
>CM026386.1:5206676-5251076 GCA_014843695.1 Archivesica marissinica | reverse complement strand
AGACAATATAGCGTAAACTATTATCAATGTGAGAGAAATCGACTCCAATAGACAATAGAATAGTGAGTCAAGTAGCATTCAATGTGAGTGAAAGCGACGTCAATAGACAATAGTGTGTAAACTATCATCAGTGTGTGTGAAAGCGACGTCAATAAACAATTGTGGGTCAACTATCATCAATATAAGGGAAAGAGACATCAATAGACAATATAGCATCAATTATCATTAATGTGAGGGAAATCAACGTCAATAGGCAATAGTGAGTCAATTATCATCAATGTGAGTGAAAGCGACGTCAATAGATAATAGTGCGTCAACCATCATCAAAGTGAGGGAAAGCGGACAATATAGTGTCAACTATCATCAATGTGAATGAAAACGACGTCAATAGACAATATAGGGTCAACTTTCATCAATGTGAGGGAAAGCGACATCAATGCACAATATTGTGTCAACTATCACCAAGTTGAGTGAAAGCGACGTCAATAGACAGCATAGCGTCAACTTTCATCAATGTGTTTGAAAGCGACGTCAATTGAAAATAGTGCGTCATCTATCATCAATATGAGTGAAAGCGATTCAATAGACAATAGTGCATTATTGGATTTTACTTGGTAGTGTGTTGATGAATGTTCTGATCATAGAGCATTACTTGTTGGTGTGGATGAATGTTCTGGTCATAGTGTAGTACTTGTTAGTGTGCGGATGAATGTTCTGGTCATCGTGTATTACTTGTTGGTGTGGATGAATGTTCTGGTGATCGTGTATTACTTGTTGGTGTGGATGAATGTTCTGGTCATAGTGTATTACTTGTAAGTGTGTGGATGAATGTTCTGGTCATAGTGTATTACTTGTAAGTGTGTGGATGAATGTTCTGGTCATAGTGTATTACTTGTTAGTGTGTTGATGAATGTTCTGGTCATAATGTATTACTTGTAAGTGTGTGGATGAATGTTCCTGTCATAGTGTATTACTTGTAAGTGTGTGGATGAATGTTCCTGTCATAGTGTATTACTTGTTAGTGTGTGGATGAATCTTCTGGTCATAATGTATTAATTGTAAGTGTGTGGATGAATGTTCTGGTCATAGTGTATTACTTGTTGGTGTGGATGAATGTTCTGGTCATAGTGTAGTACTTGTTAGTGTGCGGATGAATGTTCTGGTCATCGTGTATTACTTGTTGGTGTGGATGAATGTTCTGGTGATCGTGTATTACTTGTTGGTGTGGATGAATGTTCTGGTCATAGTGTATTACTTGTTAGTGTGTGGATGAATGTTCCTGTCATAATGTATTAATTGTATGTGTGTGGATGAATGTTCTGGTCATAATGTATTAATTGTTAGTGTGTGGATGAATGTTCTGGTCATCGTGTATTACTTGTTAGTGTGTTGAGGAATGTTCTGGTTATCGTGTATTACTTGTTAGTGTGTGGATGAATGTTCCTGTCATAGAGTATTACTTGTTAGTGTGTGGTTGAATGTTCCTGTCATAGAGTATTACTTGTTAGTGTGTTGAATGAATGTTCTGGTCATCGTGTATTACTAGTTAGTGTGTGGATGAATGTTCCTGTCATAGTGTAATAATTGTTAGTGTGTTGAGGAATGTTCTGGTCATCGTGTATTACTTGTTAGTGTGTTGATGAATGTTCTGGTCATCGTGTATTACTTGTTAGTGTGTGGATGAATGTTCTGTTCATCGGGTATTACTTGTTAGTGTGTGGATGCATGTTCTGGTCATAGTGTATTACTTGTTAGTGTGTGGATGAATGTTCTGTTCATCGTGTATTACTTGTTAGTGTGTGGATGAATGTTCTGGTCCTCGTGTTTTACTTGTTACTGTGTTGAGGAATGTTCAGGTCATTGTGAATTACTTGTTAAGTGTATGCATGGATGTTCTGGTCATCGTGAATTACTTGTTAGTGTGTGGATGAATGTTCTGGTTATCGTGTATTACTTGCTAGTGTGTGGATGAATGTTCTGGTCATAGCGTATTACTTGTAAGTGTGTGGATGAATGTTCTGGTCATCGTGTATTACTTGTTAGTGTGTGGTTGAATGTTCCTGTCATATAGTATTACTTGTTAGTGTGTGGATGAATGTTCCTGTCATAGTGTTTTACTTGTTAGTGTGTTGATGAATGTTCTGTTCATCGTGTAGTACTTGTTAGTGTGTGGATGAATGTTCTGGTCATCGTGTTTTACTTGTTAGTGTGTTGAGGAATGTTCAGGTCATTGTGAATTACTTGTTAGTGTGTTGAGGAATGTTCAGGTCATTGTGAATTACTTGTTAGTGTGTTGAGGAATGTTCAGGTCATTGTGAATTACTTGTTAGTGTGTTGAGGAATGTTCAGGTCATCGTGTATTACTTGTTAGTGTGTGGTTGAATGTTCCTGTCATAGAATAGTACTTGTTAGTTTGTTGAGGAATGTTCCTGTCATAGTGTATTACTTGTTAGTGTGTTGAATGAATGTTCTGGTCATCGTGTAGTACTTGTTAGTGTGTGGATGAATGTTCTGGTCATCGTGTAGTACTTGTTAGTGTGTGGATGAATGTTCTGGTCATAGTGAATTACTTGTAAGTGTATGGATGAATGTTCTGGTCATCGTGTATTACTTGTTAGTGTGTGGATGAATGTTCTGGTCATCGTGTTTTACTTGTTAGTGTGTGGATGAATGTTCTGATCTTGGAATTGTACTTCTTAGTGTGTTGATGAATGTTCTGATCATATGGCTTTACTTGTTAGTGTGTTGATGAATGTTCTGATCTTGGAATTGTACTTCTTAGTGTGTTGATGAATGTTCTGATTATAGAGTTTTACTTGATAATGTGTTGATGAATGGTCTGGTCATAGAGTATTACTTGTTAGTGTGTTGAATGAATGTTCTGATCTTGGAATTGTACTTCTTAGTGTGTTGATGAATGTTCCGATCATAGAGTTTTACTTGTTAGTGTGTTGATCAATTTTCTGATCATCAAATGGATTTACTTGTTAGCATGTTGATGAATGTTCTGTTCATAGTGTTTTACTTGTTAGTGTGTGGATGAATGTTCTGGTCATCGTGTATTACTTGTTAGTGTGTTGAATGAATGTTCTGGTCATCGTGTATTACTTGTTAGTGTGTTGAATGAATGTTCTGGTCATCGTGTATTACTTGTTAGTGTGTGGAGGAATGTTTCTGTCATCGTGTATTACTTGTTAGTGTGTGGAGGAATGTTTCTGTCATAGTGTTTTACTTGTTAGTGTGTTGAATGAATGTTCTGGTCATCGTGTATTACTTGTTAGTGTGTTGAATGAATGTTCTGGTCATCGTGTATTACTTGTTAGTGTGTGGAGGAATGTTCTGGTCATCGTGTATTACTTGTTAGTGTGTGGATGAATGTTCTGATCATAGAGTTTTACTTGTTAGTGTGTTATAGAATGTTCTGATCAAAATGTGTTACGTTGTTAGTGTGTGGATGAATGTTCTGGTCATCGTGTAGAGTACTTGTTAGTGTGTGGATGAATGTTCTGGTCATCGAGTATTACTTGTTAGTGTGTGGATGAATGTTCTGGTTATCGTGTATTACTTGTTAGTGTGTGGATGAATGTTCTGGTCATAGAGTTTTACTTGTTAATGTGTCGATGAATGTTCTGGTCATATGGATTTACTTGTTTGTGTGTTGATGAATGTTCTTATCATAGAGTTGTACTTGTTAGTGTGTTATAGAATGTTCTGATCAAAATGTGTTACGTTGTTAGTGTGTTGATGAATGTTCTGATCATAGAGTATAACTTGATAGTGTGTTGGTGAATGTTCTGATCATAGGGTTTTACTTTTTAGTGTGTGGATGAATGTTCTGATCATATGGTTTAACTGTTAGTGTGTGGATGAATGTTCTGATCATATGGATTTACTTGTTAGTTTGTTGATGAATGTTCTGATCATATGCTTTAACTGTTAGTATGTTAATGAATGTTCTGCTCATAGTGTATTACTTGTTAGTGTGTGGATGAATGTTCTTGTCATAATGTATTACTTGTAAGTGTGTGGATGAATGTTCTGGTCATCGTGTATTACTTGTTAGTGTGTGGATGAATGTTCTGGTCATCGTGTATTACTTGTTATGTGTGGATGAATGTTCTGGTCATCGAGTATTACTTGTTAGTGTGTGGATGAATGTTCTGGTATCGTGTATACTTGTTAGTGTGTGATGAATGTTCGGTCATAGTGTATTACTTGTTATGTGTGGATGAATGTTCTGTCATAATGTATTACTTGTAAGTGTGTGGATGAATGTTCTGGTCATCGTGTATTACTTGTTAGTGTGTGGATGAATGTTCGGTCATCGTGTATTACTTGTTGGTGTGTGGATGAATGTTCAGGTCATAGTGTATAACTTGTTGGTGTGTTGATGAATGTTCAGGTCATCGTGTATTACTTGTTATTGTGTTGAGGAATGCTCTGGTCATCGTGTTTTACTTGTTAGTGTGTGGATGAATGTTCTGGTCATAGTAAATTACTTGTACGTGTATGGATGAATGTTCTGGTCATCGTGTATTACTTGTTAGTGTGTTGATGAATGTTCTGATCATATGCTTTAACTGTTAGTATGTTAATGAATGTGCTGGTCATAGTGTATTACTTGTAAGTGTGTGGATGAATGTTCTGATCATATGCTTTAACTGTTAGTATGTTAATGAATGTGCTGGTCATAGTGTATTACTTGTAAGTGTGTGGATGAATGTTCTGATCATATGCTTTAACTGTAAGTGTGTGGATGAATGTTCTGATCATATGCTTTAACTGTAAGTGTGTTGATGAATGTTCTGATCATAGGGTTTTACTTTTTAGTTTGTTGATGAATGTTCTGATCGTATGGTTTAACTGTTAGTGTGTTGATGTATGTTCTGATCAAAATGTTTTACGTGGTTTGTGTGTTGATGAATGTTCTGATCATCAAATAGATTTACTTGTTAGCGTGTTGGTGAATGTTATGATCATAGAGTTTATCTTGTTTGAGTGTTGATGAATGTTCTGACCAAAATGTGTTACGTTGTTTGTGTGTTGATGAATGTTCTGATCATATGGTTTAACTGTTAGTGTGTTGATGTATGTTCTGATCATATGGATTTACTTGTTAGTTTGTTGATGACTGTTCTGATCATAGGGTTAGTGTGCTGATGGATGCAGGAAGTTAGTTTACGATATATTATATTAGGGTCGTATAAATTGGGCGGATATTCAAAGACACCGTACACAATATACCACACGCAAACACAATATAACGCACGCAAACACAATTTACCGCACATGAGCACAATATACCACAGGCAGACACAATATACCACACGCAAACACAATATAACGCACACAAACATAATCTACCGCACGAAACACAATATACCGCACACACACAATATACCGCACGCTAACACAACATACAGCACGTAAGCACAATATATCGCACTCAAACACAATATACAGGACACAAACACAATATAACGCAAGAAAGCACAATATACAGCACACAAACACAATATACAGCACACAAACACAATATACCGCACACAAACACAATATACAGCACACAAACACAATATACCGCACGCAAGCACAATATACCGCACATAAACACAATATACCGCACACAAACATAATATACCGCACACAAACACAATATACCGCACACAAACACAATATACACCACACAAACACAATATACAGAACCCAAGCACAATATACCGCACACAAACACAATATATCGCACTCAAACACAATATACCGTACACAAACACAATATACCGCACTCTAACACAATATACTGCATGCTAACACAATATACCACACACAAACACAATATACCACACACTATCACAATATACAGCACACAAACGCAATATACCGCACACAAACACAATATACAGCACACAAACACAATATACCGCACGCAAGCACAATATACCGCACATAAACACAATATACAGCACACAAACATAATATACCGCACACAAACACAATATACCGCACGCAGACACAATATACAGCACACAAACACAATACACCGCACGCTAACGCAATATACCGCACACAAACACAATATACCTCACGCAAGCACAATATAACGCACACAAACAAAATATACCGCACGCTAACACATTATACCGCACACAAACACAATATACCGCACACTAACACAATATACCGCTCACAAACACAATATACCGCACGCAAAAACAATACACTGCACACAAACACAATACACGGCACGCAAACGCAAAATAACGCACACAAACACAATATACCGCACGCAAACACAATACACTGCACAGAAACACAATATTCCGCACGCAAACGCAATATACCGCTCACAAACACAATATACCGCACGCTAACACAATATACCGCACACAAACACAATATACCGCACGCAAACACAATATACCGCACGCAAACACAATACACTGCACACAAACGCAATATAGAGCACACAAACACAATATATCGCACTCAAACACAATATACCGCACGCTAGCACAATATATCGCACTCAAACACACAAACACAATATACAGCACGCAAACACAATATACAGCACACAAACACAATATACCGCACGCTAACACAATATATCGCACTCAAACACAATATACCGCACGCTAGCACAATATATCGCACTCAAACACACAAACACAATATACAGCACGCAAACACAATATACATCACACAAACACACTATACCGCACACAAACACAATATACAGCAAACAAACACAATATACAGCACACAGACACAATATACCGCACGCTAACACAATATACCGCACGCTAACACAATATACCGCACACAAACACAATATACCGCACACTAACACAATATACCGCACACAAACACAAAATACAGCACACAAGCACAATATACAGCACACAGACACAATATACCGCACGCTAACACAATATACCGCACGCTAACACAATATACCGCACACAAACACAATATACCGCACGCTAACACAATATACCGCACACAAACACAATATACCGCACGCTAACACAATATACCGCACACAAACACAATATACCGCACGCAAACACAATATACCGCACACAAACACAATATACCGCACGCAAACGCAAAATAACGCACACAAGCACAATATACCGCACGCAAACACAATATACCGCACACAAACACAATACACTTCACACAATCACAATATACCGCACGCAAACGCAATATAGCGCACACAAACATAATATACCGCACGCACACACAATATATCGCACTCAAACACAATATACAGCACACAAACACAATATACCGCACGCTAACACAATATATCGCACTCAAACACACAAACACAATATACAGCACGCAAACACAATATACAGCACACAAACACAATATACCGCACACAAACAAAATATACAGCACGCAAACAAAATATACAGCAACAAACACAATATACAGCACACAATATACCGCACACAAACACAATATACAGCAAACAAACACAATATACAGCACACAGACACAATATACCGCACGCTAACACAATATACCGCACGCAAACACAATATACCGCACACAAACACAATATACCGCACGCTAACACAATATACTGCACACAAACACAAAATACAGCACACAAACACAAATACAGCACACAAACATAATATACCGCACACAAACACAATATACCGCACGCAAGCACAATATACTGCACGCTAACACAATATACCGCACGCAAGCACAATATACTGCACGCTAACACAACATACCGCACACAAACACAATATACAGCACACAAACACAATATACAGCACCCAAGCACAATATACCGCACGCAAACACAATATATTGCACTCAAACACAATATACCACACACAAACACAATAAACCGCACTCTAACACAATATACCGCACGCTAACACAATATACCGCACACAAACACAATATACCACACGCTAACACAATATACAGCACACAAACGCAATATACCGCACACAACATGATATACAACACACAAACACAATATACTGCACGCAAGCACAATATACCGCACATAAACACAATATACAGCACACAACACAATATACATCACACAAACAAAATATACAGCACGCAAACAAAATATACAGCATACAAACAAACACACAATATACAGCCCAAACACAATATACCGCACACAAACACAATATACAGCACACAAACACAATATACAGCACACAAACACAATATACCGCACACAAACACAATATACAGCACACAAACACAATATACCGCACGCAAACACAATATACCGCACACAAACACAATATACCGCACGCTAACACAATATACCGCACACAAACACAATATACCGCACGCAAACACAATACACTGCACACAAACACAAGATTCCTCACGCAAACGCAATATAAGCACACAAGCACAATATACCGCACGCAAACACAATATACCGCACACAAACACAATATACAGCACACAAACACAATATACAGCACACATACACAATATACCGCACGCTAACACAATATATCGCACTCAAACACAATATACAGTACACAAACACAACATACAGCACACAAACACAATATACAGCACCCAAGCACAATATACCGCACGCAAACACAATATATTGCACTCAAACACAATATACCACACACAAACACAATAAACCGCACTCTAACACAATATACCGCACGCTAACACAATATACCGCACACAAACACAATATACCACACGCTAACACAATATGCAGCACACAAACGCAATATACCGCACACAAACACGATATACAGCACACAAACACAATATACTGCACGCAAGCACAATATACCGCACATAAACACAATATACAGCACACAAACACAATATACCGCCACGCTAACACATTATACCGCACACAAACACAATATACCGCACGCTAACACAATATACCGCTCACAAACACAATATACCGCACGCAAAAACAATACACTGCACACAAACACAATACACGGCACGCAAACGCAAAATAACGCACACAAACACAATATACCGCACGCAAACACAATACACTGCACACAAACACAATATTCCGCACGCAAACGCAATATACCGCTCACAAACACAATATACCGCACGCTAACACAATATACCGCACACAAACACAATATACCGCACGCAAACACAATACACTTCACACAAGCACAATATACCGCACGCAAACGCAATATAGCGCACACAAACATAATATACCGCACGCACACACAATATATCGCACTCAAACACAATATACAGCACACAAACACAATATACCGCACGCTAACACAATATATCGCACTCAAACACACAAACACAATATACAGCACGCAAACACAATATACATCACACAAACACAATATACCGCACACAAACAAAATATACAGCACACACACACACAATATACAGCACGCAAACAAAATATACAGCACACAAACACAATATACCGCACGCTAACACAATATATCGCACTCAAACACACAAACACAATATACAGCACGCACACACAATATACAGCACACAAACACAATATACCGCACGCTAACACAATATATCACACACAAACACAACATACAGCACGCACACACAATATACATCACACAAACACAATATACCGCACACAAACACAATATACAGCAAACAAACACAATATACAGCACACAGACACAATATACCGCACGCTAACACAATATACCGCACGCTAACACAATATACCGCACACAAACACAATATACCGCACGCTAACACAATATACTGCACACAAACACAAAATACAGCACATAAGCACAATATACCGCACGCTAATACAACATACCGCACACAAACACAATGAACAGCAAACAAACACAATATACAGCACACATACACAATATACCGCACGCTAACACAATATATCGCACTCAAACACAATATACAGTACACAAACACAACATACAGCACACAAACACAATATACAGCACCCAAGCACAATATACCGCACGCAAACACAATATACAGTACACAAACACAATATACAGCACACAAACACAATATACCGCACGCTAATACAACATACCGCATACAAACACAATGTACAGCAAACAAACACAATATACAGCACACATACACAATATACCGCACGCTAACACAATATATCGCACTCAAACACAATATACAGTACACAAACACAACATACAGCACACAAACACAATATACATCACGCTAACACAAGATACCGCACGCTAACACAATATAAAGCACACACACACAACATACCACACGCAAGCACAATATATCGCACACAATCACAATATACAGTACACTAACACAATATACCGCACGCTAACACAATATATCGAACACAAACACAATATACAGAACACAAACACAATATACATCACACACACAAAATACCGCACGCTAACACAATATATCGCACTCAAACACAATATACAGGACACAAACACAATATACCGCAAGTAAGCACAATATACAGCACACAAACACAATATACAGCACGCAAGCACATAATACAGCAAAAAAACACAATATACAGCACAAAAACACAATATACCGCACCCAAGCACAATATACCGCACGAAAACACAATATATCGCACTCAAACACAATATACCGCACACAAACACAATATACCGCACTCTAACACAATATACTGCACGCTATCACAATATACAGCACACAAACGCAATATACCGCACACAAACACAATATACAGCACACAAACACAATATACCGCACGCAAGCACAATATACCGCACATAAACACAATATACATCACACAAACACAATATACCGCACACAAACACAATATACACACAAGCACAATATACATCACACAAACACAATAGACCGAACGCAAACACAATATAACGCACAAAAACACAATTTTCCGCACAAAAGCACAATATACCACAGGCAGACACAATATACTGCACGCAAACACAATATAACGCACAAAAACACAATACACCGCACGCAAACACAATATACCGAACACAAACACAATACACCTCACGCAAGCACAATATACCGCACACAAACACAATATACCGCATGCTAACACAATATACCGCACACAAACACAATATACCACACGCTAACACAATATACCGCACACAGACACAATATACCACACGCAAACACAATACACTGCACACAAACACAAGATTCCTCACGCAAACGCAATATAAGCACACAAGCACAATATGCCCCACGCAAACACAATATATCGCACTCAAACACAATATACAGTACACAAACACAATATACAGCACACAAACACAATATACCGCACGCTAATACAACATACCGCATACAAACACAATGTACAGCAAACAAACACAATATACAGCACACATACACAATATACCGCACGCTAACACAATATATCGCACTCAAACACAATATACAGTACACAAACACAACATACAGCACACAAACACAATATACATCACGCTAACACAAGATACCGCACGCTAACACAATATAAAGCACACACACACAACATACCACACGCAAGCACAATATATCGCACACAATCACAATATACAGTACACTAACACAATATACCGCACGCTAACACAATATATCGAACACAAACACAATATACAGAACACAAACACAATATACATCACACACACAAAATACCGCACGCTAACACAATATATCGCACTCAAACACAATATACAGGACACAAACACAATATACCGCAAGGAAGCACAATATACAGCACACAAACACAATATACAGCACGCAAGCACATAATACAGCAAAAAAACACAATATACAGCACAAAAACACAATATACCGCACCCAAGCACAATATACCGCACGAAAACACAATATATCGCACTCAAACACAATATACCGCACACAAACACAATATACCGCACTCTAACACAATATACTGCACGCTATCACAATATACAGCACACAAACGCAATATACCGCACACAAACACAATATACAGCACACAAACACAATATACCGCACGCAAGCACAATATACCGCACATAAACACAATATACATCACACAAACACAATATACCGCACACAAGCACAATATACCGCACACAAACACAATATACCGCACCCAAGCACAATATACCGCACGAAAACACAATATATCGCACTCAAACACAATATACCGCACACAAACACAATATACCGCACTCTAACACAATATACTGCACGCTATCACAATATACAGCACACAAACACAATATACCGCACATAAACACAATATACAGCACACAAACACAATATACCGCACACAAACATAATATACCGCACACAAACACAATATACCGCATGCAAACACAATATACCGCACACAAACACAATATACCGCATGCAAACACAATATACAGCACACAAACATAATATACCGCACACAAACACAATATACCGCATGCAAACACAATATACCGCACACAAACACAATATACCTCACGCAAGCACAATATAACGCACACAAACAAAATATACCGCACGCTAACACATTATACCGCACACAAACACAATATACCGCACGCTAACACAATATACCGCTCACAAACACAATATACCGCACGCAAAAACAATACACTGCACACAAACACAATACACGGCACGCAAACGCAAAATAACGCACACAAACACAATATACCGCACGCAAACACAATACACTGCACACAAACACAATATTCCGCACGCAAACGCAATATACCGCTCACAAACACAATATACCGCACACTAACACAATATACCGCACACAAACACAATATACCGCACGCAAACACAATACACTTCACACAAGCACAATATACCGCACGCAAACACAATATAGCGCACACAAACATAATATACCGCACGCACACACAATATATCGCACTCAAACACAATATACAGCACACAAACACAATATACCGCACGCTAACACAATATATCGCACTCAAACACACAAACACAATATACAGCACGCAAACACAATATACATCACACAAACACAATATACCGCACACAAACAAAATATACAGCACACACACACACAATATACAGCACGCAAACAAAATATACAGCACACAAACACAATATACCGCACGCTAACACAATATATCGCACTCAAACACACAAACACAATATACAGCACGCACACACAATATACAGCACACAAACACAATATACCGCACGCTAACACAATATATCGCACTCAAACACACAAACACAATATACAGCACGCACACACAATATACATCACACAAACACAATATACCGCACACAAACACAATATACAGCAAACAAACACAATATACAGCACACAGACACAATATACCGCACGCTAACACAATATACCGCACGCTAACACAATATACCGCACACAAACACAATATACCGCACGCTAACACAATATACTGCACACAAACACAAAATACAGCACATAAGCACAATATACCGCACGCTAATACAACATACCGCACACAAACACAATGAACAGCAAACAAACACAATATACAGCACACATACACAATATACCGCACGCTAACACAATATATCGCACTCAAACACAATATACAGTACACAAACACAACATACAGCACACAAACACAATATACAGCACCCAAGCACAATATACCGCACGCAAACACAATATATTGCACTCAAACACAATATACCACACACAAACACAATAAACCGCACTCTAACACAATATACCGCACGCTAACACAATATACCGCACACAAACACAATATACCACACGCTAACACAATATGCAGCACACAAACGCAATATACCGCACACAAACACGATATACAGCACACAAACACAATATACTGCACGCAAGCACAATATACCGCACATAAACACAATATACAGCACACAAACACAATATACCGCACACAAGCACAATATACATCACACAAACACAATAGACCGAACGCAAACACAATATAACGCACAAAAACACAATTTTCCGCACAAAAGCACAATATACCACAGGCAGACACAATACACCGCACGCAAACACAATATACCGAACACAAACACAATACACCTCACGCAAGCACAATATACCGCACACAAACACAATATACCGCATGCTAACACAATATACCGCACACAAACACAATATACCGCACACAAACACAATATACAACACGCTAACACAATATACAGCACACAAACGCAATATACCGCACACAAACACAATATACAGCACACAAACACAATATACCGCACACAAGCACAATATACCGCACACAAACACAATATACCGCACACAAACACAATATACCGCACACAAACACAATATACCGCACACAAACACAATATACAGCACACAAACCCAATATACATCACACAAACAATATACCGCACGCAAAATAACGCACACAAGCACAATATACCGCACGCAAACACAATATACCGCACACAAACACAATACACTGCACACAAGCACACTATACGGCACGCAAACGCAATATAGCGCACACAAACATAATATACCGCACGCACACACAATATATCGCACTCAAACACAATATACAGCACACAAACACAATATACAGCACACAAACACAATATACCGCACGCTAACACAATATATCGCACTCAAACACACAAACACAATATACAGCACGCAAACACAATATACATCACACAAACACAATATACCGCACAAAAACACAATATACAGCACACAAACACAATATACAGCACGCAAACACAATATACCGCACACAAACACAATATACAGCACACAAACACAATATACAGCACGCAAACACAATATACAGCAAACAAACACAATATACAGCACACAGACACAATATACCGCACGCTAACACAATATACCGCACGCTAACACAATACACTGCACACAAACACAAGATTCCTCAAGCAAACGCAATATAAGCACACAAGCACAATATACCGCACGCAAACACAATATATCGCACTCAAACACAATATACAGTACACAAACACAATATACAGCACAAACACACAATATACCGCACGCTAACACAACATACCGCACACAAACACAATGTACAGCACACAAACACAATATACAGCACACATACACAATATACCGCACGCTAACACAATATATCGCACTCAAACACAATATACAGTACACAAACACAACATACAGCACACAAACAAAATATACCTCACGCTAACACAATATACCGCACACAAACACAATATACAGCACACAAACACAATATACAGCACACACACAAGATACCGCACGCTAACACAATATACAGCACACACACACAATATACCGCACGCTAACACAACATACCGCACACAAACACAATGTACAGCACACAAACACAATATACAGCACACATACACAATATACCGCACGCTAACACAATATATCGCACTCAAACACAATATACAGTACACAAACACAACATACAGCACACAAACAAAATATACCTCACGCTAACACAATATACCGCACACAAACACAATATACAGTACACTAACACAATATACCGCACGCTAACAGAATATATCGAACACAAACACAATATACAGAACACAAACACAATATACATCACACACACAATATACCGCACGCTAACACAATATATCGCACTCAAACACAATATATCGCACTCAAACACAATATACAGCACACAAACACAATATACCGCAAGCAAGCACAATATACAGCACACAAACACAATATACAGCACGCAAACACATTATACAGCACACAAACACAATATACAGCACACAAACCCAATATACCGCACACAAACACAATATACAGCACAAAAACACAATATACCGCACGCAAGCACAATATACCGCACATAAACACGATATACAGCACACAAACACAATATACCGCACACAAGCACAATATACAGCACACACACACAATAGACCGCACGCAAACACAATATAACGCACGCAAACACAATTGTCCGCACACAAGCACAATATACCACAGGCAGACACAATATACCGCACGCAAACACAATATAACGCACACAAACACAATATACCGCACGCAAACACAATATTCCGCACATAAACACAATATACAGCACACAAACACAATATACCGCACGCTAACACAATATATCGCACTCAAACACACAAACACAATATACAGCACGCAAACACAATATACATCACACATACACAATATACCGCACACAAACACAATATACAGCACACAAACACAATATTCAGCACGCAAACACAATATACAGCACACAATATACCGCACGCAAACACACAAACACAATATACAGCACGCAAACACAATATACAGCACACAAACACAATATTCAGCACGCAAACACAATATACAGCACACAATATACCGCACGCAAACACAATATAAAGCAAACAAACACAATATACAGAACACAGACACAATATACCGCACGCTAACACAATATACCGCACGCTAACACAATATACCGCACACAAACACAATATACCGCACGCTAACACAATATACCGCACGCTAACACAATATACCGCACACAAACACAATATACCGCACGCAAACACAATATACCGCACACAAACACAATATACACACACAAACACAATAACCGACCAAACACAATATACGCACAAAACACAATATACCGCACCAACACAATATACCGCACACAAACACAATAACCCACAAACACAATATACCGACACAAACACAATAACCCACGCAAGCACAATATACCGCACACAAACACAATATACCGCAGCTAACACAATATACCGCACACAAACACAATATACCGCACACAAACACAATATACACACCTAACACAATATACAGCACACAAACCAATATACCGCACACAAACACAATATACAGCACACAAACACAATATACCGCACACAAGCACAATATACCGCACATAAACGCAATATACCGCACACAAACACAATATACGCACACAAACACAATATACCGCACACAACACAATATACCGCACACAAACACAATATACCGCACACAAACACAATATACCGCACACAAACACAATATACAGCACACAAACAAAACCGCACACAAGCACAATATACCGCACGCAAACACAATATACCGCACACAAACACAATACACTGCACACAAGCACACTATACGGCACGCAAACGCAATATAGCGCACACAAACATAATATACCGCACGCACACACAATATATCGCACTCAAACACAATATACAGCACACAAACACAATATACAGCACACAAACACAATATACCGCACGCTAACACAATATATCGCACTCAAACACACAAACACAATATACAGCACGCAAACACAATATACATCACACAAACACAATATACCGCACAAAAACACAATATACAGCACACAAACACAATATACAGCACGCAAACACAATATACCGCACACAAGCACAATATACAGCACACACACACAATAGACCGCACGCAAACACAATATAACGCACGCAAACACAATTGTCCGCACACAAGCACAATATACCACAGGCAGACACAATATACCGCACGCAAACACAATATAACGCACACAAACACAATATACCGCACGCAAACACAATATTCCGCACATAAACACAATATACAGCACACAAACACAATATACCGCACGCTAACACAATATATCGCACTCAAACACACAAACACAATATACAGCACGCAAACACAATATACATCACACATACACAATATACCGCACACAAACACAATATACAGCACACAAACACAATATTCAGCACGCAAACACAATATACAGCACACAATATACCGCACGCAAACACACAAACACAATATACAGCACGCAAACACAATATACAGCACACAAACACAATATTCAGCACGCAAACACAATATACAGCACACAATATACCGCACGCAAACACAATATAAAGCAAACAAACACAATATACAGAACACAGACACAATATACCGCACGCTAACACAATATACCGCACGCTAACACAATATACCGCACACAAACACAATATACCGCACGCTAACACAATATACCGCACGCTAACACAATATACCGCACACAAACACAATATACCGCACGCTAACACAATATACCGCACACAAGCACAATATACATCACACAAACACAATAGACCGAACGCAAACACAATATAACGCACACAAACACAATATACCGCACGCTAACACAATATACCGCACAAAAGCACAATATACCACAGGCAGACACAATACACCGCACGCAAACACAATATACCGAACACAAACACAATACACCTCACGCAAGCACAATATACCGCACACAAACACAATATACCGCATGCTAACACAATATACCGCACACAAACACAATATACCGCACACAAACACAATATACAACACGCTAACACAATATACAGCACACAAACGCAATATACCGCACACAAACACAATATACAGCACACAAACACAATATACCGCACACAAGCACAATATACCGCACATAAACGCAATATACCGCACACAAACACAATATACAGCACACAAACACAATATACCGCACACAAGCACAATATACCGCACACAAACACAATATACCGCACACAAACACAATATACCGCACACAAACACAATATACCGCACACAAACACAATATACAGCACACAAACCCAATATACATCACACAAACAATATACCGCACGCAAAATAACGCACACAAGCACAATATACCGCACGCAAACACAATATACCGCACACAAACACAATACACTGCACACAAGCACACTATACGGCACGCAAACGCAATATAGCGCACACAAACATAATATACCGCACGCACACACAATATATCGCACTCAAACACAATATACAGCACACAAACACAATATACAGCACACAAACACAATATACCGCACGCTAACACAATATATCGCACTCAAACACACAAACACAATATACAGCACGCAAACACAATATACATCACACAAACACAATATACCGCACAAAAACACAATATACAGCACACAAACACAATATACAGCACGCAAACACAATATACCGCACACAAACACAATATACAGCACACAAACACAATATACAGCACGCAAACACAATATACAGCAAACAAACAATATACAGCACACAGACACAATATACCGCACGCTAACACAATATACCGCACGCTAACACAATACACTGCACACAAACACAAGATTCCTCAAGCAAACGCAATATAAGCACACAAGCACAATATACCGCACGCAAACACAATATATCGCACTCAAACACAATATACAGTACACAAACACAATATACAGCACAAACACACAATATACCGCACGCTAACACAACATACCGCACACAAACACAATGTACAGCACACAAACACAATATACAGCACACATACACAATATACCGCACGCTAACACAATATATCGCACTCAAACACAATATACAGTACACAAACACAACATACAGCACACAAACAAAATATACCTCACGCTAACACAATATACCGCACACAAACACAATATACAGTACACTAACACAATATACCGCACGCTAACAGAATATATCGAACACAAACACAATATACAGAACACAAACACAATATACATCTCACACACAATATACCGCACGCTAACACAATATACCGCATGCTAACACAATATACCGCACGCTAACACAATATACCGCACACAAACACAATATACCGCACGCTAACACAATATACCGCACACAAACACAAAATACAGCACATAAGCACAATATACAGCACGCAAACACAATATACAGCACACAAACACAATATACAGCACACAAACACAATATACCGCACTCAAACACAATATACCGCACGCAAACACAATATACAGCACACAAACACAATATACCGCACACAAACACAATATACTGCACGCTTACACAATATACAGCACACAAACGCAATATACCGTACATAAACACAATATACAGCACAAAAACACAATATACCGCACGCTAACACAATATACCAAAGAAAAACACAATATACCGCACGCAGACACAATATACTGCACGTATCTCACGCAAACAAAAATAAACAGTACGCACGCACAATATACTGCACGTAAGCACAATATACAGTACGTATGCACTATAATTATACTGCCCGCAAGCACAATATAATACACGCAAACACAATATACTGCACGCAAACACAATATACCGCACGCAAACACAATATACCGCACGCAAACACAATATACCGCACGCAAACACAATATACCGCACGCAAACACAATATACTGCACACAGACACAATATACCGCACGCAAACACAATATACCGCACGCAAACACAATATACCGCACAGAAACATAGGTTTACATAAAGTTGGCCCTGTGGAGTCTGGACGACAAATGAAAGAAGTATGTAAACCGAAATCTGTGTTTATTGTATGTCTTCAATAATATACAAACGAAAACAATAACAACTTTAAAAATGTACTACAAGAAGCTGGAATAATTATGTACATTCGAACCTATATACTACACCGTGAAACCATATCAAACTGCTTGTTACTTGCGCTACTGTTGTTCCGTGCCATATCCTTGTAACATGATACATAAAGTAACTAACAATGCACATGACATTCTGAGTTGATGTAAACATGCATTTCAAACAATTATAAATACTATTAATGTACATGAATGCTATGTATAATAATGTATTATATTTACTAATATGTGTTCTTGTGTGATCATGTCTACACTAGAAGAGTATTAAGGATGTATATATGAGTATAAAAGTTTATGAAAGTTGACACTTCTAAGACTACATGGTAGCTAAAACAATTCTCTCGGGATAATTAGATTTTTCATTCTCGTGTTTAGTAACTTCTGTGTAACAGCTATCTAGAGGAATGCATAAACTATTGTTCTTAATTACATTTCCCAACAGAGCGGATGACGAATAATGAGCGCAATGGGACAGTACCGATATAATCTTACACTTGTGTTTCGTTCCTGTTGTCTCTCTTACACCATGTTTACTTCCGCCAAGTCGGGTATTTATTTGTCTCTCTTACACCATGTTTACTTCCGCCAAGTCAGGTATTTATTTGTCTCTCTGACACCATGTTTACTTCCGCCAAGTCAGTTATGTATGTGTCTCTCTTACACAATGTTTACTTCCACCAAGTCAGGTATTTAAATGTCTCTCTTACACCAGGTTTACTTCCGCCAAGTCAGATATGTATTTGCCTCTCTTATACCATGTTTACTTCCGCCAAGTCAAGTATGTATTTTTCTCTCGTAAACCATGTTTACTTCCGCCAAGTCAGGTATGTATTTGTCTCTCTTATACCATGTTTACTTCCGCCAAGTCAGGTATGTATTTGCCTCTCTTAAACCATGCTTACTTCCGCCAAGTCAGGTATGTATTTGACTCTCTTACAACATGCTTACTTCCGCCAAGTCAGGTATGTATTTGTCTCTCTTAAACCATGTTTACTTCCGCCAAGTCAGGTATGTATTTGTCTCTCTTACACTATGTTTACTTCCGCCAAGTCAAGTATATATTTGTCTCTCTTATACCATGTTTACTTCCGCCAAGTCAGGTATGTATTTGTCTCTCTTATACCATGTTTACTTCCGCCAAGTCAGGTATGTATTTGTCTCTCTTACACCACGGGATTATTTTTGTCTCTCTTAAACCATGTTTACTTCCGCCAAGTCAGGTATGTATTTGTCTCTCTTACACCATGTTTACTTCCGCCAAGTCAGGTATGTATTTGTCTCTCTTACTCCATGTTTACTTCCGCCAAGTCAGGTATGTATTTGTCTCTCTTACTCCATGTTTACTTCCGCCAGGTCAGGTATGTGTTTGTCTCTCTTACACCACGGGATTATTTTTGTCTCTCTTAAACCATGTTTACTTCCGCCAAGTCAGGTATGTATTTGACTCTCTTACACCATGCTTACTTCCGCCAAGTCAAGTATGTATTTGTCAATCTTACACCGTGTTTACATCCCCAAGTCAAGTATGTATTTGTCTCTCTTACACCATGTTTACTTCCGCCAAGTCGGGTATGTATTTGTCTCTCTTACACCATGTTTACTTCCGCCAAGTCATGTATGTATTTGTCTCTCTTAAACCATGTTTACTTCCGCCAAGTCAGGTATGTATTTGTCTCTCTTACACCATGTTTACTTCCGCCAAGTCAGGTATGTATTTGTCTCTCTTACACCATGTTTACTTCCGCCAAGTCAGGTATGTATTTGTCTCTCTTACACCATATTTACTTCCGCCAAGTCAAGTATGTATTTGTCTCTCTGACACCATGTTTACTTCCGCCAAGTCAGGTATGTATTTGTCTCTCTTACTCCATGTTTACTTCCGCCAGGTCAGGTATGTATTTGTCTCTCTTACACCACGGGATTATTTTTGTCTCTCTTAAACCATGTTTACTTCCGCCAAGTCAGGTATGTATTTGACTCTCTTACACCATGCTTACTTCCGCCAAGTCAAGTATGTATTTTTCTGTCTTAAACCATGTTTACTTCCGCCAAGTCAAGTATATATTTGTCTCTCTTACACCATGTTTACTTCCGCCAAGTCAGGTATGTATTTGTCTCTCTTACACCATATTTACTTCCGCCAAGTCAAGTATGTATTTGTCTCTCTGACACCATGTTTACTTCCGCCAAGTCAGGTATGTATTTGTCTCTCTTACTCCATGTTTACTTCCGCCAGGTCAGGTATGTATTTGTCTCTCTTACACCACGGGATTATATTTGTCTCTCTTAAACCATGTTTACTTCCGCCAAGTCAGGTATGTATTTGACTCTCTTACACCATGCTTACTTCCGCCAAGTCAAGTATGTATTTTTCTCTCTTAAACCATGTTTACTTCCGCCAAGTCAGGTATATATTTGTCTCTCTTACACCATGTTTACTTCCGCCAAGTCAGGTATGTATTTGTCTCTCTTAAACCATGTTTACTTCCGCCAAGTCAGGTATGTATTTGTCTCTCTGACACCATGTTTACTTCCGCCAAGTCAGGTATGTATTTGTCTCTTTTACACCATGTTTACTTCCGCCAAGTCGTGTATGTATTTGTCTCTCTTACACCATGTTTACTTCCGCCAAGTCAGATATGTTATGTCTCTCTTAAACCATGTTTACTTCCGCCAAGTCAGTATGTATTTGTCTCTCTACACCATGTTACTTCCGCCAAGTCAGGTATGTATTGTCTCTCTTACTCCATGTTTTCTTCCGCTAAGTCAGGTATGTATTGTCTCTCTTACTCCATGTTTACTTCCGCCAGTCAGGTATGTATTTGTCTCTCTTAAACCATGTTTACTTCCGCAAAGTCAGGTATGTATTTGTCTCTCTGACACCATGTTTACTTCCGCCAAGTCAGTATGTATTTGTCTCTCTTACACCATATTTACTTCCGCCAAGTCATATGTATTTGTCTCTCTGACACCATGTTTACTTCCGCCAGGTCAGGTATGTATTTGTCTCTTACACCACGGGATTATTTTTGTCTCTCTTAAACCATGTTTACTTCCGCCAAGTCAGGTATGTATTTGACTCTCTTACACCATGCTTACTTCCGCCAAGTCAAGTATGTATTTTTCTGTCTTAAACCATGTTTATTTCCGCCAAGTCAAGTATATATTTGTCTCTCTTACTCCATGTTTACTTCCGCCAGGTCAGGTATGTATTTTTCTGTCTTAAACCATGTTTACTTCCGCCAAGTCAAGTATATATTTGTCTCTCTTACACCATGTTTACTTCCGCCAAGTCAGGTATGTATTTGTCTCTCTTACACCATATTTACTTCCGCCAAGTCAAGTATGTATTTGTCTCTCTGACACCATGTTTACTTCCGCCAAATCAAGTATGTATTTGTCTCTCTTACTCCATGTTTACTTCCGCCAGGTCAGGTATGTATTTGTCTCTCTTACACCACGGGATTATATTTGTCTCTCTTAAACCATGTTTACTTCCGCCAAGTCAGGTATGTATTTGACTCTCTTACACCATGCTTACTTCCGCCAAGTCAAGTATGTATTTTTCTCTATTAAACCATGTTTACTTCCGCCAAGTCAGGTATGTATTTGTCTCTCTTACACCATGTTTACTACCGCCAAGTCAGGTATGTATTTGTCTCTCTTACTCCATGTTTACTTTTGCCAAGTCAGGTATGTATTTGTCTCTCTTAAACCATGTTTACTTCCGCCAAGTCAGGTATGTATTTGTCTCTCTGACACCATGTTTACTTCCGCCAAGTCAGGTATGTATTTGTCTCTTTTACACCATGTTTACTTCCGCCAAGTCGTGTATGTATTTGTCTCTCTTACACCATGTTTACTTCCGCCAAGTCAGATATGTATATGTCTCTCTTAAACCATGTTTACTTCCGCCAAGTCAGGTATGTATTTGTCTCTCTGACACCATGTTTACTTCCGCCAAGTCAGGTATGTATTTGTCTCTCTTACTCCATGTTTACTTCCGCTAAGTCAGGTATGTATTTGTCTCTCTTACTCCATGTTTACTTCCGCCAGGTCAGGTATGTATTTGTCTCTCTTACACCACGGGATTATTTTTGTCTCTCTTAAACCATGTTTACTTCCGCCAAGTCAGGTATGTATTTGACTCTCTTACACCATGCTTACTTCCGCCAAGTCAAGTATGTATTTTTCTGTCTTAAACCATGTTTACTTCCGCCAAGTCAAGTATATATTTGTCTCTCTTACACCATATTTACTTCCGCCAAATCAAGTATGTATTTGTCTCTCTGACACCATGTTTACTTCCGCCAAGTCAAGTATGTATTTGTCTCTCTTACTCCATGTTTACTTCCGCCAGGTCAGGTATGTATTTGTCTCTCTTACACCATGGGATTATATTTGTCTCTCTTAAACCATGTTTACTTCCGCCAAGTCAGGTATGTATTTGACTCTCTTACACCATGCTTACTTCCGCCAAGTCAAGTATGTATTTTTCTCTATTAAACCATGTTTACTTCCGCCAAGTCAGGTATGTATTTGTCTCTCTTACACCATGTTTACTTCCGCCAAGTCAGGTATGTATTTGTCTCTCTTAAACCATGTTTACTTCCGCCAAGTCAGGTATGTATTTGTCTCTCTGACACCATGTTTACTTCCGCCAAGTCAGGTATGTATTTGTCTCTTTTACACCATGTTTACTTCCGCCAAGTCGTGTATGTATTTGTCTCTCTTACACCATGTTTACTTCCGCCAAGTCAGATATGTATTTGACTCTCTTAAACCATGTTTACTTCCGCCAAGTCAGGTCCATGTTTACTTCCGCCAAGTCAGGTATGTATTTGTCTCTCTGACACCATGTTTACTTCCGCCAAGTCAGGTATGTATTTGTCTCTCTTACTCCATGTTTTCTTCCGCTAAGTCAGGTATGTATTTGTCTCTCTTACTCCATGTTTACTTCCGCCAAGTCAGGTATGTATTTGTCTCTCTTAAACCATGTTTACTTCCGCAAAGTCAGGTATGTATTTGTCTCTCTGACACCATGTTTACTTCCGCCAAGTCAGGTATGTATTTGTCTCTCTTACACCATATTTACTTCCGCCAAGTCAAGTATGTATTTGTCTCTCTGACACCATGTTTACTTCCGCCAGGTCAGGTATGTATTTGTCTCTCTTACACCACGGGATTATTTTTGTCTCTCTTAAACCATGTTTACTTCCGCCAAGTCAGGTATGTATTTGACTCTCTTACACCATGCTTACTTCCGCCAAGTCAAGTATGTATTTTTCTGTCTTAAACCATGTTTACTTCCGCCAAGTCAAGTATATATTTGTCTCTCTTACACCATGTTTACTTCCGCCAAGTCAGGTATGTATTTGTCTCTCTTACACCATATTTACTTCCGCCAAGTCAAGTATGTATTTGTCTCTCTGACACCATGTTTACTTCCGCCAAGTCAGGTATGTATTTGTCTCTCTTACTCCATGTTTACTTCCGCCAGGTCAGGTATGTATTTTTCTGTCTTAAACCATGTTTACTTCCGCCAAGTCAAGTATATATTTGTCTCTCTTACACCATGTTTACTTCCGCCAAGTCAGGTATGTATTTGTCTCTCTTACACCATATTTACTTCCGCCAAGTCAAGTATGTATTTGTCTCTCTGACACCATGTTTACTTCCGCCAAGTCAAGTATGTATTTGTCTCTCTTACTCCATGTTTACTTCCGCCAGGTCAGGTATGTATTTGTCTCTCTTACACCACGGGATTATATTTGTCTCTCTTAAACCATGTTTACTTCCGCCAAGTCAGGTATGTATTTGACTCTCTTACACCATGCTTACTTCCGCCAAGTCAAGTATGTATTTTTCTCTATTAAACCATGTTTACTTCCGCCAAGTCAGGTATGTATTTGTCTCTCTTACACCATGTTTACTACCGCCAAGTCAGGTATGTATTTGTCTCTCTTACTCCATGTTTACTTTTGCCAAGTCAGGTATGTATTTGTCTCTCTTAAACCATGTTTACTTCCGCCAAGTCAGGTATGTATTTGTCTCTCTGACACCATGTTTACTTCCGCCAAGTCAGGTATGTATTTGTCTCTTTTACACCATGTTTACTTCCGCCAAGTCGTGTATGTATTTGTCTCTCTTACACCATGTTTACTTCCGCCAAGTCAGGTATGTATTTGTCTCTCTTAAACCATGTTTACTTCCGCCAAGTCAGGTATGTATTTGTCTCTCTGACACCATGTTTACTTCCGCCAAGTCAGGTATGTATTTGTCTCTCTTACTCCATGTTTACTTCCCTAAGTCAGGTATGTATTTGTCTCTCTTACACCATGTTTACTTCCGCCAAGTCAGGTATGTATTTGTCTCTCTTACACCATATTTACTTCCGCCAAGTCAAGTATGTATTTGTCTCTCTGACACCATGTTTACTTCCGCCAAGTCAAGTATGTATTTGTCTCTCTTACTCCATGTTTACTTCCGCCAGGTCAGGTATGTATTTGTCTCTCTTACACCACGGAATTATATTTGTCTCTCTTAAACCATGTTTACTTCCGCCAAGTCAGGTATGTATTTGACTCTCTTACACCATGCTTACTTCCGCCAAGTCAAGTATGTATTTTTCTCTATTAAACCATGTTTACTTCCGCCAAGTCAGGTATGTATTTGTCTCTCTTACACCATGTTTACTTCCGCCAAGTCAGGTATGTATTTGTCTCTCTTAAACCATGTTTACTTCCGCCAAGTCAGGTATGTATTTGTCTCTCTGACACCATGTTTACTTCCGCCAAGTCGTGTATGTATTTGTCTCTCTTACACCATGTTTACTTCCGCCAAGTCAGGTATGTATTTGTCTCTCTTACACCATGTTTACTTCCGCCAAGTCAGGTATGTATTTGTCAATCTTACACCATGTTTACCTCCCCAAAGTCAAGTATGTATTTGTCTCTCTTACACCATGTTTACTTCCGCCAAGTCGGGTATGTATTTGTCTCTCTTACACCATGTTTACTTCCGCCAAGTCAGGTATGTATTTGTCTCTCTTACACCATGTTTACTTCCGCCAAGTCAGGTATGTATTTGTCAATATTACACCATGTTTACCTCCCCCAAGTCAAGTATGTATTTGTCTCTCTTACACCATGTTTACTTCCGCCAAGTCGGGTATGTATTTGTCTCTCTTACACCATGTTTACTTCCGCCAAGTCGTGTATGTATTTGTCTCTCTTAAACCATGTTTACTTCCGCCAAGTCAGGTATGTATTTGTCTCTCTTACTCCATGTTTACTTCCGCCAAGTCAGGTATGTATTTGTCTCTCTTACTCCATGTTTACTTCCGCCAAGTCAGGTATGTATTTGTCTCTCTTACTCCATGTTTACTTCCGCCAGGTCAGGTATGTGTTTGTCTCTCTTACACCACGGGATTATTTTTGTCTCTCTTAAACCATGTTTACTTCCGCCAAGTCAGGTATGTATTTGACTCTTTTACACCATGCTTACTTCCGCCAAGTCAAGTATGTATTTTTCTCTCTTAAACCATGTTTACTTCCGCCAAGTTAAGTATATATTTGTCTCTCTTACACCATGTTTACTTCCGCCAAGTCAGGTATGTATTTGTCTCTCTTACACCATGTTTACTTCCGCCAAGTCAGGTATGTATTTGTCAATCTTACACCATGTTTACTTCCCCCAAGTCAAGAATGTATTTGTCTCTCTTACACCATGTTTACTTCCGCCAAGTCTGGTATGTATTTGTCTCTCTTAAGCCATGTTAACTTCCGCCAAGTCAGGTATGTATTTGTCTCTCTTACTCCATGTTTACTTCCGCCAAGTCAAGTATGTATTTGTCTCTCTTACTCCATGTTTACTTCCGCCAGGTCAGGCATGTATTTGTCTCTCTTACACCACGGGATTATTTTTGTCTCTCTTAAACCATGTTTACTTCCGCCAAGTCAGGTATGTATTTGTTTCTCTGACACCATGTTTACTTCCGCCAAGTCAGGTATGTATTTGTCTCTCTTACAACATATTTACTTCCGCCAAGTCAAGTATGTATTTGTCTCTCTGACACCCTGTTTACTTCCGCCAAGTCAGGTATGTATTTGTCTCTCTTACTCCAT
The DNA here is from genome assembly GCA_014843695.1 of Archivesica marissinica. Lineage (NCBI taxonomy): Eukaryota > Metazoa > Mollusca > Bivalvia > Venerida > Vesicomyidae > Archivesica > Archivesica marissinica. Next base: position 5,222,508 of record CM026386.1, on the reverse strand, counting down.
GTTTACTTCCGCCAGGTCAGGTATGTATTTGTCTCTCTTACACCACGGGATTATTTTTGTCTCTCTTAAACCATGTTTACTTCCGCCAAGTCAGGTATGTATTTGACTCTCTTACACCATGCCTACTTCCGCCAAGTCAAGTATGTATTTTGCTCTCTTAAACCATGTTTACTTCCGCCAAGTCAAGTATATATTTGTCTCTCTTACACCATGTTTACTTCCGCCAAGTCAGGTATGTATTTGTCAATCTTACACCATGTTTACTTCCCCCTAGTCAGGTATGTATTTGTCTCTCTTACACCATGTTTACTTCCGCCAAATCGGATATGTATTTGTCTCTCTTACACCATGTTTACTTCCGCCAAGTCTGGTATGTATTTGTCTCTCTGACACCATGTTTACTTCCGCCAAGTCAAGTATGTATTTGTCTCTCTTACACCATGTTTCCTTCCGCCAAGTCAAGTATGTATTTGTCTCTCTTACACCATGTTTACTTCCGCCAAGTCAAGTATTTATTTTCTCTCTTACACCATGCTTACTTCCGCCAAGTCAGGTATGTATTTTTCTCTTTTACACCATGTTTACGTCCCCCAAGTCAGGTATGTATTTGTCTCTCTTACACCATGTTTACTTCCGCCAAGTCAGGTATGTATTTGTCTCTCTTACACCATGTTTACTTCCGCCAAGTCAGGTATGTATTTCTCTCTCTTACACCATGTTTACTTCCCCCAAGTTAGGTATGTATTTGTCTCTCTTACACCATGTTTACTTCCGCCAAGTCGGGTATGTATTTGTCTCTCTTACACCATGTTTACTTCCGCCAAGTCAGGTATGTATTTGTCTCTCTTAAACCATGTTTACTTCCGCCAAGTCAGGTATGTATTTGTCTCTCTGACACCATGTTTACTTCCGCCAAGTCAGGTATGTATTTGTCTCTCTTACTCCATGTTTACTTCCGCCAAGTCAGGTATGTATTTGTCTCTCTTACTCCATGTTTACTTCCGCCAGGTCAGTTATGTATTTTCTCTCTTACACCACGGGATTATTTTTGTCTCTCTTACACCAGGTTTACTTCCACCAAGTCGGGTATGTTTTTTGCGGTTTGTTTGTTAATCTTTTAACAGGATTTAATCTTTTAACAGGATTACGCTAAAGGTTAAGGCTCATAATCACGAAATTTGTAGGAAGTGTCGGCCTCGGGTCAATGACAAACCCATTAGATTTTAGAGTTGATCCGGATTTGGTCCATATTCAGGATTGTTTTAAGGTTTTCTTCACAATTATGGGTTAGGGAACATTGGATATTTTAGCAGCGTGACGGAGATTTGCTGTTTCGGATTGCTCTTGTTTCAATGTACAATCATGGGATTCCGTTCTCCAAATCCGCATCTGCTTAGTAGAGGTGTTTGCTATGCTATGTAAATGCTTATATATATTTAATATAGAAGGAAGGTACATGAATTATCGTCAACATACCTTGTATCGACCTTTGTTTATTCACGTGATTTTTGTTTACATTCGGAACGCTAAATGACGTCATTTTAAATTAAAACAACTGCTTTGGTACTTATGGGGTTCACATATTACTTATCAAAAAGCAAACTGTGCGTAAAGCAGATAAATGTTTACACTTTATTTGAAAGTATGCAAATGTTGATGTTTTCATTGACCCCATTTATAATAAGTAATATCGGAATTGTTATTGTTTTTCTAAAGGTATGAAACAAGCTCAAAATGCTGGAATTAATATATCTAACATTACCTTGTCGTTTATCTATGTTATACTCGGACATCTTGACCGAGTGTTTGTCGGCAATACTCACGGCAAATGTTGACCATTACACATGTTATATTTTATTTACTTTACTTAATAATATGGTATGGGCTTCTTAAGTCGATATATACAAAAATGGACATCTCATTACATACGTATTCATCTACACAGGAACACAATAATTTCTTATTAAAATGCTATGTTGAATATCACTTGGAACCGTTGGCGGCCATGTTGGAAATCGATCAACTTATATGTTATACCATATATCACAGCCAAGTACATGTACACACAGTAGTCTCCGTTACGCCTCGGGATCACTGCCTTCAAAGGCAGTTCGATGTATACAGTCAAACCTGTGTTAGTGGACACCTGTATTAATCAGCCAACCTGTATTAAGCAGCCAGTTACAATGTGGTAGATGTGTTCAACAATTAACCTCTATTAAGCAGCCACCTCTGCTAAGAAGCCAATTTGCATCACTCCCTTGGCTGGCTGCTTAAGACAGGTTTGACTGTACCTACTTCTTGTCAGTTTTGATTCCTGATATGTATTCATGCATTTATGAACGGAGAGCTAAGAAATAACATTACTGGAAAAAATATTTGCCAAAAATAGTTCTTCGTACAATATTTACAATATTCTGATTTACCATGGTGTGTAATTTGATGAGGAATCTCCATCATCATGTGGTGTCACGGTAGTTGTGGCTACATTCAATAGTTCGGCTTAGTGCGGACGGGATATCACAGCGTGTTGTTGCTCTCACGGACGAACGCCACGTGAATGAAACATGCTACGACAGAACGTTACAACGTAGCTATACCCACGGTAAGCACGTGCCATTGATACGTTGACGGCGTACGCCACGTGCAATCCAAGACCTAATCTAACTATCCAGAGAGGCAACTTTGTATACTAATGTTTCTAAACGCTAAAATTGGTTTGTTTGCGGTTTAAGTAAACATAGATGTGTTTGTCCTGACAGTATGCATTATTATTTAAACCTGCTTTTATATTATCCGTTATCCGGTAGACACATACACGTTGGAATAACGTTAACTCAATGTCATAATATTATTACCGTCAGCCATCGACCAATTTGCACAATCTGTATCTAAGGCATAAATGAGATTGAACAATGTCGTTACCAATAGTCAACGTTAAGTCGACGTATCTGGAGTGTACAACAGTTGTTAGTATAATGACTATAAGACATCATAGTGGAGAGGCAGAACTGAACAAATGGCTTGCTTAAGGAATCAAAATCATTTTGTGAAAGAGAAGTACATCCACCCCAGATAGCTTGTACAAATGGTGATACACCTACTCCGGGTGGATGTATATAAAATCTGTTTCCAGAATCCACCAATTTTAACACCTTTTCTGAAATTTGCCGATACTGAATAAATGACATGTTGGGGTAGGGGGAAGACACATTGCCCATTAAAGGTTAAGCTTTCAACATAAAAGCATCAAGACGTTGCATACTACAAGATAATGTCAAACAAATTATGAATTGTTGCATAAGGTTCACAGGGACTTGAAAGTTTACGCGAATCTGCAAATCCCCAAATATCACGGACTTTTCAAAAATAAGCACAATGACAATCAATCAGTCAGTTAATCATCTAGCTACCAATACTTAGATCCATGATATAGACGGGTTACTTGTTGCTGCGGTATTATTCTATAGTAATTTTTATAAATGTTTTTGGTAGGAATTTTGTCTTGTGTGTCTTTTACCAAACAAAACTATATTCAGATAACAGAATCTCAGTATAATGCAACAACAATATATAGGCAGTTATCAGTATCACACAACTATTGCTCACATACACACTGCTCTAAGTGATGATTTGATGTGTGAATCGCCACTTATAACTGCTGTGCAAATTACCACCCGAATCGGATGACGACATCAACCTGTTTACTGTTAGGAGAAACACATTTACAGTTCAGCATGAACACAACTATTTGCTATACAGATATTGCATAAAGTAACAATGAATTGAGTGATTTAAAATCGTCTGCGTTATAATCCAAAATTAAAGCCTCGTGTTTGTCACAGGCCACTGATTGGGTCACTACCAGGCGCCCGGATTGCGAAAACGCAATGCATTTTGGGTAGTTGAGTCCATCTTTAGATGTGAGCACCTCCCAGAGACGGCCATTTTTGGTTAGTATGTACACAGCATTGTTGCATATAACGATTGTATTATCGTGTGCGTCCGTACACAATCCCTGTAGGGCGCAGAAACTGTCCCCGATACGATACTCCTTGCTACTGAACACTCTTAAAAGTTTTCCCTCGAACTGGAAGATCTTTATTGAGCAGTTCCCAGAATCGGATACAATGATTTGTTTTTCTCTGTTAACAGTTACGAAATACGGATGGTCAAACTCTTTTGGCTCGCTTCCATACGAGCCGAATGCGCTGCATATACCACCGCTGGGATACAGCACATACACACAGTGTTTGCATATGTCTGTCACTACCATGAAATTATCGTGACTTATAGCAAGCCCGTATGGAAATTCCAAAAATGTATTGTTACCATATTTGTTCTGGTATATTCCGTTTTGTGAGAACACTTTTACACACGCGTTTACACTGTCTGTGACGGCAATGCAGTCATCTGTTGTCATGGCAACACTGATTGGATAGCATAGGTCATTCAGTTCTGTACCACGTGATCCAAATTTATGCTTGAATGTACCCTCACTGCCAAAAATTTGAATTCTGTGATTTTCCGTGTCTGCGACCACCAAATCACCTATAACGAAAGTTTCATTTATTAGTTTATAGTTTCAAGTTCTGTGCGTTACGTTAGTATAGCTCAGAACGTATGTCTTAACGATACTTGGTCCACATATTGTGTGTGCGAATTATTGATGCATATAAAGATGATCATATGACTGTGAATGCTTGTTCGGTCATGTGATATGGTGCGGTTGGTCGTCAGTTCTACGCTAGGCTTAGATCGCTTCGCAAGCAATTTCGCAATTCAAATTCGAATTGTTTCGGGAATGGGATCTATGAACGGTTTCCATATTGATTTAAATGTTAAAATCGAATTTAATTCAGATTCGTTATTGTTATAAGTATCATGCATTATATCTTAAAGCTGAGTACAAATATGATATCGTTTGGAAAATATTTTAAACTACAAACAATCAAAGATATGTTGTTAGTAAAATATATGAAACACCCTGAGGTACATTGGATATACAGACGGATCTGTAGTCCAGTGGCTAACACTAATCCAATGATCACCGTTCGATCCCCAGTCCGGCCTTAATAACATTAACAGTCTTTCAGATGGGACTTTAAGCTGAGATCTCGACTCGGTGCTCTACACCGTGCACGTAAAAGAATCAGATGAGATTCTGGAATGGGTCTCTGTCTGTATCATTGCACTATCCTCCAAACATCTAAAATGACTAATCTCTTCAGGAGGCGTCGCTCATATGGGCAACAAGTAGCGACGATAAAATAAAACGCAAAACACGCACATCATTGCAAACAGAGTGTGAGTTTTGCACGATGTTCCGCTAAGACAGTAGCGTAACTGCGGTGCGCATTGAGATACAATGTACTTACAATTGTAATATGGCTAATGGTTGACCATTTGTTTAAAACAACTCTTTGGTGATATGGCGACTCTCCAGCTACTATTGGTGACAGAAGATCCCGCACCTGCGCCTCTGAGCAACTGTTCAGGCACGGACAGACACAAGAACAACCTGCCTTCCGCAAGTCAGCTGGATAGCTTCCTCACTTGAAAGAATTCGACACATCAGTGGGTTGAAGTCCCTCATTAAATTGTGTTCAATCAGTTATATTTAGACTTCAAGCAGGACACACTATGCACGACAACTATACAAAGGTTCTTGACACATATACAGTATAACACATGAAACATAGTAAACATACTAAACTGTGGATTTCATGCGAATTTACTTAGAAGTTAGAAATAGTTTAAATTAATAATTTAAACGTAGTAGTATATATTCATAGTTCAGTAATTTACTAAACAATTACGGATTTCCAACGTATTACACAGTGTTATAGAATTTACAGAGACAGTTTGTCTGAATAAAGGGAAGAACTCAGCATCTGTGCTATGTAAGCTTATCCCCATGAGGTAACAGCCACAGACCAGTGTCACATTATTACAGTACGCAACAAAGTTACACAATAGAAAGCAATATGTGTTGTCGTTTCTCTTTTTGTGTTTAGCGTATCTCCAACAGCTTATGGCACATGGAGACTCTCCAGCTATTATTGGAGGAGGAATACCCCGGTGCCCGTCCAAGCACTATATATGGCACGGACAAGCACCAGGATAGAGCCATCTACCATCCACAAGCCATCTGGATAGCTTCCTCGCATGCAAGAATTAGATACCCTAGAAACACAATATGTATGTGAAGTTGAAGGTTATTATGATGAGAGGTTTTCCATCGTGTTGCTAAAACTAAGAGCCTGCCAGTCAACACAACTCAACATGAGGCAATTCTGATAGCGGAGCAGCCCATTGAAGAGGTAGAGACTTGCAACTACCTCGGCAGCGTGGTTAGCAAAACTATGGTGGGAGACGTGAAGGCCAGGATAGGTAAGGCAAGTCAGGCCTTTGTCACCATGAAGACAGTGTGGACATGCAGGAACATCAGCTTGAAGACCAGACTGAGACTCTTCAACAGTAATATGACGTATGTGCTGCTGTACGGATCAGATATTTGGAGACATACGAAGGCCATAGACCAGAGACTCCAAGTGTTCATCAACAAGTGCTTGCGACAAATCCTGGATATATGATGGCAGGAAAAGATCACTAACCGAGAACTCTGGCGTAGGTCTAATCAACGACCTATCACACAAGACATCAAGGACATGAAGTAGCGATGGGTTGAACAAACCGTGAGAGGAGACAACCGAACAACACCACACCGGCTCTTTATTGGAACCCGCAAGGCAAGACGAAGAGATGCCGACCATTACAAGCATGGAAAAGGACCTTGATCTCTGAGCTGCGTATTACCCGAATGGCATGGGGAAAAGCCAAACGAGCAGCACTGGATAGGCCCAGATGGAGATTTGTAGTGACAGCCCTATGTCCCACACGGGATGAAGAGGATTAAGTAAGAAGTGTATATGTGTATCTGGTATATCAGTTGTATATGTACATCTGGTATGTCAGTTGTATATGTACATCTGGTATGTCAGTTGTATATGTACATCTAGTATATCAGTTGTATATGTACATCTAGTATATCAGTTGTATATGTACATCTGGTATATCAGTTGTATATGTACATCTGGTATATCAGTTGTATATGTACATCTAGTATATCAGTTGTATATGTACATCTGGTATATCAGTTGTATATGTACATCTAGAATACCAGTTGTATATGTGCATCTAGTATATCAGTTGTATATGTGCATCTAGTATATCAGTTGTATATGTACATCTGGTATATCAGTTGTATATGTACATCTAGTATATCAGTTGTATATGTACATCTAGTATATCAGTTGTATATGTACATCTAGTATATCAGTTGTATATGTACATCTAGTATATCAGTTGTATATGTACATCTGGTATATCAGTTGTATATGTACATCTGGTATATCAGTTGTATATGTACATCTAGTATATCAGTTGTATATGTGCATCTAGTATATCAGTTGTATACGTACATCTAGTATATCAGTTGTATATGTGCATTTGGAGAATTGTTTGCTTTGTGTCGCAATAAATCGTGTGATAATCCAGATATTGTGCCGGCAGTATCCAAGAATAGTTCCTACTTAAATTGACTAGACCATTTGATTGCCTTCAATGAATCGGATAAAGGAGTGATTGATTGACAGGCTAAGACTGACAAGCATTGTGTGCAGTTTACTACAACTGTTTTCATTTGATCACCATTGAGAAATATAACTAACTATATATGTATATTCATTGTCGACACTACAAAAACACATTTTGGCGACTACATTTGCTAAGACGTGTATATTAAATATGAATAAGGCAAAGCTTCAAAGCGAGCTCAAACATAATAGTATAGATATAGTCATTCTAGCGCATCTAAATATGAAATCTGCATTATGCCTACATATCAACGGGAAAAGCTGATAAAAGGCTGACGTTAAATTAATTATTGAACTAGAAGGTATAGGAGGAATATGACTACATCCCCGCAAGGGATTTGACATCTAAGGAAGATAGACTGACGACAACGAATATTATGTTCTTGTAGATGACAGGTTTACAGGTGCGCGCACGTGGTTGCAAAGTGTTCTGTAAACAAAACAAATGGCAGCCATCTCTGGTTCTGGTTATATACGTTGCAGGCCCTTTCGGCGTAAACGCAATGGGAGAGAGATGGGATGATGACACCAATCCCGATGTTGAAGGGCTGATCTGAAACTCTGAACTGTATGTGCACACACGAATGGTTCACTTAGATTATTCCACTCGATTACAGAATGCGCTTTTGTACTGTTCACTTTCTGTTCACTAACTGTTCACCATCTCTCGATTCGATATTAACCGAGCCATTTTTAATTGCGATTATCATATATATATATATATATTGAGATGGACTATTCATATGATATATATATATATATATATATAACACTAATAACCTGATTAGTTCAGCTTAACACACTGTCATGACGTCATACATTTGTACTTGCTGCACTGCAGTCGATATGTCAGAGTATTATATCAAATCCTATGCACAAATGTACGCAATTATCATATTTAATCTTTCTATATAATTATATTGTAAATGTGTGTTTTAAGTAAAATATAATCCTCAAACGATCCAATATGTTAACGCCTGCCCTCAAACGATCCAATATGTTAACGCCTGCCCTCAAACGATCCAATATGTTAATGCCTGCCCTCAAACGATCCAATATGTTAACGCCTGCCCTCAAACGATCCAATATGTTAACGCCTGCCCTCAAACGATCCAATATGTTAACGCCTGGCCTCACACAATCCAATATGTTAACGCCTGACCTCACACAATCCAATATGTTAACACCTGCCCTCACACAATCCAATATGTTAACGCCTGCCCTCACACAATCCAATATGTTAACGCCGCCCTCACACACCAATATGTTAACGCCTGACCTCACACAATCCATATGTTAACACTGCCCTCACCAATCCAATATGTAACGCCTGCCCTCACACAATCCAATATGCTAACGCCTGCCCTCAAACGATCCAATATGTTAACGCCTGCCCTCACACAATCCAATATGTTAACGCCTGCCCTCACACAATCCAATATGTTAACGCCTGCCCTCACACAATCCAATATGTTAACGCCTGCCCTCACACAATCCAATATGTTAACGCCTGACCTCACACAATCCAATATGTTAACGCCTGCCCTCAAACGATCCAATATGTTAACGCCTGCCCTCACACAATCCAATATTTTACACATTGGATCGTTTGAGGATCATAGCATATACATGTATGCTGTATGTTACAGATCGATCTAATTACTATGGATATGATATAAGCTGAAAGCGTTCCAATATGTAAAATATTGGACTGTGCAAGGCGTAAGACAGTACCAATAGTTTACATATTGGATCCGTTTGAGACTTATATCTTACCTAAAACAAACCATTATACAACAAGATCCTACTACAATACATCCGTTATGTCAAAGTCGGTTATGTCGAATTCTCTGGTTATAGTCGGATCAAAGTCCCGTTTCACACTATCATTTTACACATAACTTGCTCCGTTTATATCGAATTTCGTTAAGTAAAACCTCGGTTATGTCGAAGTATTTTGCTCGGTCCAACGGATTTCGACATAGCAGATGTAGACTGTAATTAAAATTGCTAATTTCGTATATTTACGCGTAGGATTTAATATAATACTCTGGCCTTTTGACAGCAGTCCAATATTAATAATAATGGACTGCAAGTACAAAGGTGTGACATCACGACAGTGCTTTAAGTTACGCTATGCCCATTGCATCTGGACTCTGGAGATAACACAGCATGTACGAGTTGTACATTCCAACATATGAAGCAGGTGGTGTGCAACATAAGTCGATAACACAGCATGTACGAGCTGTATATTCCAGTAGATGAAGCCTGTTCTGTGCAACATAAGTCGATAACACAGCATGTACGAGCTGTATATTCCAGTAGATGAAGCCGGTTCTGTGCAACATAAGTCGATAACACAGCATGTACGAGTTCTATATTCCAGTACATGAAGCCGGTTTTGTGCAACATAAGTCGATAACACAGCATGTACGAGTTCTATATTCCAGTACATGAAGCCGTTTCTGTGCAACATAAGTCGATAACACAGCATGTACGAGTTCTATATTCCAGTAGATGAAGCCGGTTCTGTGCAACATAAGTCGATAACACAGCATGTACGAGTTCTATATTCCAGTACATGAAGCCGGTTCTGTGCAACATAAGTCGATAACACAGCATGTACGAGTTCTATATTACAGTACATGAAGCCGGTTATGTGCAACATAAGTCGATAACACAGCATGTACGAGTTCTATATTCCAGTAGATGAAGCCGGTTCTGTGCAACATAAGTCGATAACACAGCATGTACGAGCTGTATATTCCAGTACATGAAGCCGGTTCTGTGCAACATAAGTCGATAACCCAGCATGTACGAGTTCTATATTCCAGTAGATGAAGCCGGTTCTGTGCAACATAAGTCGATAACACAGCATGTACGAGTTCTATATTCCAGTACATGAAGCCGGTTCTGTGCAACATAGGCGATACAACTACATGTTCCAGTTGTATCAGGAATTGTTCAACCCTCTTTACGATAGTCCTTCTAATAATGTCTAATTACCGGAGGTCGTCTCCATATCAGTTCATCATACCTGCGGACAATCGTACAATAGTTCATGGGGGCCTATCGTCTATTGTAGCAATAGCGACATTCTATTAGGCGTTCACAATAGAGCACCGTGGCTGTAGTGTGTATGCTTACTTGTTATAGTAATGATTCATAAAAGAACAAACCCAGTGTGCTGTGTAGCTATTGATTTAACGTCCGCCCTCTATTCTGATTACTCTGGAAGTAAATGTTTCGCTTGTTGAATTTGATTTATGCTTCTGATATACATTATTGGCATTTCTCGTTATGATAGCGTCACTGGCAGTACTCTCGGGAGAACTTGGAACATTATTAAGACTTATAATACGACCAGGGTGTAAATGGTACCGAGTTATAACGCGTCGTACACAGACACACTTCAATAATACCCTCTTTAATTTTTATATTATCATAATTGCTATGGAAATTGGTAAATTCTCAAGAAAGTGGTCAGAAATGTTGATTATTATCTGGTCGGATTAGTCATTTCCATTGTCTCTCTAAGGTATTGCTTTGCAAGTTTATTATATCTGCATTTTGCCAAAAGTGGTAAGTGTTGTAAGGAAAATGAAGAAATGGGATATTTTGTGAATTCCCCTGATCATTGTAAAGGGAAATATAATGTGTTATTCTAATCTTCCCTCTACACTATATAGTACCATAGTATACACGTGCTATATAGTACCATAGTATACACGTGCTATATAGTACCATAGTATACACGTGCTATATAGTACCATAGTATACACGTGCTATATAGTACCATAGTATACACGTGCTATATAGTACCATAGTATACACGTGCTATATAGTACCATAGTATACACGTGCTATATAGTACCATAGTATACACGTGCTATATAGTACCATAGTGTACACGTGCTATATAGTACCATAGTGTACACGTGCTATATAGTACCATAGTATACACGTGCTATATAGTACCATAGTGTACACGTGCTATATAGTACCATAGTGTACACGTGCTATATAGTACCATAGTGTACACGTGCTATATAGTACCATAGTGTGCACTTGCTATATAGTACCATAGTGTACACGTGCTATATAGTACCATAGTGTACACGTGCTATATAGTACCATAGTGTGCACTTGCTATATAGTACCATAGTATACACGTGCTATATAGTACCATAGTGTGCACGTGCTATGTAGTACCATAGTGTGCACGTGTTCTATAGTACCATAGTGTACACATGCTATATAGTACCATAGTGTACACGTGTTATATAGTGTGTATGTGTTATATAGTGTCATATTGTACACGTGCTCTATAGTGCCAAAGTGAACACGTGCTCTATAGTACCATGGTGCTGCATATATTCCAAACAGTCGTATTTTGGAATTAAACATTCCGGCATATGGTCGGGTATGTGTCTGGTTTGTTTATTACTGTCATATTGATCGGGGACTTGATTGGTTTGTATCTTAAAGGCATATGACCTGGGATATGCGTGACTAATACACTATATAGGTGTCTTACCGGCATATTATCTATGATATGTTATGTTTGGCGATACGATTTGTGTGTGGTCTAAGTTTATTTATTGTCGATACCGTACACCGTGTACATTAATGAACTAGAGGAGACTCTGGAATGGGACTATGTCTGTATCATTGCACTATCCTCCAAAATCTAAAATGGCTAATCTCTTTAGAAGGCGTCGTTCATACTGACAACCGGTAGCGACGATAAATAAACGCAAACACATACATGCATATGATGTCACTAATTTTAAGCACAAAATGCTCGCTGGATGAAAAAAGTGCCAACTTTGCTGTTTATGCAACCACAATATACATTATAATTATACACTCAACAAAATTGCACCTGGTGTTTTACGGTATGTGGAGCACATTTAAACAATCAAATAACATCAATATTCATATCATTTTATTGATTATATTTTATTACAGATCGTTATGCATGATTTTCTGTATACTAATTTCTCATAATGCATTAGACTACAAGTAAGAAAATATTTATATTCAATTTGTATGAGTATTAATTGGCAAATCTTATAAAAAAAGTAATGCTAAACATAAAATGTTAGGTGACCGATTGGGCATGTTGTTGAGTGTACTTTAATGCCTGAATATTGCAAATACCTGCTATCATGAAATAATATGTTGTCATGAAATCGTTAGAACACTCACTGTAAAACCTATGTTAGTGGTCGCATGTGTTAAGCAGCCAATATGTATTCCGACGCCAGCTTTCATATGTTTAAGCTGGCAATTTATTACAGTTTAAACCTCTGTAATTTACTATTGTTTAAACATATGTAATTTATTGCAGTTATAACCTCTGTAATTTATTACAGTTCAAACATATGTAATTTATTTCAGCTTAAACCTCTGTAATTTATTATAATTTAAACATATGTAATTTATTACAGTATAAATCGATGCAATTTATTACAGTTAAATATATTTATCACATAAACTACAACGCAGGAGTTTAATAACGCCGTGTCATAAATTCGGTAATACACTAGTGTATTAAATATGCAAATGAGGCAAATGCGTGGGCGAATCACGATAGCGATTCGCAGTGACATACATATTTACATCAACTAGCACGCGCTGTGAAATTTTGATTGTGACGTCATTTGCCAAAACATCGTGTACATTTTGTATTTGTATTTGTTAAAAATGACTGTTTGAAAATAATTTTAAAAGTGTTTAATATTGAATTGTTGCACATGATATGTTGTGATAGTTTAAAAACTGTTTACAAAGGAAGAAAACAAAATTGGAGTATTTAGTGTCGCACTATTTTCTTGGCTCATTAAGTAGAAACCGCAGTACTACAGTTCAATCGTGACACACTTTGTCTGCGTATTTGGTTTATGTGATAAAAAGAATCTTACATTCGTGTGTTTCCATATTGAATTTATTAAACTCGTTGAATAAAAATGATAAAAATGCTCGGCGCCGAGCATTTTATCATTTTTATTCAACGAGTTTAATAAATTCAATATGGAAAGCCACTCATGTAAGATCCTCTATGTAATTTATTGCAGTTATAACATCTGTAATTTATTATAGTTCAAACCTACGTAATTTATTTCCGTTTAAACCTCTGTAATGTATTGCAATTTAAACCACTGTAATTTATTACAATTTAAATGATATAGAAAACGAATACCACTTTGCTCTGATTTGTCCAGCAAATGATAACATTCGAGAGAAATATATTAAAAAGTATTACAATAGACCTAGTACTTTCAAATTTGTAATTTGAATGCAATCTCTCAACAATAATACTAAAGTAAAAGTGGTAAGATGTGTTTTATGAAGCATGCACGCACTTGTATACGTGTGGTAGAATTCCATTGAATATGTAACTAGACCTATGTTATAATTATAGTACTTAAGCAGAGTTCAACTTCCTTTATTTGGATTTGTACAAAGACACATTGAATCAAATGTCACATTGTCATACTCATATACTTATGCACTCCGTATGCTATGTAATGTCTGACATGGTGAGAATGTAGACTATAATGTATTATAAAAAGTATGTATATTAGATATTGTCAGTAATGTATATGAATTTCAGATATAGACATATTTTTCATGTGTCGTTCAGTGATGAACTATTTAGGTTAAATTGGAAATTCAAATTTCTTCTTCCCTTTTAAGCCTCTGTAATTTATTACAGTTTAAACTAATTTATTACAGTTTAAACCTCTGTTAGGTAATCACTTCTACTAAACAGCCATTTCTGTCACTGCATTGACTGACTGCTTGGGTGAGCTTGAATGGTGATGAATTGGTTTCATACCTGCATTCGTTACGGCTATCCCTGTTGGCATATTGAATAGCCCTTTGCACTTTCCCTTCCGGCCGAACCTGCGGATGAGCTTGGAAGCCTCAGCCTGCTCCTTCCGATCGCAGACATCGGACGTCGGGGACACCAGGCGTCGCAGTAGGTACATTATTGACTGCCATTGACCCGTGTTGTCGGCTATATCACGGCTCGAACCGGACACGCATTAGGTATGTGGTGGCAGGTCATAGCATTTTGATTGTCTGGAAATACAGGTAAAATATCATAATTAATCATTAATACAATGTATTTTTTTAAATTTCATATTTCTCAAATTCCTGTTAGTTACACCTTTGCAAGGACTATATACATTTCAAGTTTTTCTTCTTCCTTTTAGATTTTTAAATCCATATTTGTGTTCATTAAAATTAGTTCTAAAAATTAATCACATGCACTATAACCACTGTGTAAAGCTGTTTTCTGGAGTGTTGGGAGAGGATAACTATGAAGTATTAAACGTGTTGTGCGATTCCATTGTATATGTATTATTCTACGCATTGGGCGAGGAACGATCACTGAAGGTTAACCGTAATCAAAATGTGGTTATATAAAGGCTTTGTAAATAAAAACTGTATAATTAATGAGAGACATCGGTCAGTTACTGCCCCTGAATACTCCCTAAAAAGTAGATAGGCCGTATGCTAGCAATTGTATTCCATTTTCGCTTCTTATAATTGTAATTGTAAAACAATGTCATCAGTTAATCAACACGATTTTGATAAAATTACAGTATCATACCGCAACATCTTGTTAGGGAACGACAGTAAAAACAAAGGATTCCAACTAAAATGGCCTATTTACAGACCCTATCTGCAAAGGGAGGTAATAGACAATTAGCGAGGTCTCTGATTGGATAAGACGACAAGTTAATATCGTTCCTCTCATATGCGTATAATAGATATACAGCGTGATCTGACAACAATGTAATACAACATAAAATATCAGACGAAGAGTTTAAATTACATGACAAATCGTTTCTCTCCTATGCGCAGAATAATACATAATTCATATAATAAAACCACGAGTTAATACAACTTCAACGATTGGATCACGAGTTGAAATAAAATCAGAATTTATTTTTCTCCCATATGTGTAGAATAATACGAGGGATCGGACTAGCCTGTTTTCCAGTCTTTTGATTTTTCACCAATTTACTTCTGGCAAACCATTATCAGAAACTCAATACCGCCCAATTAATTATCTCGGTATTAAAACATATTTATATGACTGACCAGGCAAAATATATCATCACCTGTTCCCAGGCTAGGATCGGACCATCGGGCAT
>CM026386.1:5185658-5205676 GCA_014843695.1 Archivesica marissinica | reverse complement strand
TGGATTGAGCTATGATATGGATTGAGCTATGATATGGATTGAGCTATGCTATGGATTGAGCTATACTATGGAGTGAGGACATGGATTGAGCTATACTATGGAGTGAGGACATTGATTGAGCTATGATATGCATTGAGCTATGCTATGGATTGAGATATGCTATGGAGTTAGCTATGCTATGGATTAAGCTATACTATGGATTGAGCTATGCTATGGAGTGAGGACATGGATTGAGCAATGCTATGGAGTGAGGACATGGATTGAGCTATACTATGGAGTGAGATCCTGGATTGAGCTATGCTATGGATTGAGCTATACTATGGATTGAGCTATGCCATGGATTGAGCTATGCAATGGATTGAGCTATGCTATGGATTGAGCTATGCTATGGATTGAGCTACACTATGGATTGAGCTATGCTATGGAATGAGCTATACTATGGATTGAGCTATGCTATGGAGTGAGGATATGGATTGAGCTATACTATGGAGTGCGGACATGGATTGAGCTATGCTATGGATTGAGCTATGCTATGGATTGAGCTATACTATGGAGTGAAGATATGGATTGAGCTATACTATGGAGTGAGGATATGGATTGAGCTATACTATGGAGTGAGGACATGGATTGAGCTATACTATGGAGTGAGGACATGGATTGAACTATGCTATGGATTGAGCTATACTATGGATTGAGCTATGCTATGGATTGAGCTATACTATGGATTGAGCTATGCTATGGATTGAGATATGCTATGGATTGAGCTGTGATATGAATTGAGCAATACTATGGATTGAGCTATGATATGGATTGAGCTATGATATGGATTGAGCTATGATATGGATTGAGCAATACTATGGATTGAGCTATGATATGGATTGAGCTATCATATGGATTGAGCTATGATATGGATTGAGCTGTGATATGGATTGAACAATGCTATGGATTTAGCTGTGATATGGATTGAGCTATGATATGGATTGAACAATGCTATGGACTGAGCTGTGATATGGATTGAGCTATGCTATGTATTGAGCTATGATATGGATTGAGCTATGATATGGATTGAGCAATGCTATGTATTGAGCAATGTTATGTATTGAGCAAAGATATGGATTGAGCTATGCCATGGATTGAGCTAAGCTATGGATTGAGCTATGCAATGGATTGAGCTATGATATGGATTGAGCTATACTATGGAGTGAGGACATGGATTGAGCTATACTAAGGAGTGAGGACATGGATTGAACTATACTATGGATTGAGCTATGCTATGGATTGAGCTATACTATCGAGTGAGGACATGGATTGAGCTATGCTATGGAGTGAGGTCATGGATTGAGCTATACTATGGAGTGAGGACATGGATTTAGATATACTATGGATTGAGCTATGCTATGGATTGAGCTATACTATGGAGTGAGGACATGGATTGAGCTATGCTATGGATTGAGATATGCTATGGATTGAGCTATACTATGGATTGAGCTAAGCTATGGATTGAGCTATGTTATAGATTGAGCTATACTATGGATTGAGCTATGCTATGGATTGAGCAATATTATGAATTGAGCTATGCTATGGATTGAGCTATACTATGGATTGAGCTATGCTATGGATTGAGCTATACTATGGATAGAGCTATACTATGGATTGAGCTATGCTATCGATTGAGCTATGCTATGGATTGAGCTATACTCTGGATTGAGCTATACTATGGAGTGAGGACATGGATTGAGCTATGCTATGGATTGAGCTATGCTATGGATTGAGATTTACTATGGATTGAGCTATACTATGGAGTGAGGACATGGATTGAGCTATGCTATGGATTGAGCTATGCTATGGATCGAGCTATGCTATGGATTGAGCTAAGCTATGGAGTGAGGACATGGATTGAGCTATGCTATGGATTGTGCTATGCTATGGATTGAGCTATTCTATTGAGTGAGGACATGGATTGAGCTATGTTGTGGATTGAGCTATGCTATGGATTGAGCTCTACTATGTAGTGAGGAAATGGATTGAGCTATACTATGGAGTGAGGATATGGATTGAGCTATACTATGGAGTGAGGACATGGATCGAGCTATGCTATGGAGTGAAGATATGGATTGAGCTATACTATGGAGTGAGGATATGGATTGAGCTATACTATGGAGTGAGGACATGGATTGAGCTATACTATGGAAACATGGATTGAGCTATGCTATGGATTGAGCTATACTATGGATTGAGCTATGCTATGGATTGAGCTATACTATGGATTGAGCTATGCTATGGATTGAGCTATACTATGGATTGAGCTATGCTATGCATTGAGATATGCTATGGATTGAGCTGTGATATGGACTGAGCAATACTATGGATTGAGCTATGATATGGATTGAGCTATGATAAGGATTGAGCTATGATATGGATTGAGCAATACTATGGATTGAGCTATGATATGGATTGAGCTATGATATGGATTGAGCTATGATATGGATTGAGCTGTGATATGGATTGAACAATGCTATGGATTTAGCTGTGATATGGATTGAGCTATGATATGGATTGAACAATGCTATGGACTGAGCTGTGATATGGATTGAGCTATGCTATGTATTGAGCTATGATATGGATTGAGCTATGATATGGATTGAGCAATGCTATGTATTGAGCAATGTTATGTATTGAGCTATGCTATGGATTGAGCTATGATATGGATTGAGCTATACTATGGCGTGAGGACATGGATTGAGCTATACTATGGAGTGAGGACATGAATTGAGCTATACTATGGATTGAGCTATGCTATGGATTGAGCTATACTATGGAGTGAGGACATGGATTGAGCTATGCTATGGAGTGAGGACATGGATTTAGATATACTATGGATTGAGCTGTGCTATGGATTGAGCTATACTATGGAGTGAGGACATGGATTGAGCTATGCTATGGATTGAGCTATGCTATGGATTGAGCTATACTATGGATTGAGCTAAGCTATGGATTGAGCTATGTTATAGATTGAGCTATACTATGGATTGAGCTATGCTATGGATTGAGCAATACTATGGATTGAGCTATGCTATGGATTGAGCTATACTATGGATTGAGCTATGCTATGGATTGAGCTATACTATGGATAGAGCTATACTATGGATTGAGCTATGCTATCGATTGAGCTATGCTATGGATTGAGCTATACTATGGATTGAGCTATACTATGCAGTGAGGATATGGATTGAGCTATGCTATGGATTGAGCTATGCTATGGATTGAGCTATAATATGGATTGAGCTATACTATGGAGTGAGGACATGGATTGAGCTATGCTATGGATTGAGCTATGCTATGGATTGAGCTTTACTATTGATTGAGCTATACTATGGAGTGAGGACATGGATTGAGCTATGCTATGGATTGAGCTATGCTATGGATCGAGCTATGCTATGGATTGAGCTAAGCTATGGAGTGAGGACATGGATTGAGCTATGCTATGGATTGTGCTATGCTATGGATTGAGCTCTACTATTGAGTGAGGACATGGATTGAGCTATGTTGTGGATTGAGCTATGCTATGGATTGAGCTCTACTATGGAGTGAGGAAATGGATTGAGCTATGATATGGAGTGAGAATATGGATTGAGCTATACTATGGAGTGAGGATATGGATTGAGCTATACTATGGAGTGAGGACATGGATTGAGCTATGCTATGGAGTGAGGATATGGATTGAGCTATACTATGGAGTGAGGATATGGATTGAGCTATACTATGGAGTGAGGATATGGATTGAGATATACTATGGAGTGAGGACATGGATTGAGCTATACTACGGAGTGAGGACATGGATTGAGCTATGCTATGGATTGAGCTATACTATGGAGTGAGGACATGGATTGAGCTATGCCATGGATTGAGCTATGCTATGGAGTGAAGACATGGATTGAGCTATACTATGGAGTGAGGACATGGATTGAGCTATACTATGGAGTGAGGACATGGATTGAGCTGTACTATGGATTGAGCTATGCTATGGATTAGGCTATACTATGGAGTGAGGACATGGATTGAGCTATACTATGGATTGAGCTATGCCATGGATTGAGCTATACTATGGAGTGAGGACATGGATTGAGCTATACAATGGATTGAGCTTTACTATGGAGTGAGGATATGGATTGAGCTATGCCATGGATTGAGCTATGTAATGGATTGAGCTATGCAATGGATTGAGCTATGCTATGGATTGAGCTACACTATGGATTGAGCTATGCTATGGAATGAGCTATACTATGGATTGAGCTATGCTATGGAGTGAGGATATGTATTGAGCTATACTATGGAGTGCGGACATGGATTGAGCTATGCTATGGATTGAGCTATGCTATGGATTGAGCTATACTATGGAGTGAGGATATGGATTGAGCTATATTATGGATTCTGGATATGGATTGAGCTATACTATGGAGTGATGACATGGATTGAGCTATACTATGGAGTGTGGACATGGATTGAGCTATACTATGGAGTGAGGACATGGATTGAGCTATACTATGGAGTGAGGACATGGATTGAGCTATACTATGGAGTGAGGACATGGATTGAGCTATAATATGGAGTGAGGACATGGATTGAGCTATGCTATGGATTGAGCTATACTATGGAGTGAGGACATGGATTGAGCTATGCTATGGAGTGAGGACATGGATTGAGCTATACTATGGAATGAGGACATGGATTGAGCTATACTATGGAGTGAGTACATGGATTTAACTATACTACGGAGTGAGGACATGGATTGAGCTATGCTATGGATTGAGCTATACTACGGAGTGAGGACATTGATTGAGCTATTCTATGGATTGAGCTACGCTATGGATTGATCAATCCTATGCTATGGATTTAGCTATGCTATGGAGTGAGGACATGGATTGAGCTATGCTATGGATTGAGCTATACTATGGAGTGAGGACATGGATTGAGCTATGATATAGTTTAAGCTATGCATTGAGCTATGCTATGGAGTTAGCTATGATATGGATTGATCTATACTATGGATTGAGCTATACTATGGAGTGAGGATATGGATTGAGCTATGCTATGGAGTGAGGACATGGATTGAGCTATACTTTGGAGTGAGATCATGGATTGAGCTATGCTATGGATTGAGCTATACTATGGATTGAGCTATACTATGGAGTGAGGACATGGATTGAGCTATACTATGGATTGAGCTATACTATGGAGTGAGGACATGGATTGAGCTATGCTATGGATTGAGCTATACTATGGATTGAGCTATGATATGGATTGAGCTATCATATGGATTGAGCTATGATATGGATTGAGCTGTGATATGGATTGAACAATGCTATGGATTTAGCTGTGATATGGATTGAGCTATGATATGGATTGAACAATGCTATGGACTGAGCTGTGATATGGATTGAACTATGCTATGTATTGAGCTATAATATGGATTGAGCTATGATATGGATTGAGCAATGCTATGTATTGAGCAATGTTATGTATTGAGCAAAGATATGGATTGAGCTATGCTATGGATTGAGCTAAGCTATGGATTGAGCTATGCAATGGATTGAGCTATGATATGGATTGAGCTATACTATGGAGTGAGGACATGGATTGAGCTATACTAAGGAGTGAGGACATGGATTGAACTATACTATGGATTGAGCTATGCTATGGATTGAGCTATACTATGGAGTGAGGACATGGATTGAGCTATGCTATGGAGTGAGGTCATGGATTGAGCTATACTATGGAGTGAGGACATGGATTTAGATATACTATGGATTGAGCTATGCTATGGATTGAGCTATACTATGGAGTGAGGACATGGATTGAGCTATGCTATGGATTGAGATATGCTATGGATTGAGCTATACTATGGATTGAGCTAAGCTATGGATTGAGCTATGTTATAGATTGAGCTATACTATGGATTGAGCTATGCTATGGATTGAGCAATATTATGAATTGAGCTATGCTATGGATTGAGCTATACTATGGATTGAGCTATGCTATGGATTGAGCTATACTATGGATAGAGCTATACTATGGATTGAGCTATGCTATCGATTGAGCTATGCTATGGATTGAGCTATACTCTGGATTGAGCTATACTATGGAGTGAGGACATGGATTGAGCTATGCTATGGATTGAGCTATGCTATGGATTGAGATTTACTATGGATTGAGCTATACTATGGAGTGAGGACATGGATTGAGCTATGCTATGGATTGAGCTATGCTATGGATCGAGCTATGCTATGGATTGAGCTAAGCTATGGAGTGAGGACATGGATTGAGCTATGCTATGGATTGTGCTATGCTATGGATTGAGCTATTCTATTGAGTGAGGACATGGATTGAGCTATGTTGTGGATTGAGCTATGCTATGGATTGAGCTCTACTATGTAGTGAGGAAATGGATTGAGCTATGATATGGAGTGAGAATATGGATTGAGCTATACTATGGAGTGAGGATATGGATTGAGCTATACTATGGAGTGAGGACATGGATTGAGCTATGCTATGGAGTGAAGATATGGATTGAGCTATACTATGGAGTGAGGATATGGATTGAGCTATACTATGGAGTGAGGACATGGATTGAGCTATACTATGGAGTGAGGACATGGATTGAGCTATGCTATGGATTGAGCTATACTATGGATTGTGCTATGCTATGGATTGAGCTATACTATGGATTGAGCTATGCTATGGATTGAGCTATACTATGGATTGAGCTATGCTATGCATTGAGATATGCTATGGATTGAGCTGTGATATGGACTGAGCAATACTATGGATTGAGCTATGATATGGATTGAGCTATGATAAGGATTGAGCTATGATATGGATTGAGCAATACTATGGATTGAGCTATGATATGGATTGAGCTATGATATGGATTGAGCTATGATATGGATTGAGCTGTGATATGGATTGAACAATGCTATGGATTTAGCTGTGATATGGATTGAGCTATGATATGGATTGAACAATGCTATGGACTGAGCTGTGATATGGATTGAGCTATGCTATGTATTGAGCTATGATATGGATTGAGCTATGATATGGATTGAGCAATGCTATGTATTGAGCAATGTTATGTATTGAGCAAAGATATGGATTGAGCTATACTATGGATTGAGCTATGCTATGGATTGAGCTATGCTATGGATTGAGCTATGATATGGATTGAGCTATACTATGGCGTGAGGACATGGATTGAGCTATACTATGGAGTGAGGACATGGATTGAGCTATACTATGGATTGAGCTATGCTATGGATTGAGCTATACTATGGAGTGAGGACATGGATTGAGCTATGCTATGGAGTGAGGACATGGATTTAGATATACTATGGATTGAGCTATGCTATGGATTGAGCTATACTATGGAGTGAGGACATGGATTGAGCTATGCTATGGATTGAGCTATGCTATGGATTGAGCTATACTATGGATTGAGCTAAGCTATGGATTGAGCTATGTTATAGATTGAGCTATACTATGGATTGAGCTATGCTATGGATTGAGCAATACTATGGATTGAGCTATGCTATGGATTGAGCTATACTATGGATTGAGCTATGCTATGGATTGAGCTATACTATGGATAGAGCTATACTATGGATTGAGCTATGCTATCGATTGAGCTATGCTATGGATTGAGCTATACTATGGATTGAGCTATACTATGCAGTGAGGATATGGATTGAGCTATGCTATGGATTGAGCTATGCTATGGATTGAGCTATAATATGGATTGAGCTATACTATGGAGTGAGGACATGGATTGAGCTATGCTATGGATTGAGCTATGCTATGGATTGAGCTTTACTATTGATTGAGCTATACTATGGAGTGAGGACATGGATTGAGCTATGCTATGGATTGAGCTATGCTATGGATCGAGCTATGCTATGGATTGAGCTAAGCTATGGAGTGAGGACATGGATTGAGCTATGCTATGGATTGTGCTATGCTATGGATTGAGCTATACTATTGAGTGAGGACATGGATTGAGCTATGTTGTGGATTGAGCTATGCTATGGATTGAGCTCTACTATGGAGTGAGGAAATGGATTGAGCTATGATATGGAGTGAGAATATGGATTGAGCTATACTATGGAGTGAGGATATGGATTGAGCTATACTATGGAGTGAGGACATGGATTGAGCTATGCTATGGAGTGAGGATATGGATTGAGCTATACTATGGAGTGAGGATATGGATTGAGCTATACTATGGAGTGAGGATATGGATTGAGATATACTATGGAGTGAGGACATGGATTGAGCTATACTACGGAGTGAGGACATGGATTGAGCTATGCTATGGATTGAGCTATACTATGGAGTGAGGACATGGATTGAGCTATGCCATGGATTGAGCTATGCTATGGAGTGAAGACATGGATTGAGCTATACTATGGAGTGAGGACATGGATTGAGCTATGATATGGATTGAGCTATACTATGGCGTGAGGACATGGATTGAGCTATACTATGGAGTGAGGACATGGATTGAGCTATACTATGGATTGAGCTATGCTATGGATTGAGCTATACTATGGAGTGAGGACATGGATTGAGCTATGCTATGGAGTGAGGACATGGATTTAGATATACTATGGATTGAGCTATGCTATGGATTGAGCTATACTATGGAGTGAGGACATGGATTGAGCTATGCTATGGATTGAGCTATGCTATGGATTGAGCTATACTATGGATTGAGCTAAGCTATGGATTGAGCTATGTTATAGATTGAGCTATACTATGGATTGAGCTATGCTATGGATTGAGCAATACTATGGATTGAGCTATGCTATGGATTGAGCTATACTATGGATTGAGCTATGCTATGGATTGAGCTATACTATGGATAGAGCTATACTATGGATTGAGCTATGCTATCGATTGAGCTATGCTATGGATTGAGCTATACTATGGATTGAGCTATACTATGCAGTGAGGATATGGATTGAGCTATGCTATGGATTGAGCTATGCTATGGATTGAGCTATAATATGGATTGAGCTATACTATGGAGTGAGGACATGGATTGAGCTATGCTATGGATTGAGCTATGCTATGGATTGAGCTTTACTATTGATTGAGCTATACTATGGAGTGAGGACATGGATTGAGCTATGCTATGGATTGAGCTATGCTATGGATCGAGCTATGCTATGGATTGAGCTAAGCTATGGAGTGAGGACATGGATTGAGCTATGCTATGGATTGTGCTATGCTATGGATTGAGCTCTACTATTGAGTGAGGACATGGATTGAGCTATGTTGTGGATTGAGCTATGCTATGGATTGAGCTCTACTATGGAGTGAGGAAATGGATTGAGCTATGATATGGAGTGAGAATATGGATTGAGCTATACTATGGAGTGAGGATATGGATTGAGCTATACTATGGAGTGAGGACATGGATTGAGCTATACTATGGAGTGAGGATATGGATTGAGCTATACTATGGAGTGAGGACATGGATTGAGCTATACTATGGAGTGAGACATGGATTGAGCTATACTACGGAGTGAGGACATGGATTGAGCTATACTATGGATTGAGCTATACTATGGATTGAGGACATGGATTGAGCTATACCATGGATTGAGCTATGCTATGGAGTGAAGACATGGATTGAGCTATACTATGGATTGAGGACATGGATTGAGCTATACTATGGAGTGAGGACATGGATTGAGCTATACTATGGATTGAGCTATGCTATGGATTGAGCTATACTATGGAGTGAGGACATGGATTGAGCTATACAATGGATTGAGCTTTACTATGGAGTGAGGATATGGATTGAGCTATGCCATGGATTGAGCTATGTAATGGATTGAGCTATGCTATGGAATGAGCTATGCTATGGATTGAGCTATACTATGCAGTGAGGATATGGATTGAGCTATATTATGGATTCTGGATATGGATTGAGCTATACTATGGAGTGATGACATGGATTGAGCTATACTATGGAGTGTGGACATGGATTGAGCTATACTATGGAGTGAGGACATGGATTGAGCTATACTATGGAGTGAGGACATGGATTGAGCTATACTATGGAGTGAGGACATGGATTGAGCTATAATATGGAGTGAGGACATGGATTGAGCTATGCTATGGATTGAGCTATACTATGTAGTGAGGACATGGATTGAGCTATGCTATGGAGTGAGGACATGGATTGAGCTATACTATGGAATGAGGACATGGATTGAGCTATACTATGGAGTGAGTACATGTATTTAACTATACTACGGAGTGAGGACATGGATTGAGCTATGCTATGGATTGAGCTATACTACGGAGTGAGGACATTGATTGAGCTATGCTATGGATTGAGCTACGCTATGGATTGATCAATCCTATGCTATGGATTTAGCTATGCTATGGAGTGAGGACATGGATTGAGCTATGCTAAGGATTGAGCTATACTATGGAGTGAGGACATGGATTGAGCTATGATATGGTTAAGCTATGCATTGAGCTATGCTATGGAGTTAGCTATGATATGGATTGATCTATACTATGGATTGAGCTATACTATGGAGTGAGGATATGGATTGAGCTATGCTATGGAGTGAGGACATGGATTGAGCTATACTATGGAGTGAGATCATGGATTGAGCTATGCCATGGATTGAGCTATACTATGGATTGAGCTATACTATGGAGTGAGGACATGGATTGAGCTATACTATGGATTGAGCTATGCTATGGACGAGGACATGGATTGAGCTATGCTATGGATTGAGCTATACTATGGATTGAGCTATACTATGGAGTGAGGATATGGATTGAGCTATACTATGGAGTGAGGATATGGATTGAGCTATACTATGGAGTGAGCTATACTATGGATGAGCTATACTATGGATGAGCAACAAAACAAACAACAAAAACAAACAACAAAACATACATGGATTGAGCTATACTATGGATTGAGCTATGCTATGGAATGAGCTATACTATGGAATCAGGACATGGATTGAGCTATACAATGGATTAAGCTATACTATGGATTCAGGACATGGATTGAGCTATCTATGGATTGGCTATGCTATGGATTGATCTATACTATGGAATGAATGATATGGATTGAGCTATACAATGGATTGACTATACTATGGATTGAGCTATACTATGATTGAGCTATACTATGGATTGAGATATCTATGGATTGAGCTATACTATGATTGAGCATACTATTGAGCTATGACATGGATTGAGCTATACTATGGATCAGCAGACATGGATTGAGCTATACAATTGATTGAGCTATACTATGGAGTGAGGACATGGATTGAGCTATGCTATGGAATGAGCTATGCAATGGATCGAGCTATGCTATGGATTGAGCTATGCAATGGATTGAGTACATGGATTGAGCTATGCTATGGATTGACCTATACTATGGATTGAGTACATGGATTGAGCTATACTATGGATTGAGCTATACTATGGATTGAGCTATACTATGGATTGAGCAAATGGATTGAGCTATAATATGGAGTGAGAACATGGATTGAGCTATACTATGGAGTGAGGACATGGATTGAGCTATACAAAGATATGGATTGAGCTATACTATGGAGTTAGGACATTGATTGAGCTATACTATGGATTGAGTATATGGATTGAGCTATACTATGGAAACAATGAGCTATACTATGGAGTAAGGACATGGATTGAGCTATACTATGGATTGAGGATATGGATTGAGCTATACAATGGATTAAGCTATACTATGGAGTGAGGACATTGATTGAGCTATGCCATGGATTGAGCTATGCAAACATGAATTGAGCTATACTATGGATTGAGACAAAATATACTATGGATTGAGCACATGGATTGAGCTATACTATGGAATGAGCTATGCTATGGATTGACCTATACTATGGAGTGAGGACATGGATGACTATACAATGGATTGAGCTACATGGATTGAGCTAACTATAGACATATGAGCTATACAAGGATTGAGCTATACTATGGAGTGAGGATATGGATTGAGCTATGCAATGGATTGAGCTATGCATGGATTGAGCTATACAATGGATGAGCTATACTAAGGATTGAGGACATGGATTGACTATACTATGGATTGAGCTTACTATGGATTGAGCTATACTATGGAGTGAGGACATGGATTGAGCTATGCTATGGAGTGAGGACATGGATTGAGCTATACTATGGAGTGAGGACATGGATTTAGCTATGCTATGGAGTGAGGACATGGATTGAGCTATACTATGGAGTGAGGACATGGATTGAGCTATACTATGGAGTGAGGACATGGATTGAACTATACTATGGAGTGAGGACATGGATTGAGCTATGCTATGGATTGAGCTATACTATGGAGTGAGGACATTGATTGAGCTATGCTATGAATTGAGATATGCTATGGATTGAGCTATGCTATGGATTGAGCTATGCTATGGATTGAGCTATACTATGGCGTGAGGACATGGATTGAGCTATATTATGGAGTGAGGACATGGATTGAGCTATGATATGGTTTGAGCTATGCTATTGATTGAGCTATGCTATGGAGTTAGCTATGCTATGGATTGAGCTATACCATGGATTGAGCTATACTATGGAGTGAGGACATGGATTGAGCTATGCTATGGAGTGAGATCATGGATTGAGCTATGCCATGGATTGAGCTATACTATGGATTGAGCTTTACTATGGAGTGAGGACATGGACTGAGCTATACTATGGATTGATCTATACTATGGATTGAGCTTTACTATGGAGTGAGGACATGGATTGAGCTATGCTATGGAGTGAGGACATGGATTGAGCTATACTATGGAGTGAGATCATGGATTGAGCTATGCTATGGATTGAGCTATGCTATGGATTGAGCTTTACTATGGAGTGAGGACATGGATTGATCTATACTATGGATTGAGCTATACTATGGAGTGAGGACATGGATTGAGATATGCTATGGATTGAGCTATACTATGGATTGAGCTATACTATGGAGTGAGGACATGGATTGAGCTATACTATGGAGTGAGGATATGGATTGAGCTATACTATGGAGTTAGCTATACTATGGAGTGAGCTATACTATTGATTGAGCTATACTATGGAGTGAGGACATGGATTGAGCTATAATATGGAGTGAGGACATGGATTGAGCTATACAATGGATTGAGCTATTCTATGGATTGAGCTATACTATGGAGTGAGGACATGGATTGAGCTATACTATGGATTGAGCTATGCTATGGATTGAGCTATACTATGGAATCAGGACATGGATTGAGCTATACAATGGATTGAGCTATACTACGGAGTGAGGATATGGATTGAGCTATGCTATGGATTGAGCTATGCAATGGATTGAGCTATACTATGGAGTGAGATCATGGATTGAGCTATGCTATGGATTGAGCTATACTATGGATTGAGCTATGCCATGGATTGAGCTATGCAACGGATTGAGCTATGCTATGGATTGAGCTATGCTATGGATTGAGCTACACTATGGATTGAGCTATGCTATGGAATGAGCTATACTATGGATTGAGCTATGCTATGGAGTTAGGATATGGATTGAGCTATACTATGGAGTGCGGACATGGATTGAGCTATGCTATGGATTGAGCTATGCTATGGATTGAGCTATACTATGGAGTGAGGATATGGATTGAGCTATACTATGGAGTGAGGATATGGATTGAGCTATACTATGGAGTGAGGACATGGATTGAGCTATACTATGGATTGAGCTATGCTATGGATTGAGCTATACTATGGAATCAGGACATGGATTGAGCTATACAATGGATTGAGCTATACTATGGAGTGAGGACATGGATTGAGCTATACTATGAAGTGAGGACATGGATTGAGCTATACTATGGAGTGAGGACATTGATTGAGCTATAATATGGAGTGAGGACATGGATTAAGCTATGCTATGGATTGAGCTATACTATGGAGTGAGGACATGGATTGAGCTATGCTATGGAGTGAGGACATGGATTGAGCTATACTATGGAGTGAGGACATGGATTGAGCTATACTATGGATTGAGCTATGCTATGGATTGAACTATACTATGGAGTGAGGACATGGATTGAGCTATGCTATGGATTGAGCTATACTATGGATTGAGCTATACTATGGATTGTGCTATGCTATGGATTGAGCTATACTATGGATGAGCTATGCTATGGATTGAGCTATACTATGGATTGAGCTATGCTATGGATTGAGATATGCTATGGATTGAGCTGTGATATGGATTGAGCTATACTATGGAGTGAGGATATGGATTGAGCTATACTATGGAGTGAGGATATGGATTGAGCTATACTATGGAGTGAGGACATGGATTGAGCTATACTATGGAGTGAGGATATGGATTGAGCTATACTATGGAGTGAGGATATGGATTGAGCTATACTATGGAGTGAGGACATGGATTGAGCTATACTATTGAGTGAGGACATGGATTGAGCTATACTATGGAGTGAGGACATGGATTGAGCTATACTATGGAGTGATGACATGGATTGAGCTATAATATGGAGTGAGGACATGGATTGAGCTATGCTATGGATTGAGCTATGCTATGGAGTGAGGACATGGATTGAGTTATACTATGGAGTGAGGACATGGATTGAGCTATACTATGGAGTGAGGACATGGATTGAGCTATACTATGGATTGAGCTATGCTATGGATTGAGCTATACTATGGAGTGAGGACATGGATTGAGCTATGCTATGGATTGAGCTATACTATGGATTGAGCTATACTATGGATTGTGCTATGCTATGGATTGAGCTATACTATGGATTGAGCTATGCTATGGATTGAGATATACTATGGATTGAGCTATGCTATGGATTGAGATATGCTATGGATTGAGCTGTGATATGGATTGAGCTATGCTATGGATTGAGCTATACTATGGATTGAGCTGTGATATGGATTGAGCTATACTATGGATTGAGCTATGCTATGGATTGAGCTATACAATGGATTGAGCTATACTATGGAGTGAGGACATGGATTGAGCTATACTATGGAGTGAGGACATGGATTGAGCTATGATATGGATTGAGCTATGCTATGGATTGAGCTATGCTATGGAGTTAGCTATGCTATGGATTGAGCAATACTATGGATTGAGCTATACTATGGAGTGAGGACATGGATTGAGCTATGCTATGGAGTGAGGACATGGATTGAGCTATACTATGGAGTGAGATCATGGATTGAGCTATGCTATGGATTGAGCTATACTATGGATTGAGCTATGCCATGGATTGAGCTACACTATGGATTCAGCTATGCTATGGAATGAGCTATACTATGGATTGAGATATGCTATGGAGTGAGGATATGGATTGAGCTATACTATGGAGTGCGGACATGGATTGAGCTATGATATGGATTGAGCTATGCTATGGATTGAGCTATACTATGGAGTGAGGACATGGATTGAGCTATACTATGGAGTGAGGACATGGATTGAGCTATGCTATGGATTGAGCTATACTATGGAGTGAGGACATGGATTGAGCTATGCTATGGAGTGAGGACATGGATTGAGCTATACTATGGAGTGAGGACATGGATTGAGCTATACTATGGATTGAGCTATACTATGGATTGAGCTATACTATGGAGTGAGGACATGGATTGAGCTATACTATGGATTGAGCTATGCTATGGATTGAGCTATACTATGGAATCAGGACATGGATTGAGCTATACAATGGATTGAGCTATACTATGGAGTGAGGATATGGATTGAGCTATTCTATGGATTGAGCTATGCTATGGATTGAGCTATACTATGGATTGAGTTATGCTATGGATTGAGCTATACTATGGATTGAGCTATACTATGGATTGAGCTATACTATGGATTGAGCTATACTATGGATTGAGATATGCTATGGATTGAGCTATACTATGGATTGAGCTATACTATGGAGTGAGGACATGGATTGAGCTATGCTATGGATTGAGCTATGCTATGGATTGAGCTTTACTATGGATTGAGCTATACTATGGAGTGAGGACATGGATTGATCTATGCTATGGATTGAGCTATGCTATGGATCGAGCTATGCTATGGATTGGGCTAAGCTATGGAGTGAGGACATGGATTGAGCTATGCTATGGATTGTGCTATGCTATGGATTGAGCTATACTATTGAGTGAGGACATGGATTGAGCTATGCTATGGATTGAGCTATGCTATGGATTGAGCTATACTATCGAGTGAGGAAATGGATTGAGCTATGATATGGAGTGAGAATATGGATTGAGCTATACTATGGAGTGAGGATATGGATTGAGCTATACTATGGAGTGAGGACATGGATTGAGCTATGCTATGGAGTGAGGATATGGATTGAGCTATACTATGGAGTGAGGATATGGATTGAGCTATACTATGGAGTGAGGATATGGATTGAGATATACTATGGAGTGAGGACATGGATTGAGCTATACTACGGAGTGAGGACATGGATTGAGCTATACTATGGATTGAGCTATACTATGGAGTGAGGACATGGATTGAGCTATGACATGGATTGAGCTATACTATGGAGTGAAGACATGGATTGAGCTATACTATGGAGTGAGGACATGGATTGAGCTATACTATGGAGTGAGGACATGGATTGAGCTATACTATGGATTGAGCTATGCTATGGATTAGGCTATACTATGGAGTGAGGACATGGATTGAGCTATACTATGGATTGAGCTATGCCATGGATTGAACTATACTATGGAGTGAGGACATGGATTGAGCTATACAATGGATTGAGCTATACTATGGAGTGTGGATATGGATTGAGCTATGCCATGGATTGAGCTATGCAACGGATTGAGCTATGCAATGGATTGAGCTATGCTATGGATTGAGCTACACTATGGATTGAGCTATGCTATGGAATGAGCTATACTATGGATTGAGCTATGCTATGGAGTGAGGATATGTATTGAGCTATACTATGGAGTGCGGACATGGATTGAGCTATGCTATGGATTGAGCTATGCTATGGATTGAGCTATACTATGGAGTGAGGATATGGATTGAGCTATATTATGGATTCTGGATATGGATTGAGCTATACTATGGAGTGAGGACATGGATTGAGCTATACTATGGAGTGTGAACATGGATTGACTATACTATGGATGAGGACATGGATTGAGCTATACTATGGAGTGAGGACATGGATTGAGCTATACTATGGAGTGAGGACATGGATTGAGCTATACTATGGAGTGAGGACATGGATTGAGCTATAATATGGAGTGAGGACATGGATTGAGCTATGCTATGGATTGAGCTATACTATGTAGTGAGGACATGGATTGAGCTATGCTATGGAGTGAGGACATGGATTGAGCTATACTATGGAATGAGGACATGGATTGAGCTATACTATGGAGTGAGTACATGTATTTAACTATACTACGGAGTGAGGACATGGATTGAGCTATGCTATGGATTGAGCTATACTACGGAGTGAGGACATTGATTGAGCTATGCTATGGATTGAGCTACGCTATGGATTGATCAATCCTATGCTATGGATTTAGCTATGCTATGGAGTGAGGACATGGATTGAGCTATGCTATGGATTGAGCTATACTATGGAGTGAGGACATGGATTGAGCTATGATATGGTTAAGCTATGCATTGAGCTATGCTATGGAGTTAGCTATGATATGGATTGATCTATACTATGGATTGAGCTATACTATGGAGTGAGGATATGGATTGAGCTATGCTATGGAGTGAGGACATGGATTGAGCTATACTATGGAGTGAGATCATGGATTGAGCTATGCCATGGATTGAGCTATACTATGGATTGAGCTATACTATGGAGTGAGGACATGGATTGAGCTATACTATGGATTGAGCTATACTATGGAGTGAGGACATGGATTGAGCTATGCTATGGATTGAGCTATACTATGGATTGAGCTATACTATGGAGTGAGGACATGGATTGAGCTATACTATGGAGTGAGGATATGGAGTGAGCTACACTATGGAGTGAGCTATACTATGGAGTGAGCTATACTATGGATTGAGCTATACTATGGAGTGAGGACATGGATTAAGCTATACTATGGAGTAAGGACATGGATTGAGCTATACAATGGATTGAGCTATACTATGGATTGAGCTATACTATGGATTGAGCTATGCTATGGAATGAGCTATACTATGGAATCAGGACATGGATTGAGCTATACAATGGATTGAGCTATGCTGTGGATTCAGCTCTGCTATGGATTGAGCTATACTATGGATTGAGCTATGTTAGGGATTGAGCTATACTATGGAATGAGGATATGGATTGAGCTATGCAATGGATTGAGCTTTGCTGTGGATTGAGCTATGCTATGGATTGAGCTATACTATGGATTGAGCTATGTTAGGGATTGAGCTATACTATGGATTGAGCTATACTCTGGATTGAGCTATGCTATGGATTGAGCTATACTATGGAATCAGGACATGGATTGAGCTATACAATGGATTGAGCTATACTATGGAGTGAGGATATGGATTGAGCTATGCTATGGAATGAGCTATGCAATGGATTGAGCTATGCTATGGATTGAGCTATGCTATGGATTGAGCTATACTATGGATTGAGCTATGCTATGGATTGACCTATACTATGGATTGAGCTATACTATGGATTGAGCTATACTATGGATTGAGCTATACTATGGATTGAGCTATGCTATGGATTGAGCTATACTATGGATTGAGCTATACTATGGAGTGAGGACATGGATTGAGCTGTACTATGGAGTTAGGACATTGATTGAGCTATGCTATGGATTGAGCTATGCAATGGATTGAGCTATGCTAT
This sequence comes from Archivesica marissinica, assembly GCA_014843695.1. Taxonomy (NCBI): domain Eukaryota; kingdom Metazoa; phylum Mollusca; class Bivalvia; order Venerida; family Vesicomyidae; genus Archivesica; species Archivesica marissinica. The sequence goes on along the minus strand of CM026386.1, from coordinate 5,186,720 downwards.
GGAATGAGCTATACTATGGAGTGAGGACATGGATTGAGCTATACTATGGATTGAGCTATGCTATGGATTGAGCTATACAATGGATTAAGCTATACTATGGAGTGAGGATATTGATTGAGCTATGCCATGGATTGAGCTATGCAATGGATTGAGCTATGCTATGGATTGAGCTATGCTATGGATTGAGCTACACTATGGATTGAGCTATGCTATGGAATGAGCTATGCTATGGATTGAGCTATGCTATGGAGTGAGGATATGGATTGAGCTATACTATGGAGTGAGGACATGGATTGAGCTATACTATGGAGTGAGGACATGGATTGAGCTATACTATGGAGTGAGGACATGGATTGAGCTATACTATGGAGTGAGGACATGGATTGAGCTATAATATGGAGTGAGGACATGGATTGAGCTATGCTATGGATTGAGCTATACTATGGAGTGAGGACATGGATTGAGCTATGCTATGGAGTGAGGACATGGATTGAGCTATACTATGGAGTGAGGACATGGATTGAGCTATACTATGGAGTGAGGACATGGATTGAACTATACTACGGAGTGAGGACATGGATTGAGCTATGCTATGGATTGAGCTATACTATGGAGTGAGGACATTGATTGAGCTATGCTATGGATTGAGCTATGCTATGGATTGACAATACTATGCTATGGATTTAGCTATGCTATGGATTGAGTACATGGATTGAGCAGACAAGGATTGAGCTATACTATGGAGTGAGGACATGGATTGAGCTATGATATGGTTAAGCTATGCATTGAGCTATGCTATGGAGTTAGCTATGATATGGATTGATCTATACCATGGATTGAGCTATACAAAAAAACACTATGGAGTGAGGACATGGATTGAGCTATACTATGGAGTGAGATCATGGATTGAGCTATGCCATGGATTGAGCTATACTATGGATTGAGCTATACTATGGAGTGAGGACATGGATTGAGCTATACTATGGATTGAGCTATACTATGGAGTGAGGACATGGATTGAGCTATGCTATGGATTGAGCATACATGGATTGAGCTATACTA
>CM026386.1:5159080-5184658 GCA_014843695.1 Archivesica marissinica | reverse complement strand
TCAATCCATAGCATAGCTCAATCCATAGCATAGCTCAATCCATAGCATAGCTCAATCATTGTCCTAACTCCATAGTATAGCTCAATCCATAGCATAGCTCAATCCATGTCCTCACTCCATAGTATAGCTCTATCCATGTCCTCACTCCATAGTATAGCTAAATCCATAGTATAGCTCAATCCATAGCATAGCTCAATCCATAGTATAGCTCAATCCATAGTATAGCTCAATCTATAGTATAGCTCAATCCATAGTATAGCTCAATCCCTAACATAGCTCAATCCATAGTATAGCTCAATCCATAGCATAGCTCAATCCACAGCATAGTTCAATCCATTGCATAGCTCAATCCATTGCATAGCTCAATCCATATCCTCATTCCATAGTATAGCTCAATCCATAGTATATCTCAATCCATGTCCTGATTCCATAGTATAGCTCAATCCATAGCATAGCTCAATCCATAGTATTGCTCAATCCATGTCCTCACTCCATAGTATAGCTCAATCCATAGTATAGCTCAATCCATTGTATAGCTCAATCCATGTCCTCACTCCATAGTATAGCTCAATCCATAGTATAGCTCACTCCATAGTATAGCTCACTCCATAGTGTAGCTCAATCCATATCCTCACTCCATAGTAAAGCTCAATCCATGTCCTCACTCCATAGTATAGCTCAATCCATAGTATAGCTCAATCCATAGCATAGCTCAATCCATGTCCTCACTCCATAGTACAGCTCAATCCATAGTATAGCTCAATCCATGTCCTCACTCCATAGTATAGCTCAATCCATAGTATAGCTCAATCCATAGCATAGCTCAATCCATGATCTCACTCCATAGTATAGCTCAATCCATGTCCTCACTCCATAGCATAGCTCAATCCATGTCCTCACTCCATAGTATAGCTCAATCCATAGTATAGATCAATCCATAGCATAGCTAACTCCATAGCATAGCTCAATCCATAGCATAGCTCAATCCATATCATAGCTCAATCCCATAGCTCAATCCATGATCTCAATCCATAGCATAGCTCAATCCATGTCCTCACTCCATAGTATAGCTCAATCCATAGCATAGCTCAATCCATGTCCTCACTCCGTAGTATAGTTAAATACATGTCTCACTCCATAGTATAGCTCAATCCATGTCCTCACTCCATAGTATAGCTCAATCCATGTCCTCACTCCATAGCATAGCTCAATCCATGTCCTCACTCCATAGTATAGCTCAATCCATAGCATAGCTCAATCCATGTCCTCACTCCATATTATAGCTCAATCCATTCCTCACTCCATAGTATAGCTCAATCCATGTCCTCACTCCATAGTATAGCTCAATCCATGTCCTCACTCCATAGTATAGCTCAATCCATGTCCTCACTCCATAGTATAGCTCAATCCATGTCCACACTCCATAGTATAGCTCAATCCATGTCCTCACTCCATAGTATAGCTCAATCCATATCCAGAATCCATAATATAGCTCAATCCATATCCTCACTCCATAGTATAGCTCAATCCATAGCATAGCTCAATCCATAGCATAGCTCAATCCATGTCCGCACTCCATAGTATAGCTCAATACATATCCTCACTCCATAGCATAGCTCAATCCATAGTATAGCTCATTCCATAGCATAGCTCAATCCATAGTGTAGCTCAATCCATAGCATAGCTCAATCCATTGCATAGCTCAATCCATTACATAGCTCAATCCATGGCATAGCTCAATCCATATCCTCACTCCATAGTAAAGCTCAATCCATTGTATAGCTCAATCCATGTCCTCACTCCATAGTATAGCTCAATCCATGGCATAGCTCAATCCATAGTATAGCTCAATCCATGTCCTCACTCCATAGTATAGCTCAATCCATAGCATAGCTCAATCCATAGTATAGCTCAATCCATGTCCTCACTCCATAGTATAGCTCAATCCATGTCCTCACTCCATAGTATAGCTCAATCCATGTCCTCACTCCATAGCATAGCTCAATCCATGGCATAGCTCAATCCATGTCCTCACTCCATAGTATAGCTCAATCCATAGCATAGCTCAATCCATGTCCTCACTCCATAGTATAGCTCAATCCATGTCCTCACTCCATAGTATATCTCAATCCATATCCTCACTCCATAGTATAGCTCAATCCATATCCTCACTCCATAGTATAGCTCAATCCATATCCTCACTCCATAGCATAGCTCAATCCATGTCCTCACTCCATAGTATAGCTCAATCCATATCCTCACTCCATAGTATAGCTCAATCCATATTCTCACTCCATATCATAGCTCAATCCATTTCCTCACTCATAGTATAGCTCAATCCATAGCATAGCTCAATCCACAACATAGCTCAATCCATGTCCTCACTCAATAGTATAGCTCAATCCATAGCATAGCACAATCCATAGCATAGCTCAATCCATGTCCTCACTCCATAGCATAGCTCAATCCATAGCATAGCTCAATCCATAGCATAGCTCAATCCATAGCATAGCTCAATCAATGTCCTAACTCCATAGTATAGCTCAATCCATAGCATAGCTCAATCCATGTCCTCACTCCATAGTATAGCTCAATCCATGTCCTCACTCCATAGTATAGCTCAATCCATAGTATAGCTCAATCCATAGCATATCTCAATCCATAGTATAGCTCAATCCATAGTATAGCTCAATCCATAGTATAGCTCAATCCATAGTATAGCTCAATCCATAGCATAACTCAATCCATAGTATAGCTCAATCCATAGCATAGCTCAATCCATAGAATAGCTCAATCCATATCCTCACTCCATAGTATAGCTCAATCCATTGTATAGCTCAATCCATGTCCTGATTCCATAGTATAGCTCAATCCATAGCATAGCTCAATCCATAGTATAGCTCAATCCATGTCCTCACTCCATAGTATAGCTCAATCCATAGTATAGCTCAATCCATAGTATAGCTCAATCCATGTCCTCACTCCATAGTATAGCTCAATCCATGTCCTCACTCCATAGCATAGCTCAATCCATGTCCTCACTCCATAGTATAGCTCAATCCATAGCATAGCTCAATCCATGTCCTCACTCCATAGTATAGCTCAATCCATGTCCTCACTCCATAGTATAGCTCAATCCATAGCATAGCTCAATCCATATCATAGCTCAATCCATGTCCGCACTCCATAGTATAGCTCAATCCATATCCTCACTCCATAGCATATCTCAATCCATAGTATAGCTCATTCCATAGCATAGCTGAATCCATAGTGTAGCTCAATCCATGGCATAGCTCAATCCATAGTATAGCTCAATCCATAGCATAGCTCAATCCATGATCTCACTCCATAGTATAGCTCAATCCATGTCCTCACTCCATAGCATAGCTCAATCCATGTCCTCACTCCATAGTATAGCTCAATCCATAGTATTGCTCAATCCATAGCATAGCTAACTCCATAGCATAGCTCAATCCATAGCATAGCTCAATCCATATCATAGCTCAATCCATGTCCTCACTCCATAGTATAGCTCAATCCATGTCCTCACTCCATAGTATAGCTCAATCCATTGTATAGCTCAATCCATAGCATAGCTCAATCCATAGTATAGCTCAATCCATATCACAGCTCAATCCATAGTATAGCTCAATCCTTAGCATAGCTCAATCCATATCACAGCTCAATCCATAGCATATCTCAATCCATAGCATAGCTCAATCCATAGTATATCTCAATCCATAGCATAGCTCAATCCATAGTATAGCTCAATCCATAGCATAGCACAATCCATAGTATAGCTCAATCCATAGTATAGCTCAATCCATAGCATAGCTCAATCCATGTCCTCACTCCATAGTATAGCTCAATCCATAGCATAGCTCAATCCATAGTATAGCTCAATCCATGTCCTCACTCCATAGTATAGCTCAATCCATGTCCTCACTCCATAGTATAACTCAATCCATGTCCTCACTCCATAGCATAGCTCAATCCATAGCATAGCTCAATCCATGTCCTCACTCCATATTATAGCTCAATCCATGTCATCACTCCATAGTATAGCTCAATCCATGTCCTCACTCCATAGTATAGCTCAATCCATGTCCTCACTCAATAGTATAGCTCAATCCATGTCCTCACTCCATAGTATAGCTCAATCCATATCTTCACTCCATAGTATAGCTCAATCTATATCCTCACTCCATAGTATAGCTCAATCCATGTCCTCACTCCATAGTATAGCTCAATCCATATCCTCACTCCATAGTATAGCTCAATCCATATCCTCACTCCATAGTATAGCTCAATCCATATCACAGCTCAATCCATAGCATATCTCAATCCATAGCATAGCTCAATCCATAGTATAGCTCAATCCATAGCATAGCTCAATCCATAGTATAGCTCAATCCATAGCATAGCACAATCCATAGTATAGCTCAATCCATAGTATAGCTCAATCCATAGCATAGCTCAATCCATGTCCTCACTCCATAGTATAGTTCAATCCATAGCATAGCTCAATCCATAGTATAGCTCAATCCATGTCCTCACTCCATAGTATAGCTCAATCCATGTCCTCACTCCATAGCATAGCTCAATCCATGTCCTCACTCCATAGTATAGCTCAATCCATAGCATAGCTTAATCCATGTCCTCACTCCATATTATAGCTCAATCAATGTCCTCACTCCATAGTATAGCTCAATCCATGTCCTCACTTCATAGTATAGCTCAATCCATGTCCTCACTCCATAGTATAGCTCAATCCATTGTATAGCTCAATCCATGTCCTGATTCCATAGTATAGCTCAATCCATAGCATAGCTCAATCCATAGTATAGCTCAATCCATGTCCTCACTCCATAGTATAGCTCAATCCATATCCTCACTCCATAGTATAGCTCAATCCATATCCTCACTCCATAGTATAGCTCAATCCATAGCATAGCTCAATCCATAGCATAGCTCAATCCATGTCCGCACTCCATAGTATAGCTCAATCCATATCCTAACTCCATAGCATAGCTCAATCCATAGTATAGCTCATTCCATAGCATAGCTCAATCCATAGTGTAGCTCAATCCATAGCATAGCTCAATCCATAGCATAGCTCAATCCGTTGCATAGCTCAATCCATGGCATAGCTCAATCCATAGTATAGCTCAATCCATAGCATAGCTCAATCCATGATCTCACTCCATAGTATAGCTCAATCCATTGCATAGCTCAATCCATAGCATAGCTCAATCCATATCCTCACTCCGTAGTATAGCTCAATCCATTGTATAGCTCAATCCATGTCCTGATTCCATAGTATAGCTCAATCCATAGCATAGCTCAATCCATAGTATAGCTCAATCCATGTCCTCACTCCATAGTATAGCTCAATCCATAGAATAGCTCAATCCATTGTATAGCTCAATCCATGTCCTCACTCCATATTATAGCTCAATCCATGTACTCACTCCATAGTATAGCTCAATCAATAGTATAGCTCACTCCATAGTATAGCTAACTCCATAGTATAGCTCAATCCATATCCTCACTCCATAGTATAGCTCAATCCATGTCCTCACTCCATAGTATAGCTCAATCCATAGTATAGCTCAATCCATAGCATATCTCAATCCATGTCCTCACTCCATAGTATAGCTCAATCCATAGTATAGATCAATCCATGTCCTCACTCCATAGTAAAGCTCAATCCATAGCATAGCTCAATCCATAGCATAGCTCAATCCATGATCTCACTCCATAGTATAGCTCAATCCATGTCCTCACTCCATAGCATAGCTCAATCCATGTCCTCACTCCATAGTAAAGCTCAATCCATAGTATAGATCAATCCATAGTATAGCTCAATCCATGTCCTCACTCCATAGTAAAGCTCAATCCATAGTATAGCTCAATCCATGGCATAGCTCAATCCATGATCTCACTCCATAGCATAGCTCAATCCATGTCCTCACTCCATAGTATAGCTCAATCCATGGTATAGCTCAATCCATAGCATAGCTAACTCCATAGCATAGCTCAATCAATAGCATAGCTCAAACCATATCATAGCTCAATCCATGTCCTCACTCCATAATATAGCTCAATCCATGTCCTCACGCCATAGTATAGCTCAATCCATAGCATAGCTCAATCCATAGCATAGCTCAATCCATAGCATATCTCAATTCATAGCATAGCTCAATCAATGTCCTCACTCCATAGTATAGCTCAATCCATAGCATAGCTCAATCCATGTCCTCACTCCATAGTATAGTTCAATCCATGTCCTCACTCCATAGTATAGCTCAATCCATGTCCTCACTCCATAGTATAGCTCAATCCATGTCCTCACTCCATAGCATAGCTAAATCCATGTCCTCACTCCATAGTATAGCTCAATCCATGGCATAGCTCAATCCATGTCCTCACTCCATATTATAGCTCAATCCATGTCCTCACTCCATAGAATAGCTCAATCCATGTCCTCAACCCATTGTATAGCTCAATCCATATCCTCACTCCATAGTATAGCTCAATCCATATCCTCACTCCATAGTATAGCTCCATCCATAGCATAGCTCAATTCATAGCATAGCTCAATCCATGTCCGCACTCCATAGTATAGCTCAATCCATATCCTCACTCCATAGCATAGCTCAATCCATAGCATAGCTCATTCCATAGCATAGCTCAATCCATAGTGTAGCTCAATCCATAGCATAGCTCAATCCATAGCATAGCTCAATCCATTGCATAGCTCAATCCATGGCATAGCTCAATCAATATCCTCACTCCATAGTATAGCTTAATCCATTGTATAGCTCAATCCATAGCATAGCTCAATCCATAGTATAGCTCAATCCATGTCCTCACTCCATAGTATAGCTCATTCCATAGCATAGCTCAATCCATTGCATAGCTCAATCCATAGCATAGCTCAATCAATGTCCTAACTCCATAGTACAGCTCAATCCATGTCCTCACTCCATAGTATAGCTCAATCCATAGTATAGCTCAATCCATAGCATAGCTCAATCCATAGTATAGCTCAATCCATAGTATAGCTCAATCCATAGTATAGCTCAATCCATAGTATAGGTCAATCCATAGCATAGCTCAATCCATAGTATAGCTCAATCCATAGCATAGCTCAATCCATAGCATAGCTCAATCCATTGCATAGCTCATTCCATAGCATAGCTCAATCCATATCCTCACTCCATAGTATAGCTCAATCCATTGTATAGCTCAATCCATGTCCTGATTCCATAGTATAGCTCAATCCATAGCATAGCTCAATCCAGAGTATAGCTCAATCCATAGTATAGCTCAATCCCTAACATAGCTCAATCCATAGTATAGCTCAATCCATAGCATAGCTCAATCCACAGCAAAGCTCAATCCATTGCATAGCTCAATCCATATCCTCATTCCATAGTATAGCTCAATCCCTAACATAGCTCAATCCATAGTATAGCTCAATCCATAGCAGAGCTGAATCCACAGCATAGCTCAATCCATTGTATAGCTCAATCCATGTCCTGATTCCATAGTATAGCTCATTCCATAGCATAGCTCAATCCATAGTATAGCTCAATCCATAGTATAGCTCAATCCATTGTATAGCTCAATCCATGTCCTTACTCCATAGTATAGCTCAATCCATGTCCTCACTCCATAGTATAGCTCAATCCATAGTATAGCTCACTCCATAGTATAGCTCACTCCATAGTGTAGCTCACTCCATATCCTCACTCCATAGTATAGCTCAATCCATGTCCTCACTCCATAGTATAGCTCAATCCATAGTATAGCTCAATCCATAGCATAGCTCAATCCATGTCCTCACTCCATAGTATAGCTCAATCCATAGTATAGCTCAATCCATGTCCTCACTCCATAGTATAGCTCAATCCATAGTATAGCTCAATCCATAGCATAGCTCAATCCATGATCTCACTCCATAGTATAGCTCAATCCATGTCCTCACTCCATAGCATAGCTCAATCCATATCCTCACTCCATAGTATAGCTCAATCCATAGTATAGATCAATCCATATCATAGCTAACTCCATAGCATAGCTCAATGCATAGCTTAACCATATCATAGCTCAATCCATGTCCTCACTCCATAGTATAGCTCAATCCATAGCATAGCTCAATCCATGTCCTCACTCCATAGCATAGCTAAATCCATAGCATAGGATTGATCAATCCATAGCGTAGCTCAATCCATAGCATAGCTCAATCAATGTCCTCACTCCGTAGTATAGCTCAATCCATAGCATAGCTCAATCCATGTCCTCACTCCGTAGTATAGTTAAATACATGTACTCACTCCATAGTATAGCTCAATCCATGTCCTCATTCCATAGTATAGCTCAATCCATGTCCTCACTCCATAGCATAGCTCAATCCATGTCCTCACTACATAGTATAGCTCAATCCATAGCATAGCTCAATCCATGTCCTCACTCCATATTATAGCTCAATCCATGTCCTCACTCCATAGTATAGCTCAATCCATGTCCTCACTCCATAGTATAGCTCAATCCATGTCCTCACTCCATAGTATAGCTCAATCCATGTCCACACTCCATAGTATAGCTCAATCCATGTCCTCACTCCATAGTATAGCTCAATCCATATCATAGCTCATTCCATAGCATAGCTCAATCCATAGTGTAGCTCAATCCATAGCATAGCTCAATCCATAGCATAGCTCAATCCATTGCATAGCTCAATCCATGGCATAGCTCAATCAATATCCTCACTCCATAGTATAGCTCAATCCATTGTATAGCTCAATCCATAGCATAGCTCAATCCATAGTATAGCTCAATCCATGTCCTCACTCCATAGTATAGCTCAATCCATAGCATAGCTCAATCCATTGCATAGCTCAATCCATAGCATAGCTCAATCCATGTCCTAACTCCATAGTATAGCTCAATCCATGTCCTCACTCCATAGTATAGCTCAATCCATAGTATAGCTCAATCCATAGCATAGCTCAATCCATAGTATAGCTCAATCCATAGTATAGCTCAATCCATAGTATAGCTCAATCCATAGTATAGCTCAATCCATAGCATAGCTCAATCCATAGTATAGCTCAATCCATAGCATAGCTCAATCCATAGCATAGCTCAATCCATTGCATAGCTCATTCCATAGCATAGCTCAATCCATATCCTCACTCCATAGTATAGCTCAATCCATTGTATAGCTCAATCCATGTCCTGATTCCATAGTATAGCTCAATCCATAGCATAGCTCAATCCAGAGTATAGCTCAATCCATAGTATAGCTCAATCCCTAACATAGCTCAATCCATAGTATAGCTCAATCCATAGCATAGCTCAATCCACAGCAAAGCTCAATCCATTGCATAGCTCAATCCATATCCTCATTCCATAGTATAGCTCAATCCATAACATAGCTCAATCCATAGTATAGCTCAATCCATAGCAGAGCTGAATCCACAGCATAGCTCAATCCATTGTATAGCTCAATCCATGTCCTGATTCCATAGTATAGCTCAATCCATAGCATAGCTCAATCCATAGTATAGCTCAATCCATAGTATAGCTCAATCCATAGTATAGCTCAATCCATGTCCTTACTCCATAGTATAGCTCAATCCATGTCCTCACTCCATAGTATAGCTCAATCCATAGCATAGCTCACTCCATAGTATAGCTCACTCCATAGTATAGCTCAATCCATATCCTCACTCCATAGTATAGCTCAATCCATGTCCTCACTCCATAGTATAGCTCAATCCATAGTATAGCTCAATCCATAGCATAGCTCAATCCATGTCCTCACTCCATAGTATAGCTCAATCCATAGTATAGCTCAATCCATGTCCTCACTCCATAGTATAGCTCAATCCATAGTATAGCTCAATCCATGGCATAGCTCAATCCATGATCTCACTCCATAGTATAGCTCAATCCATGTCCTCACTCCATAGCATAGCTCAATCCATATCCTCACTCCATAGTATAGCTCAATCCATAGTATAGATCAATCCATATCATAGCTAACTCCATAGCATAGCTCAATGCATAGCTTAACCATATCATAGCTCAATCCATGTCCTCACTCCATAGTATAGCTCAATCCATAGCATAGCTCAATCCATGTCCTCACTCCATAGCATAGCTAAATCCATAGCATAGGATTGATCAATCCATAGCGTAGCTCAATCCATAGCATAGCTCAATCAATGTCCTCACTCCGTAGTATAGCTCAATCCATAGCATAGCTCAATCCATGTCCTCACTCCGTAGTATAGTTAAATACATGTACTCACTCCATAGTATAGCTCAATCCATGTCCTCATTCCATAGTATAGCTCAATCCATGTCCTCACTCCATAGCATAGCTCAATCCATGTCCTCACTCCATAGTATAGCTCAATCCATAGCATAGCTCAATCCATGTCCTCACTCCATATTATAGCTCAATCCATGCCTCACTCCATAGTATAGCTCAATCCATGTCCTCACTCCATAGTATAGCTCAATCCATGTCCTCACTCCATAGTATAGCTCAATCCATGTCCTCACTCCATAGTATAGCTCAATCCATGTCCACACTCCATAGTATAGCTCAATCCATGTCCTCACTCCATAGTATAGCTCAATCCATATCCAGAATCCATAATATAGCTCAATCCATATCCTCACTCCATAGTATAGCTCAATCCATAGCATAGCTCAATCCATAGCATAGCTCAATCCATGTCCGCACTCCATAGTATAGCTCAATACATATCCTCACTCCATAGCATAGCTCAATCCATAGTATAGCTCATTCCATAGCATAGCTCAATCCATAGTGTAGCTCAATCCATAGCATAGCTCAATCCATTGCATAGCTCAATCCATTACATAGCTCAATCCATGGCATAGCTCAATCCATATCCTCACTCCATAGTAAAGCTCAATCCATTGTATAGCTCAATCCATGTCCTCACTCCATAGTATAGCTCAATCCATGGCATAGCTCAATCCATAGTATAGCTCAATCCATGTCCTCACTCCATAGTATAGCCTAATCCATAGCATAGCTCAATCCATAGTACAGCTCAATCCATGTCCTCACTCCATAGTATAGCTCAATCCATGTCCTCACTCCATAGTATAGCTCAATCCATGTCTTCACTCCATAGCATAGCTCAATCCATGGCATAGCTCAATCCATGTCCTCACTCCATAGTATAGCTCAATCCATAGCATAGCTCAATCCATGTCCTCACTCCGTAGTATAGCTCAATCCATGTCCTCACTCCATAGTATATCTCAATCCATATCCTCACTCCATAGTATAGCTCAATCCATATCCTCACTCCATAGTATAGCTCAATCCATATCCTCACTCCATAGCATAGCTCAATCCATGTCCTCACTCCATAGTATAGCTCAATCCATATCCTCACTCCATAGTATAGCTCAATCCATATTCTCACTCCATATCATAGCTCAATCCATTTCCTCACTCCATAGTAGAGCTCAATCCATAGCATAGCTCAATCCACAACATAGCTCAATCCATGTCCTCACTCAATAGTATAGCTCAATCCATAGCATAGCACAATCCATAGCATAGCTCAATCCATGTCCTCACTCCATAGCTTAGCCCAATCCATAGCATAGCTCGATCCATAGCATAGCTCAATCCATAGCATAGATCAATCCATGTCCTCACTCCATAGTATAGCTCAATCAATAGTAAAGCTCAATCCATAGCATAGCTCAATCCATAGCATAGCTCAATCCATGTCCTCACTCCATAGTATAGCTCAATCCATAGTATAGCTCAATCCATAGCATATCTCAATCCATAGTATAGCTCAATCCATAGTATAGCTCAATCCATAGTATAGCTCAATCCATAGTATAGCTCAATCCATAGCATAACTCAATCCATAGTATAGCTCAATCCATAGCATAGCTCAATCCATAGAATAGCTCAATCCATATCCTCACTCCATAGTATAGCTCAATCCATTGTATAGCTCAATCCATGTCCTGATTCCATAGTATAGCTCAATCCATAGCATAGCTCAATCCATAGTATAGCTCAATCCATGTCCTCACTCCATAGTATAGCTCAATCCATAGTATAGCTCAATCCATAGTATAGCTCAATCCATGTCCTCACTCCATAGTATAGCTCAATCCATGTCCTCACTCCATAGCATAGCTCAATCCATGTCCTCACTCCATAGTATAGCTCAATCCATAGCATAGCTCAATCCATGTCCTCACTCCATAGTATAGCTCAATCCATGTCCTCACTCCATAGTATAGCTCAATCCATAGCATAGCTCAATCCATATCATAGCTCAATCCATGTCCGCACTCCATAGTATAGCTCAATCCATATCCTCACTCCATAGCATATCTCAATCCATAGTATAGCTCATTCCATAGCATAGCTGAATCCATAGTGTAGCTCAATCCATGGCATAGCTCAATCCATAGTATAGCTCAATCCATAGCATAGCTCAATCCATGATCTCACTCCATAGTATAGCTCAATCCATGTCCTCACTCCATAGCATAGCTCAATCCATGTCCTCACTCCATAGTATAGCTCAATCCATAGTATTGCTCAATCCATAGCATAGCTAACTCCATAGCATAGCTCAATCCATAGCATAGCTCAATCCATATCATAGCTCAATCCATGTCCTCACTCCATAGTATAGCTCAATACATGTCCTCACTCCATAGTATAGCTCAATCCATTGTATAGCTCAATCCATAGCATAGCTCAATCCATAGTATAGCTCAATCCATATCACAGCTCAATCCATAGTATAGCTCAATCCATAGCATAGCTCAATCCATATCACAGCTCAATCCATAGCATATCTCAATCCATAGCATAGCTCAATCCATAGTATATCTCAATCCATAGCATAGCTCAATCCATAGTATAGCTCAATCCATAGCATAGCACAATCCATAGTATAGCTCAATCCATAGTATAGCTCAATCCATAGCATAGCTCAATCCATGTCCTCACTCCATAGTATAGCTCAATCCATAGCATAGCTCAATCCATAGTATAGCTCAATCCATGTCCTCACTCCATAGTATAGCTCAATCCATGTCCTCACTCCATAGTATAACTCAATCCATGTCCTCACTCCATAGCATAGCTCAATCCATAGCATAGCTCAATCCATGACCTCACTCAATATTATAGCTCAATCCATGTCATCACTCCATAGTATAGCTCAATCCATGTCCTCACTCCATAGTATAGCTCAATCCATGTCCTCACTCAATAGTATAGCTCAATCCATGTCCTCACTCCATAGTATAGCTCAATCCATATCTTCACTCCATAGTATAGCTCAATCTATATCCTCACTCCATAGTATAGCTCAATCCATGTCCTCACTCCATAGTATAGCTCAATCCATATCCTCACTCCATAGTATAGCTCAATCCATATCCTCACTCCATAGTATAGCTCAATCCATATCACAGCTCAATCCATAGCATATCTCAATCCATAGCATAGCTCAATCCATAGTATAGCTCAATCCATAGCATAGCTCAATCCATAGTATAGCTCAATCCATAGCATAGCACAATCCATAGTATAGCTCAATCCATAGTATAGCTCAATCCATAGCATAGCTCAATCCATGTCCTCACTCCATAGTATAGTTCAATCCATAGCATAGCTCAATCCATAGTATAGCTCAATCCATATCCTCACTCCATAGTATAGCTCAATCCATGTCCTCACTCCATAGCATAGCTCAATCCATGTCCTCACTCCATAGTATAGCTCAATCCATAGCATAGCTTAATCCATGTCCTCACTCCATATTATAGCTCAATCAATGTCCTCACTCCATAGTATAGCTCAATCCATGTCCTCACTTCATAGTATAGCTCAATCCATGTCCTCACTCCATAGTATAGCTCAATCCATTGTATAGCTCAATCCATGTCCCGATTCCATAGTATAGCTCAATCCATAGCATAGCTCAATCCATAGTATAGCTCAATCCATGTCCTCACTCCATAGTATAGCTCAATCCATATCCTCACTCCATAGTATAGCTCAATCCATATCCTCACTCCATAGTATAGCTCAATCCATAGCATAGCTCAATCCATAGCATAGCTCAATCCATGTCCGCACTCCATAGTATAGCTCAATCCATATCCTAACTCCATAGCATAGCTCAATCCATAGTATAGCTCATTCCATAGCATAGCTCAATCCATAGTGTAGCTCAATCCATAGCATAGCTCAATCCATAGCATAGCTCAATCCGTTGCATAGCTCAATCCATGGCATAGCTCAATCCATAGTATAGCTCAATCCATAGCATAGCTCAATCCATGATCTCACTCCATAGTATAGCTCAATCCATTGCATAGCTCAATCCATAGCATAGCTCAATCCATATCCTCACTCCGTAGTATAGCTCAATCCATTGTATAGCTCAATCCATGTCCTGATTCCATAGTATAGCTCAATCCATAGCATAGCTCAATCCATAGTATAGCTCAATCCATGTCCTCACTCCATAGTATAGCTCAATCCATAGAATAGCTCAATCCATTGTATAGCTCAATCCATGTCCTCACTCCATATTATAGCTCAATCCATGTCCTCACTCCATAGTATAGCTCAATCAATAGTATAGCTCACTCCATAGTATAGCTAACTCCATAGTATAGCTCAATCCATATCCTCACTCCATAGTATAGCTCAATCCATGTCCTCACTCCATAGTATAGCTCAATCCATAGTATAGCTCAATCCATAGCATATCTCAATCCATGTCCTCACTCCATAGTATAGCTCAATCCATAGTATAGATCAATCCATGTCCTCACTCCATAGTAAAGCTCAATCCATAGCATAGCTCAATCCATAGCATAGCTCAATCCATGATCTCACTCCATAGTATAGCTCAATCCATGTCCTCACTCCATAGCATAGCTCAATCCATGTCCTCACTCCATAGTAAAGCTCAATCCATAGTATAGATCAATCCATAGTTTAGCTCAGTCCATGTCCTCACTCCATAGTAAAGCTCAATCCATAGTATAGCTCAATCCATGGCATAGCTCAATCCATGATTTCACTCCATAGCATAGCTCAATCCATGTCCTCACTCCATAGTATAGCTCAATCCATGGTATAGCTCAATCCATAGCATAGCTAACTCCATAGCATAGCTCAATCAATAGCATAGCTCAAACCATATCATAGCTCAATCCATGTCCTCACTCCATAATATAGCTCAATCCATGTCATCACGCCATAGTATAGCTCAATCCATAGCATAGCTCAATCCATAGCATAGCTCAATCCATAGCATATCTCAATTCATAGCATAGCTCAATCAATGTCCTCACTCCATAGTATAGCTCAATCCATAGCATAGCTCAATCCATGTCCTCACTCCATAGTATAGTTCAATCCATGTCCTCACTCCATAGTATAGCTCAATCCATGTCCTCACTCCATAGTATAGCTCAATCCATGTCCTCACTCCATAAAGCATAGCTAAATCCATGTCCTCACTCCATAGTATAGCTCAATCCATAGCATAGCTCAATCCATGTCCTCACTCCATATTATAGCTCAATCCATGTCCTCACTCCATAGAATAGCTCAATCCATGTCCTCACTCCATAGTATAGCTCAATCCATATCCTCACTCCATAGTATAGCTCAATCCATATCCTCACTCCATAGTATAGCTCCATCCATAGCATAGCTCAATTCATAGCATAGCTCAATCCATGTCCGCACTCCATAGTATAGCTCAATCCATATCCTCACTCCATAGCATAGCTCAATCCATAGCATAGCTCATTCCATAGCATAGCTCAATCCATAGTGTAGCTCAATCCATAGCATAGCTCAATCCATAGCATAGCTCAATCCATTGCATAGCTCAATCCATGGCATAGCTCAATCAATATCCTCACTCCATAGTATAGCTTAATCCATTGTATAGCTCAATCAATAGCATAGCTCAATCCATAGTATAGCTCAATCCATGTCCTCACTCCATAGTATAGCTCATTCCATAGCATAGCTCAATCCATTGCATAGCTCAATCCATAGCATAGCTCAATCAATGTCCTAACTCCATAGTATAGCTCAATCCATAGCATAGCTCAATCCATGTCCTCACTCCATAGTACAGCTCAATCCATGTCCTCACTCCATAGTATAGCTCAATCCATAGTATAGCTCAATCCATAGCATAGCTCAATCCATAGTATAGCTCAATCCATAGTACAGCTCAATCCATAGTATAGCTCAATCCATAGTATAGGTCAATCCATAGCATAGCTCAATCCATAGTATAGCTCAATCCATAGCATAGCTCAATCCATAGCATAGCTCAATCCATTGCATAGCTCATTCCATAGCATAGCTCAATCCATATCCTCACTCCATAGTATAGCTCAATCCATTGTATAGCTCAATCCATGTCCTGATTCCATAGTATAGCTCAATCCATAGCATAGCTCAATCCAGAGTATAGCTCAATCCATAGTATAGCTCAATCCCTAACATAGCTCAATCCATAGTATAGCTCAATCCATAGCATAGCTCAATCCACAGCAAAGCTCAATCCATTGCATAGCTCAATCCATATCCTCATTCCATAGTATAGCTCAATCCCTAACATAGCTCAATCCATAGTATAGCTCAATCCATAGCAGAGCTGAATCCACAGCATAGCTCAATCCATTGTATAGCTCAATCCATGTCCTGATTCCATAGTATAGCTCATTCCATAGCATAGCTCAATCCATAGTATAGCTCAATCCATAGTATAGCTCAATCCATTGTATAGCTCAATCCATGTCCTTACTCCATAGTATAGCTCAATCCATGTCCTCACTCCATAGTATAGCTCAATCCATAGTATAGCTCACTCCATAGTATAGCTCACTCCATAGTGTAGCTCACTCCATATCCTCACTCCATAGTATAGCTCAATCCATGTCCTCACTCCATAGTATAGCTCAATCCATAGTATAGCTCAATCCATAGCATAGCTCAATCCATGTCCTCACTCCATAGTATAGCTCAATCCATAGTATAGCTCAATCCATGTCCTCACTCCATAGTATAGCTCAATCCATAGTATAGCTCAATCCATAGCATAGCTCAATCCATGATCTCACTCCATAGTATAGCTCAATCCATGTCCTCACTCCATAGCATAGCTCAATCCATATCCTCACTCCATAGTATAGCTCAATCCATAGTATAGATCAATCCATATCATAGCTAACTCCATAGCATAGCTCAATGCATAGCTTAACCATATCATAGCTCAATCCATGTCCTCACTCCATAGTATAGCTCAATCCATAGCATAGCTCAATCCATGTCCTCACTCCATAGCATAGCTAAATCCATAGCATAGGATTGATCAATCCATAGCGTAGCTCAATCCATAGCATAGCTCAATCAATGTCCTCACTCCGTAGTATAGCTCAATCCATAGCATAGCTCAATCCATGTCCTCACTCCGTAGTATAGTTAAATACATGTACTCACTCCATAGTATAGCTCAATCCATGTCCTCATTCCATAGTATAGCTCAATCCATGTCCTCACTCCATAGCATAGCTCAATCCATGTCCTCACTCCATAGTATAGCTCAATCCATAGCATAGCTCAATCCATGTCCTCACTCCATATTATAGCTCAATCCATGATCTCACTCCATAGTATAGCTCAATCCATGTCCTCACTCCATAGCATAGCTCAATCCATGTCCTCAATCCATAGTAAAGCTCAATCCATAGTATAGATCAATCCATAGTTTAGCTCAATCCATGTCCTCACTCCATAGTAAAGCTCAATCCATAGTATAGCTCAATCCATGGCATAGCTCAATCCATGATTTCACTCCATAGCATAGCTCAATCCATGTCCTCACTCCATAGTATAGCTCAATCCATGGTATAGCTCAATCCATAGCATAGCTAACTCCATAGCATACCTCAATCAATAGCATAGCTCAAACCATATCATAGCTCAATCCATGTCCTCACTCCATAATATAGCTCAATCCATGTCATCACGCCATAGTATAGCTCAATCCATAGCATAGCTCAATCCATAGCATAGCTCAATCCATAGCATATCTCAATTCATAGCATAGCTCAATCAATGTCCTCACTCCATAGTATAGCTCAATCCATAGCATAGCTCAATCCATGTCCTCACTCCATAGTATAGTTCAATCCATGTCCTCACTCCATAGTATAGCTCAATCCATGTCCTCACTCCATAGTATAGCTCAATCCATGTCCTCACTCCATAGCATAGCTAAATCCATGTCCTCACTCCATAGTATAGCTCAATCCATAGCATAGCTCAATCCATGTCCTCACTCCATATTATAGCTCAATCCATGTCCTCACTCCATAGAATAGCTCAATCCATGTCCTCACTCCATAGTATAGCTCAATCCATATCCTCACTCCATAGTATAGCTCAATCCATATCCTCACTCCATAGTATAGCTCCATCCATAGCATAGCTCAATTCATAGCATAGCTCAATCCATGTCCGCACTCCATAGTATAGCTCAATCCATATCCTCACTCCATAGCATAGCTCAATCCATAGCATAGCTCATTCCATAGCATAGCTCAATCCATAGTGTAGCTCAATCCATAGCATAGCTCAATCCATAGCATAGCTCAATCCATTGCATAGCTCAATCCATGGCATAGCTCAATCAATATCCTCACTCCATAGTATAGCTTAATCCATTGTATAGCTCAATCCATAGCATAGCTCAATCCATAGTATAGCTCAATCCATGTCATCACTCCATAGTATAGCTCATTCCATAGCATAGCTCAATCCATTGCATAGCTCAATCCATAGCATAGCTCAATCAATGTCCTAACTCCATAGTATAGCTCAATCCATAGCATAGCTCAATCCATGTCCTCACTCCATAGTACAGCTCAATCCATGTCCTCACTCCATAGTATAGCTCAATCCATATGCTCAATCCATAGCATAGCTCAATCCATGTCCTCAATCCATAGTATAGCTCAATCCATAGTATAGCTCAATCCATAGTATAGCTCAATCCATAGCATAGCTCAATCCATAGTATAGCTCAATCCATAGCATAGCTCAATCCATAGCATAGCTCAATCCATTGCATAGCTCATTCCATAGCATAGCTCAATCCATATCCTCACTCCATAGTATAGCTCAATCCATTGTATAGCTCAATCCATGTCCTGATTCCATAGTATAGCTCAATCCATAGCATAGCTCAATCCAGAGTATAGCTCAATCCATAGTATAGCTCAATCCCTAACATAGCTCAATCCATAGTATAGCTCAATCCATAGCATAGCTCAATCCACAGCAAAGCTAATCCATTGCATAGCTCAATCCATATCCTCATTCCATAGTATAGCTCAATCCCTAACATAGCTCAATCCATAGTATAGCTCAATCCATAGCAGAGCTGAATCCACAGCATAGCTCAATCCATTGTATAGCTCAATCCATGTCCTGATTCCATAGTATAGCTCATTCCATAGCATAGCTCAATCCATAGTATAGCTCAATCCATAGTATAGCTCAATCCATGTATAGCTCAATCCATGTCCTTACTCCATAGTATAGCTCAATCCATGTCCTCACTCCATAGTATAGCTCAATCCATAGTATAGCTCACTCCATAGTATAGCTCACTCCATAGTGTAGCTCACTCCATATCCTCACTCCATAGTATAGCTCAATCCATGTCATCACTCCATAGTATAGCTCAATCCATAGTATAGCTCAATCCATAGCATAGCTCAATCCATGTCCTCACTCCATAGTATAGCTCAATCCATAGTATAGCTCAATCCATGTCCTCAATCCATAGTATAGCTCAATCCATAGTATAGCTCAATCCATAGCATAGCTCAATCCATGATCTCACTCCATAGTATAGCTCAATCCATGTCCTCACTCCATAGCATAGCTCAATCCATATCCTCACTTCATAGTATAGCTCAATCCATAGTATAGATCAATCCATATCATAGCTAACTCCATAGCATAGCTCAATGCATAGCTTAACCATATCATAGCTCAATCCATGTCCTCACTCCATAGTATAGCTCAATCCATAGCATAGCTCAATCCATGTCCTCACTCCATAGCATAGCTAAATCCATAGCATAGGATTGATCAATCCATAGCGTAGCTCAATCCATAGCATAGCTCAATCAATGTCCTCACTCCGTAGTATAGCTCAATCCATAGCATAGCTCAATCCATGTCCTCACTCCGTAGTATAGTTAAATACATGTACTCACTCCATAGTATAGCTCAATCCATGTCATCATTCCATAGTATAGCTCAATCCATGTCCTCACTCCATAGCATAGCTCAATCCATGTCCTCACTCCATAGTATAGCTCAATCCATAGCATAGCTCAATCCATGTCCTCACTCCATATTATAGCTCAATCCATGATCTCACTCCATAGTATAGCTCAATCCATGTCCTCACTCCATAGCATAGCTCAATCCATGTCCTCACTCCATAGTAAAGCTCAATCCATAGTATAGATCAATCCATAGTTTAGCTCAATCCATGTCCTCACTCCATAGTAAAGCTCAATCCATAGTATAGCTCAATCCATGGCATAGCTCAATCCATGATTTCACTCCATAGCATAGCTCAATCCATGTCCTCACTCCATAGTATAGCTCAATCCATGGTATAGCTCAATCCATAGCATAGCTAACTCCATAGCATAGCTCAATCAATAGCATAGCTCAAACCATATCATAGCTCAATCCATGTCCTCACTCCATAATATAGCTCAATCCATGTCATCACGCCATAGTATAGCTCAATCCATAGCATAGCTCAATCCATAGCATAGCTCAATCCATAGCATATCTCAATTCATAGCATAGCTCAATCAATGTCCTCACTCCATAGTATAGCTCAATCCATAGCATAGCTCAATCCATGTCCTCACTCCATAGTATAGTTCAATCCATGTCCTCACTCCATAGTATAGCTCAATCCATGTCCTCACTCCATAGTATAGCTCAATCCATGTCCTCACTCCATAGCATAGCTAAATCCATGTCCTCACTCCATAGTATAGCTCAATCCATAGCATAGCTCAATCCATGTCCTCACTCCATATTATAGCTCAATCCATGTCCTCACTCCATAGAATAGCTCAATCCATGTCCTCACTCCATAGTATAGCTCAATCCATATCCTCACTCCATAGTATAGCTCAATCCATATCCTCACTCCATAGTATAGCTCCATCCATAGCATAGCTCAATTCATAGCATAGCTCAATCCATGTCCGCACTCCATAGTATAGCTCAATCCATATCCTCACTCCATAGCATAGCTCAATCCATAGCATAGCTCATTCCATAGCATAGCTCAATCCATAGTGTAGCTCAATCCATAGCATAGCTCAATCCATAGCATAGCTCAATCCATTGCATAGCTCAATCCATGGCATAGCTCAATCAATATCCTCACTCCATAGTATAGCTTAATCCATTGTATAGCTCAATCCATAGCATAGCTCAATCCATAGTATAGCTCAATCCATGTCATCACTCCATAGTATAGCTCATTCCATAGCATAGCTCAATCCATTGCATAGCTCAATCCATAGCATAGCTCAATCAATGTCCTAACTCCATAGTATAGCTCAATCCATAGCATAGCTCAATCCATGTCCTCACTCCATAGTACAGCTCAATCCATGTCCTCACTCCATAGTATAGCTCAATCCATAGTATAGCTCAATCCATAGCATAGCTCAATCCATAGTATAGCTCAATCCATAGTATAGCTCAATCCATAGTATAGCTCAATCCATAGTATAGGTCAATCCATAGCATAGCTCAATCCATAGTATAGCTCAATCCATAGCATAGCTCAATCCATAGCATAGCTCAATCCATTGCATAGCTCATTCCATAGCATAGCTCAATCCATATCCTCACTCCATAGTATAGCTCAATCCATTGTATAGCTCAATCCATGTCCTGATTCCATAGTATAGCTCAATCCATAGCATAGCTCAATCCAGAGTATAGCTCAATCCATAGTATAGCTCAATCCCTAACATAGCTCAATCCATAGTATAGCTCAATCCATAGCATAGCTCAATCCACAGCAAAGCTCAATCCATTGCATAGCTCAATCCATATCCTCATTCCATAGTATAGCTCAATCCCTAACATAGCTCAATCCATAGTATAGCTCAATCCATAGCAGAGCTGAATCCACAGCATAGCTCAATCCATTGTATAGCTCAATCCATGTCCTGATTCCATAGTATAGCTCATTCCATAGCATAGCTCAATCCATAGTATAGCTCAATCCATAGTATAGCTCAATCCATTGTATAGCTCAATCCATGTCCTTACTCCATAGTATAGCTCAATCCATGTCCTCACTCCATAGTATAGCTCAATCCATAGTATAGCTCACTCCATAGTATAGCTCACTCCATAGTGTAGCTCACTCCATATCCTCACTCCATAGTATAGCTCAATCCATGTCATCACTCCATAGTATAGCTCAATCCATAGTATAGCTCAATCCATAGCATAGCTCAATCCATGTCCTCACTCCATAGTATAGCTCAATCCATAGTATAGCTCAATCCATGTCCTCACTCCATAGTATAGCTCAATCCATAGTATAGCTCAATCCATAGCATAGCTCAATCCATGATCTCACTCCATAGTATAGCTCAATCCATGTCCTCACTCCATAGCATAGCTCAATCCATATCCTCACTCCATAGTATAGCTCAATCCATAGTATAGATCAATCCATATCATAGCTAACTCCATAGCATAGCTCAATGCATAGCTTAACCATATCATAGCTCAATCCATGTCCTCACTCCATAGTATAGCTCAATCCATAGCATAGCTCAATCCATGTCCTCACTCCATAGCATAGCTAAATCCATAGCATAGGATTGATCAATCCATAGCGTAGCTCAATCCATAGCATAGCTCAATCAATGTCCTCACTCCGTAGTATAGCTCAATCCATAGCATAGCTCAATCCATGTCCTCACTCCGTAGTATAGTTAAATACATGTACTCACTCCATAGTATAGCTCAATCCATGTCATCATTCCATAGTATAGCTCAATCCATGTCCTCACTCCATAGCATAGCTCAATCCATGTCCTCACTACATAGTATAGCTCAATCCATAGCATAGCTCAATCCATGTCCTCACTCCATATTATAGCTCAATCCATGATCTCACTCCATAGTATAGCTCAATCCATGTCCTCACTCCATAGCATAGCTCAATCCATGTCCTCACTCCATAGTAAAGCTCAATCCATAGTATAGATCAATCCATAGTATAGCTCAATCCATGTCCTCACTCCATAGTAAAGCTCAATCCATAGTATAGCTCAATCCATGGCATAGCTCAATCCATGATTTCACTCCATAGCATAGCTCAATCCATGTCCTCACTCCATAGTATAGCTCAATCCATGGTATAGCTCAATCCATAGCATAGCTAACTCCATAGCATACCTCAATCATAGCATAGCTCAAACCATATCATAGCTCAATCCATGTCCTCACTCCATAATATAGCTCAATCCATGTCATCACGCCATAGTATAGCTCAATCCATAGCATAGCTCAATCCATAGCATAGCTCAATCCATAGCATAGCTCAATCCATAGCATAGCTCAATCCATATCCTCACTCCATAGTATAGCTCAATCCATAGCATAGCTCAATCCATGTCCTCACTCCATAGTAAAGCTCAATCCATCATCATCCCAAAGCATCAATCCCCACCCACATAATATAGCTCAATCCATGTCCTCACTCCATAGCATAGCCAACCACCTCAATCCATAGCATAGCTCAATCCATAGCACAGCTCAATCCATGTCATCACTCCATATTATATCTAAATCCATGTCCTCACTCCATAGTATAGCTCAATCCATGTCCTCACTCCATAGCATAGCTCAATCCATGTCCTCACTCCATAGAATAGCTCAATCCACCCACCATAGCATAGCTCAATCCATATCCTCACTCAATAGTATAGCTCAATCCATATCCTCACTCCATAGTATAGCTCAATCCATAGCATATCTCAATCCATAGCATAGCTCAATCCATGTCCGCACTCCATAGTATAGCTCAATCCATATCCTCACTCCATAGTATAGCTCAATCCATAGTATAACTCATTCCATAGTATAGCTCAATCCATAGTGTAGCTCAATCAATAGCATAGCTCAATCCATAGCATAGCTCAATCCATTGCATATCTCAATCCATGGCATAGCTCAATCCATATCCTCACTCCATAGTAAAGCTCAATCCATAGCATAGCTCAATCCATAGTATAGCTCAATCCATGTCCTCACTCCATAGTATAGCCTAATCCATAGCATAGCTCAATCCATTGCATTGCTCAATCCAGAGCATAGCTCAATCATTCCTAACTCCAAGTAATGAGCTCAATACCTAGCATAGCTCATATCCATGTCTCACTCCATGAACAGCTCATCCAGTCCTCCTCCATAGTATAACTAATCCCCTAGTATAAGCTCAATCATAGCATAGCTCCATCCCATAGTATAGCCAATCCATAGTATAGCTCACTCCATAGTATAGCTCAATCCATAGTATTGCTCAATCCATAGCATAGCTAACTCCATAGCATAGCTCAATCCATAGCATAGCTCAATCCATATCATAGCTCAATCCATGTCCTCACTCCATAGTATAGCTCAATACATGTCCTCACTCCATAGTATAGCTCAATCCATTGTATAGCTCAATCCATAGCATAGCTCAATCCATAGTATAGCTCAATCCATATCACAGCTCAATCCATAGTATAGCTCAATCCATAGCATAGCTCAATCCATATCACAGCTCAATCCATAGCATATCTCAATCCATAGCATAGCTCAATCCATAGTATATCTCAATCCATAGCATAGCTCAATCCATAGTATAGCTCAATCCATAGCATAGCACAATCCATAGTATAGCTCAATCCATAGTATAGCTCAATCCATAGCAGGCTGAATCACACTAGCTCATCCTGTTAGCTCAATCCTGTCCTGATTCCCATATAATAGCTCTTCCATAGCCTAGCTCAATCCATAGTATAGCTAATCCATAGTATAGCTCAATCCATTGTATAGCTCAATCCATGTCCTTACTCCATAGTATAGCTCAATCCATGTCCTCACTCCATAGTATAGCTCAATCCATAGTATAGCTCACTCCATAGTATAGCTCACTCCATAGTGTAGCTCACTCCATATCCTCACTCCATAGTATAGCTCAATCCATGTCATCACTCCATAGTATAGCTCAATCCATAGTATAGCTCAATCCATAGCATAGCTCAATCCATGTCCTCACTCCATAGTATAGCTCAATCCATAGTATAGCTCAATCCATGTCCTCACTCCATAGTATAGCTCAATCCATAGTATAGCTCAATCCA
>CM026386.1:5124085-5158080 GCA_014843695.1 Archivesica marissinica | reverse complement strand
ACGTTGTGAATATATAAAGGGTTGGTCTAGAGGAAGTGATTAGATTTTGATGCAATATTGTGAATATATAATGTGTTGGTTTAGGAGGAAGTGATTAGATTTTGATGAAATATTGCGAATATATAAAGGGTATGTTTAGGAGGAAGTGATTGGATTTTGATGAAACGTTGTGAATATATAAAGGGTAGGCATAGGAGGAAAGTGATTAGATTTTGATGAAACGTTGTGAATATATAAAGGGTTGGTCTAGAGGAAGTGATTGTATTTTAATGAAGCGTTGTGAATATATATCGGGTAGGTCTAGGAGGAAGTGATTAGATTTTGATGGAATATTTTGAATATATAAAGGTCTGGCTTAGGAGGACGTGATTATCTTTTGATGTAATATTGTGAATATATAAAGGGTAGGTTTAGGAGGAAGTGATTGGATTTTGATGACACGTTGTGAATATATAAAGGGTTGGTGTAGAGGAAGTGATTATATGTTGATGAAACGTTGTGAATATATAAAGGGTAGGTCTAGGAGGAAGTGATTATCTTTTGATGGAATATTGTGAATATATAAAGGGTAGGTTTAGGAGGAAGTGATTAGATTTTGATGAAATATTGTGAATATATAAAGGGTAGGTTTAGGAGGAAGTGATTAGATTTTGATGAAATATTGTGAATATATAAAGGGCGGGTCTAGAAGGAAGTGATTAGATTTTGATGACCTCATTGCTTAATATCTCAGTTTTTTTTCAGGCTGAAGTGCTATCTTTTGATAAAATTTGACCCTGTTATTAGCTTTTGATGAAATTGTGCCTATATAACTGGTCTCGAGGAAGTGATTCATGTTAATGAAACGTTGTTAATATATCGGGTTGGTCTAGAGAAGTGTTAGATTTTGATGCAATATTTTAATAAAATTGTTGTTTGGAAGGAAGTGATTAGATTTTGAAAATACACTGTGAATATATAAAGGGTATGTTTAGGAGGAAGTGATTGGATTTTGATGAAACGTTTGTAATATATAAAGGGTAGGCATAGGAGGAAAGTGATTAGATTTTGATGAAACGTTGTGAATATATAAAGGGTTGGTCTAGAGGAAGTGATTGTATTTTAATGAAGCGTTGTGAATATATATCGGGTAGGTCTAGGAGGAAGTGATTATATTTTGATGGAATATTTTGAATATATAAAGGGCTGGCTTAGGAGGACGTGATTATCTTTTGATGTAATATTGTGAATATATAAAGGGTAGGTTTAGGAGGAAGTGATTTTATTTTGATGAAACGTTGTGAATATATAAAGGGTTGGTCTAGAGGAAGTGATTATATTTTAATGAAACGTTGTGAATATATAATGGGCTGGTTTAGGAGGAAGTGATTAGATTTGATGGAATATTGTGAATATATAAAGGGCTGGTCTAGAAGGAAGTGATTAGATTTTGATGAAATATTGTGCATATATAAAGGGTTGGTTTAGGAGGAACTTATTAGATTTTGATGAGATATTGTGAACATGTGATTAGATTTTGATGAAATATTGTGAATATATAAAGGGCTGGTCTAGAAGGAAGTGATTATATTTTGATGAAATATTGTGAATATATAAAGGGTTGGCTTAGGAGGAAGTGATTAGGTGTTGATGAAATATTGTGAATATATAAATTGTTGGATTAGGAGGAAGTGATTATATATTGATGAAATATTGTGAATATATAAAGGGTTTGCTTAGCAGGAAGTGATTATATTTCGAAGAAACTATTGTGAATATATAAATGGTAGGTTTAGGAGGAAGTGATTAGATTTTGATGAAACGTTGTGAATATATAAAGGGTTGGTCCAGGAGGAAGTGATTAGATTTTGATGAAATATTGTGAATATATAGGGTTTGTTTAGGAGGAAGTGATTATATTTTGATGGAATATTGTGAATATATAAAGGTTTGGTCTAGAGGAAGTGATTATATTTTGATGAAATATTGTGAATATATAAAGGGTAGGCAATAATAGTTGGGATCTCGCTATATCACATAAACCCTTGGCGCGACTATGTAACCCCAAATAGATTGATTTTATCCTGGCTCAGAGTTGCACGTGCTACAGTTGGCTTAAACATATTTATTTACAGGTACAACACACACAATACATATACAATTATAGCATCACATGTCGTTGGAATTAAAAGCTAAATGTGTAGTTCTATTCTATATATATTTATAATATTTGATTAAAAACTACATTTTACTTAGGGAAGTCGTCGTAGCGATGCGTGTTCCGAACATGGCGTATGCCTAAGCATGTCGATAAGAGGACATGATGTTATGTTATATTTCGTGTTTTACGCCTGCATCATAACTATTTTGGCCTATATCGCCGGCGGGCAGTGTACCTAACAACACCTTTCCTGGGCAGGCTCCAGCGGTAAACCAGTACTTGTGTGCACCATCCTCCAGAAACTGCCAACTGTTTCATATAAAGAGACATGGTCTGAGCGGGGCTCGAACCCGTGACCATCAGTGATGATAGGTTACAGTGGTATACAAGTCAGCGACCGTAACCACTCGACCACGAAGGCGGACTAGGAGGACATGAGAACTGAAAGTTAGTGTACGTATATATCGAAATTCATATAAGAAAATGCACACAGTCAAAACACAAAAGCACACACTACACCAAACATTACACCCGACACATCAATTTCGAATATTACACATTATTATTACTAAAATACCAATTCTGTGTGCTGTTGGGAAATGTTCGTCTATCGTACTTGAATGTGTTGCTGTATTGTCCGTTTCATGGGCATTTGACGTCTATGTGGTTGAATTCAACACTTTAAGAAATACAAAATAATATGCTTGAATCTGTAATATTTACACATAATAATCTTTTATTCCTCTCTCATCAATGTATATACAAATAATATACACATATATACACACATATATACACACATATATACACACATATATACACACATATATACACATATACACATATATATATGCACATACATATATACACATATATACACATATATGCACATATATACACATATATACACACATATATACACATATATACACACACATACACACATATATACACATATATATACATATATACACATATATACACATATACACATATACACATATATACACATACATCTATACACATATATACACATATATACACATATACACATATATACACATATATATACATATATACACATATATACACATACACACATATATACACATATATATACATATATACACATATATACACATATACACATATACACATATACACATATATACACATACATCTATACACATATATATACATATATACACATATACACATATATACACATACATCTATACACATATATACACATATATACATACATATATACACATATATACACATATATAAACACATATACACATATACACATATATACACATATATACACATATATACACACATATACACATATATACACATATATATACACATATATACACACATATATACACATATACACATATATGCACACATATACACATATATACACATATATACACACATATACACATATATACACACATATACACATATATACACACATACATACACACATATATACACACACATATATACACATATATATACACATATATGCACATATATATACACATATATACACATATATACACATATATACACATATATATTATATGTAAATAATTAATTTAAACGAAGGATTATTTGCTAATCATTGAATTATAAAACTATACTAAAATAATATAATTAAATAAAACGACGAGCGACTGACATACGGACTAGTATACGGACAGACAGACGGACATACGGACGGCCAGATGCGTGGGCTAGTGGGCGACAGGACAGACAGAGAGGAAAATGAATTCCGTGTATTACAGACAGACAGACAGACAGACATACAGACAAATAGATAGACAGGACTGCAACATGGTTATCGTGTATTCGCCATGGTATCAATTGAAGATGCTGATTTAAGTAGATTGTTAGTAAATATATTAAAAGTATTTGCAATGTTAAGAATAATGGTTTGAATATAAGGAATAAAATTAACCCCTGTTTAGTTTATGCAATGTATTTATTCTACATAAGGTGTATATGAAGACATTCATGCCTTCGACACCATCCCTCTCCCCCACACACCCACCTAAATTAATAAATATTACAAGACGTTCATAAAGTCCATCTTTAATATTGTAAAAGTGTTTACCGCTATACGCATTTTCATCTCCTCTGGTATTCCCAATACTGTCATAGTTGTTCGTGACACCATCAGTTGTTTCGACAACAGATAGTTCAGTTGATGCATTTAAACTTGTGTTCACGTAAGTCGGCGTATCTGACGAATGTCCAGTGTGTGTAGATGTACATAATCTATAATATCAATTTACTAATTAATACATTTTAACTTCTTGTCTATTCAGAGCAAGCCATTTTAACAAAACATGTTAAAAGTATAAACAGTCTGCATCAAATTCGAGTCGAAGTTTGTTCTAACGAGTTCAATAATGAACGAAACTAGTTAGCGTGTTTGGTTTTGTGAAGTATTTATTGACAACTAAGGAGATACAAGTAATGTATTTTAACATGGTTTTGGTGACGTATTTATTGAAAACGATGGAGATACAAGTACTGTATTTTAATATGGTTTTGGTGAAGTATTTATTGAAAACGATGGAGATACAAGTACTGTATTTTAATATGGTATTGATGAAGTACTTATTGAAAACGAAGGCGATACAAGTACTGTATTTTAATATGGTTTTGGTGAAGTATTTATTGAAAACTAAGGCGATACAAGTACTGTATTTTAATATGGTATTGGTGAAGTATTTATTGACAACTAAGGAGATACAAGTACTGTATTTTAATATGGTATTGGTGAAGTACTTATTGAAAACGAAGGCGATACAAGTACTGTATTTTAATATGGTATTGGTGAAGTACTTATTGAAAACTAAGGCGATACAAGCAGTGTATTTTAATATGGTTTTGGTGAAGTATTTATTGAAAACTAAGGAGATACAAGTTGCATATATTGTATGTAGATTCTATGTCATAATAGAGCAAACTAACGTATGATTAAACTAAAGACCTACCGAGATACAAGTTGCATATTATTGCTTTCTTTGCATATATTGTATGTAGATTCTATGTCGTAATAGAGCAAACTAACATATGATTAAACAATCTCATTTAAAATAACTTACAACACAGAAATCATAACATGGATAATACCAGATTTCAATTATTAATAGTTTAATAATATGTTTTATTGAATTATATAATAATAATAATAATAATAAAGACATTATTTAACGAGAGTACTCATTTAACAAAGGTTAATCTACCATGAGGCCCTCAACATATATACAATCAAATGCAATCAAAAGACACATATACAACATTACAAAGATTGACACAAATGAAAGCACAATGGGTTGGTTGCACACGTTTTATCAACATTAGTAATTAAATTTATTATTAATAAAATACGTACTATTACATTTTAATATTACTGTGGCCGGGTTGTGTATTCATATATTGGAGCGGTGGTCAGTGTAAAATGAGCGAACGGTCGTCTATTTTACTGCATTTTCACAAAGTCTAGATAATTTACAGACGGATCTGTAGTCCAGTGGTAACACGCTGGAATGGTAATCCAGGGATCACAGGATCGATCCCCCGTCTGACCCTAATAAAATGAACAGTCTTTCAGATGGGACTTTAAACTGAGGTATCGTGTCGGTGCTTTACACCGTGCACGTAAAAGAACCAGAGGAGACTCTGGAATGGGTCTCTGTCTGTATCATTGCACTATCCACCAACTATCTACAATTACTAATCTCTTCAGGAGGCGTCGCTCATATGGGCAACCGGTAGCGACGATAAATAAACGTAAAACACAAACACACTAGATACTTTATCGAAATACCTAGCCACAGACTGTGTAGGTACCAACTGATGTTCTGTAATCGTTCACACTCCGTGGTCGTTAGTGGTAAAATCCACGAAACAACAAGTATCACAAAATCAAAATTTTAATTAATTATTAAGGTGAGCGTATATTCCAGAATCAACCAATCAAAGTGTGGAAGTAGTGATAGTGCAAACGTGGTGCGAAAGGCTCCGAGTTCGTGCCCAGCTGTAGCCATTACTATTATGCCCTTATTCAAGGCATTTAAATTCGACAATGCCTCTTCTCTCGCCCTCTCTCGTGGGGATGGATTCCATCAGGAATGAGGTCTCGAGGGTGAATAATATAAGTTGTAGGAACTTGTTTCGCAATCGAGCTAAAACAAATTTGTATAAACTAATCAATAAATTTACTTGAGTTTGAGATTTGAGAACAATCTTATAACCCCCGACTCTGGCATGCCAACGGCCTAAAATGATACTGTTAATATGTTATGCAATGGTATGGTACTTGCATTAGAGGCGGCAAGATATATTATAACATACATAAACTTATTGATTTATTAATAAACTGCATGTTGTGGTATTGAGTGACGTCATATGTAGATAATGACGTTGCATTTTGTGGTATTACGTGACGTCAGAGGCTTGTCGGCTATGACTATGAAATTTGGGGGTTTGTGTGACGTCTGATGTTGATTGTAATGACTATGAAAGTTGGCAGCATGAGCGGTGTCAGAGATTGTTAGTAGTGGCTGTGCATTTTGTTGTCTTGCGTGCAGTCGAATGTTGGTAACGATTGATGCATTTGTGGTATTGCGTGACGTCAGAGGTTGTTAGTAATAACTGGTACCTTCTTCTCAAGTAGCAAATAATCAGTATGACGACAGCGATGATGATAACAACTCCTCCGCCTGCACCAGCACCAGTGATGATCGTGTCATCTCCCGACACGGGTGCACTGGTGACTGTATGATGGGCAGAATCCGTCGATGTAGATTGTGTGTCTGAAGTACAGACTATGTTTGTCAAAGCTATTCAGTAAACTGAAATCAACTATCATAACTTACGCACACATATTAGTTAGGTAAATATAGCCTATCGATAATGCATAAAGTAACAACTCAAGTCACATTCAAAAAAGACAATACACAAATAGACAGTCGGTGAATTTATATATGGAATCATGGGCCCGCTGGATTGTTCGAAGCACATACATACTCTCTACCTAAATGATCAAGAAATTTCCTAACAAACAAACAGTTGACTGATATAGGTTGACTGACATACTGATATAGGTTGACATATATAGGTTGACTGACATACTGATATAGGTTGACTGACATACTGATATAGGTTGACTGACATACTGATATAGGTTGACTGACATACTGATATATGTTGACTGATATACTGATATAGGTTGACTGATATAGGTTGACTGATATACTGATATAGGTTGACTGACATACTGATATAGGTTGACTGACATACTGATATAGGTTGATTGATATACTGATGTAGGTTGACTGATATACTGATATAGGTTGACTGACATACTGATATAGGTTGACTGACATACTGATATATATTGACTGACACACTGACATAGGTTGACTGACATACTGATATAGGTTGACTGACATACTGATATAGGTTGACTGACATACTGATATAGGTTGACTGACATACTGATATAGGTTGACTGACATACTGATATAGATTGACTGACACACTGACATAGGTTGACTGACATACTGATATAGGTTGACTGACATACTGATATAGGTTGACTGATATAGGTTGACTGATATACTGATATAGGTTGACTGACATACTGATATAGGTTGACTGACATACTTATATAGGTTGACTGACATATTGATGTAGGTTGACTGATATACTGATATAGGTTGACTGACATACTGATATAGATTGACTGACACACTGACATAGGTTGACTGACATACTGATATAGGTTGACTGACATACTGATATAGGTTGACTGACATACTGATATAGGTTGACTGACATACCGATATTGGTTGACTGACATACCGATATAGGTTGACTGACATACTGCTATATGTTGACTGACATACTGCTATATGTTGACTGACATACTGATATAGGTTAACTGACATACTGATATAGGTTGACTGACATACTGATGTAGGTTGACTGACATACTGATATAGGTTGACTGACATACTGATGCAGGTTGACTGACATACTGATATAGGTTGACTGCCTAAATAAAGTTGGCGTTTGGCTACATTACATCTACAATTAATTGATGAATGTACCTGTTGTTGCAGTAGTGGGTGTCGTCATGGTAACTCGTACATCCTCCACGTCACATGTATCACCGCTATATCCTTGCATGCAGCCATTCGAACATGAGCCATTGGACTTGAAGCATACCGGTGCAGAATTTCCATCATCATGACAGTGTACATTGCAATTATCCTCACACGAATCTCCATAGAACATTCGATTGCAGCTATTGCAATGCCCATCCATTTGAGTACATATGGTTGGGACACAGTTAGCGTTGCACCTAGTATCACATGTCTGACCCCAATATCCACCCACGCAGCCATTTAGACAAACACCATCGTTCAAACGACACGTATATGACCCTTCTAGCCCCTTACAACCCTGACTGCAAGGGATATTACAACTTGTAGAGTAATACTTTCCGATACATTGTGTACAGATGCTCGGATTTCCCTGTTCACATTTCTTGCAATGGATTGGACACTGGCTTGAGCATGCTTGTCCTGTCCAACCGTCTTCACATCCATCGATACAGTTTCCGCTATTATCGCAGCTGTTTAGACAATGACTACTTTCAGCACAATTAGATTGCTCACACGTGTTTTGTTGTGTCAGACTGTAGCCGGATTGGCATGATGTACAGGTATATAAACCAGTACACGTTCCACAGGGAGATATACACTGGTTACATGCTGCATGTTCATCCCCATTTATATCATATGTATGTATATAAAATCCACTTTCACATTCGGAGCACACATGTGTATTTAAACATGTATTGCAGTTACTAGGACAATGGAGACATGTTGAATAAGTACCACTAACTTCCTGATAAAAGCCCTGTTGGCATCCACTTACACATCCGGTAAGCACACATTGTTCATTCTGACAATACTCACATTTATGGTTACATTGGTCACCATAGTATCCGGCTATGCAGTAATGGCATGTTCCACTATTGCTATAACAACCGTTCTGGTCACAATTACTGGAGCATTTTAGTATACACTGAAGCCAAGTTACCATGTACCCGGCCACGCAGTCAATACATTATGTTGCACCACTACAGCCGATGCAGTTAGTCGCGCACCGTTCACATGCACCTTCACTCAGCCAATACTCAATACTACATTTTGAACAATCACCGTTTTGTGAACACTGTGTACAACCTGTCGCACACTGTTCACACTTATTTCCATTCAGCCAGTATCCAGTATCACAGACTTCACAATCACCGTTTCCTCTACAGCTGGCACAACCCACTGCACACCCTGCAACTATAAATCAGAGCGAGTTAGTAACATTATACGAAACATTATTATTTGGCAGTTTTTCCGTTTATTTTCATATACACATATAACAGTACCCTGTTTAGTTTAAACATATTTTATTCAGTTCATACATTATAATAATTTATCATGTACACTATACAATACACACCCTGTTTGAAATTAATTGGAAAACAAGCTTAGAGCTTATGTAAATTCCTTTCCATGAATATATTACACATGTGTGTGTATTTTACGTTTATTTATCGTCGCTACCGGTTGCCCATATGATCGGCGCCTCCTGAAGAGATTAGTCATTTTAGAGTGTTGGTGGATAGTTCAATGATCACCCAAAAATCTAAAATGACTAATCTCTTCATGAGGTGTTGCTCATATGGGCAACCGGTAGCGACGATAAATAAACGTAAGCACACACACATCTTCTTTTTCTTTTGTCGTTTCCAATAATTGTTGGTTAATATATATTTTATCCACTTTTATTCATTTTACAGCCCCTGCCGGTAGCCTCATTTTACTTCAAGACACAACCGCACAACGTTAATGTTAATGTTAATGTCAACGATAGCGATAGAATATAGTTCCGGTATAATTTTCAAATTATTGAAAATTGAAAACGACAGACAATACAAATCCCTAGAACATACTAGTTTATAGTTTAACTGTTATATGATTGGCATCGTCAGAAAACAGTTGTAATACACAAGTACGTGTAGCCCCGGGGGAATATGAATCACAAGCAATCGAAACGTAAATATCATGAACGACTTTAAGTTAGCATTTACACTCTGTAAGCTCAACATTGCGGTCAATGTTATCACTGAAGCAACAGTAAATAATATTGATCGGTCAGTATGCATTTTCTGAAGCTGACCTGTCAATATTATCTCTGAAAAAAGTAAAATTCTATGACTGCTATGGAAAATTTAAATTTAATAGTCACGTGATGTATAATAAATTAGTAATGTATAATCAAACATATATTACTTGACTATAAACGATGTAATGTAATATTTTCAAAAGTGCTTTGATGTAGCACCATAGCATAATATTTACATCGCTATTGTATTTCCTTCGATGAACGTATGTGCCCTGATTGCATACATTTTCGTATGAGAGTTCCCAACTAATGATATGCAGCTCACATGCGCACTCGAATGTTCGGGCATGCGCACTCGCATTATTAGGCAGCGTTCTTCGCGAAAAAAGGCGTGTCTTATAGTATACGCTGTTCCAAGGATGATCTAGTTACCTGTTCCGGCACACGGTAAGTTGCAAATCTGGACTGAAATCATTTTAAATGCAATGTGTGCTATACTTTCGTTGTGTCATTGAAAAGAATAATTAATGTAGATATAAATAATGAATCACGGTTTTCTGCCTCCGCACACATTAACCACGCCCAATACAGTCCATACCCCGATGAAACTATTAACCATCGATTAATTAATTAATTAATTGGAAGTCGTGATAGCGCAGTGGATGAGCGTTCGCTTCAGGTGCTAAAGGTCCGGAGTTCGAGCCCCACTGGAGCCGTTGCGTTTGTGCCCTTAGATAAGGCATTTAAATTCCACATTGGGTCTTCTCTCTCCTTCATGGCGATGGATTCCATCAGGAATGAGGTCTCGAGAGTGATTAATATAAGTTGAAAGAACTTGTTTCGCAATCGAGCTAAAAATAAATGTGTATAAACTTTAACGGGCCAGTCATTTCTGACTTATTCGACACATTTTATTAACATCAGTACTTTCCGAATCCTATGCTTGAATGCCATGCGCCTGGCAGCTGTGATCACATATTTCTACATTATTTTAGCAGACTATGAGGGCAGCTGTGATCACATATTTCTACATTATTTTAGCAGACTATGAGGGCAGCTGTGATCACATATTTCTACATTATTTTAGCAGGCTATGTGGGCAGCTGTGATCACATATTTCTACATTATTTTAGCAGATTATGAGGGCAGCTGTGATCACATATTTCTACATTATTTTAGCAGACTATGAGGGAAGCTGTGATCACATATATCTACATTATATTAGCAGGCTATGTGGGCAGCTGTGATCACATATATCTACAATATTTTATCAGGCTATGAGGGCAGCTGTGCTACATATCTCTACAATATTTTATCAGGCTATGTGGGCTGCTGTGCTACATATATCTATACAATATGTTATCAGACTATGTGGGAAGCTATGCAACACATATCTACAATATTTCAGCAGGCTATGTGGGCAGCTGTGCTACATTTCTCTACACTACGTTAGCAGGCTATGTGGGCTGTTGTGCTACATATATCTACAATATTTTAACAGACTATGTGGGCTGCTGTGATCACATATCTCTACAATATTTTAGCAGGCTATGTGGGCAGCTGTGCTACATATATCTACAATATTTTAGCAGGCTATGTGGGCTGCTGTGCTACATATATCTACAATATTTTAGCAGGCTATGTGGGTAGCTGTGATCGCATTTCTCTACGCTATTGTAGCAGGCTATGTGGGCAGCTGTGTTCACATATCTCTACACTACTTTAGCAGGCTATGTGGGCAGCTGTGTTCATATATATGCAATTGTAGGTCTAATCACATCATATATTGGTTGTAAGAGTACCTTTCTTTATGTAGTCCAATACATATGAGCATAAGTGCAAGGTTCTAGAACATATAGTTTCCTCCTCGATAGTAAAACACTTCACTAACCACAGTATTCTGTACCATTTGCAGCATGTCTTTAAAGAAAACCGGTCATGCATGACCCAATTAGTAATGCTAGTCAATGACATGGTTACCTCTGTCTACAATAAGCATCAGGTAGATCTCATCCTATTAGACTTCAGTAAGGCTTTCGATAAGGTAAATCATGAGAAAGTACTAGTACAAATGCATGAATATGGAGTCAGAGGTCAAACATTAAGGTGGATTAAGAGTTTTCTAGATAATATACTCCAGTCAGTTGTCCTTAATGGTATTAGTTCAGAGGCCATTCCGGTGTCCTCCGGAGTCCCACATGGATCCGTACTTGGACCTCTGCTTTTCCTAGCCTACATAAACGACCTCCCACAAAACATCAGTTCCAAAGTCCATATCTTTGCAGATGATACTGCAGTCTATCTATCACTGACATCTGCAAATGAATCGGTCACACTCCAAAACGATCGTAAGACGTTAGAAGAGTGGGAGTTGGAGTGGGACATGGAATTAAACCACTCCAAATGTCAAGTTATCCACGTCATCAGAAGGAAGCATCCTATTCCCAGTCAATATAAACTCCACGGAATCCTACTTGAGTCGGTCACCTTGGCATGAGTATCTCAAATAACCTGTCGTGGGACACTCACATAAAAAGGTCAACTAAGAAACAAAACCAAACATTAGGATTTCTACGTAGAAAAAACTCCAGGTCAAATCCGAACCCATTAAGTCCATGGCTTACCAGACACTAGTGAGACCCCAGCTTGAATATGGCTCCGAGATCTGGTCACCCCATACCCAAACATTGATAGACCAAATTGACTGTGTCCAGCGAAGAGCAGCCCGTTGGATAAAGGCTGACTTCTATCGTACCTCTAGTGTTACAGACATGCTACATTCCTTAAATCTACGCAGACTAGATCAACGGCGTATTGACAATAGGTTATCCCCTTATGTATAAAATTCATAATGATCTTGCTGCTATTCCCATTGAAAAGTACCTAGTTCCCCTCTCCCGTCCTGCTCGCCATTTGCGGTTTTTGACACGCAACATGTCTACGTCCCCGCGAGGGGTTCGACATCAAAGGAAGGTAGAATGATAGATATAGATAGATAGATAGATAGATGGAAGTGAATATGGACTTATGGGGTAGTATGTACGTCTCTTTGGCATCAACGACTGCGCATGCGCGGTCTTAAAATGGCAATAAAAAGGTAATTAAATAGCAAACCACAGGAGCGTCCGCCCCTGTGGTCGAGTGGTTAAGATCTCTGATGGTCACGGGTTCGAGCCCCGCTCGCAGTTGGCAGTTTTTTTACGGAGATTGGTGCACCAAGTACTGGTTAACCGCTGGAACATGCCCAGGAACGGTGTTGTTAGGTAAAGTGCCCGTCGCTCAAATGGGAAACCGGTAGCGACGTTAAATAAACTTAAATAATAAATAAATTAAAAAAAACCCACAGGAGCATAATAAGTGTATGGACATATATATGGGAGTCTACGCAGAGTTCGGTCTAGCACATTTGTGTGTTGTGACAATATGTGTACGTTGTTGGATGGGCGTTCTTTACATATCTCATTTGCATGCAGCAGCAGCAGACGGGTATATGCCTTCTCTTGTGAACTTACACCAGCTCTCAGAACTGGCTGTGTGACTCAGTACCGTAGCCAGAATCTGAAAATTACCGAGGCGACCCACCCGAATCATTTGTGTGTATGCTCGTCTGTAAATTCTGAAGGCAGTTTTATCAGATTGTTCCAATATCTGTCGTTGCTTGCCAAATTAAAACCGAGGCTACGGGCCAGTGTGTTACTCTGAACACTCAAACGAGTGGCTGACACAATCAATTATGCATAGCATGATGCTACTGGTTTTAGAAGTGTTGCTTTCTCCTCAATCCTACATGTGTGTACATATTATTTATACTTGACTATGTTTATTCAAAGAGATAAAATTAATATTGTTTAAACTAACCCAATGGATAATTAAATATCACATATAGGCCATCTTAGTTTGAAAAAATAAATATACAAGAATGTTGTGCCACTTGGCGCGTGTATCATTTACACATTTATTGCCACTCTCTTTCGGTAAATTTAATAATATTCAACAATAAAATTATGCTAAAACATGTTAAACAGTAAATATCACTTTTACACACTCGTTTTTCCGACTTCTGCAATACTTTATATTATATACAAAATATTACTGTACATGTTTGAAGTTACCTCTGTTATATACGTCAAGTATACAATGC
Source organism: Archivesica marissinica (assembly GCA_014843695.1). Taxonomy (NCBI): domain Eukaryota; kingdom Metazoa; phylum Mollusca; class Bivalvia; order Venerida; family Vesicomyidae; genus Archivesica; species Archivesica marissinica. Next base: position 5,143,579 of record CM026386.1, on the reverse strand, counting down.
ACACAGTTGCAGCTGGGTCATCTACTCGCGTTAGTTACAGGCTGGATATACGTAAATAGGTCGAATGTAGTACCACTAACTAATATAGTTCTTTTTTTCTCTTCTTTTAGGTAAAAATGCATTTTCATGACTGGCAGTGTTTGTGATTTTTGAGAAATTATGTGACTTGAGAAGACTTCAGACTAGTTGATGTGTAGAAAATATGTGGTATAAGAATTCAGACCATTGCAATCTGAAGGTTGGTATACTGTATTATTTGGCGGAGGAATACAGTGTGTAAACACAGTGACGTTATTCATAGGTGAGCACTGGCTATGTGAACCGTTATATTTTGAATATTCTTGCTGTGTTTCAGGTTGATTTGAGTATCTCTTCACAGTGGATGTGGTATCAGAAGAAATGAAAGATTGGAAATATAAATGAACAGACCGTATGTTTTTACCTGTTGTATGCCAGAATCTTAAGGTGAGTGTCGATTTTTTCATATGTTAAAGCTATCCAGTGGAAGTCGTGATAGCGCAGTGGTAGCGCATTCGCTTCAGGTGCGAAAGGTCGGAGTTCGAGCCGAGCTGTAGCCGTTACGATTGTGTCCTTGGACAAGGCACTTAAATTCCACATTGCCTTCTCTTTCCCTCGTGGCGATGGGTTCCACCAGGAATGAGGTAACTGTTGTAAGAATGCCTCTTCTCTTTCCCTCGTGGCGATGGGTTCCACCAGGAATGAGGTAACTGTTGTAAGAATGCCTCTTCTCTTTCCCTCGTGGCGATGGGTTCCACCAGGAATGAGGTAACTGTTGTAAGAATGCCTCTTCTCTTTCCCTCGTGGCGATGGGTTCCACCAGGAATGAGGTAACTGTTGTAAGAATGCCTCTTCTCTTTCCCTCGTGGCGATGGGTTCCACCAGGAATGAGGTAACTGTTGTAAGAATGCCTCTTCTCTTTCCCTCGTGGCGATGGGTTCCACCAGGAATGAGGTAACTGTTGTAAGAATGCCTCTTCTCTTTCCCTCGTGGCGATGGGTTCCACCAGGAATGAGGTAACTGTTGTAAGAATGCCTCTTCTCTTTCCCTCGTGGCGATGGGTTCCACCAGGAATGAGGTAACTGTTGTAAGAATGCCTCTTCTCTTTCCCTCGTGGCGATGGGTTCCACCAGGAATGAGGTAACTGTTGTAAGAATGCCTCTTCTCTTTCCCTCGTGGCGATGGGTTCCACCAGGAATGAGGTAACTGTTGTAAGAACTTGAATCGCTATCGAGCTAAAATACATTTGCATAAACTATCCAGCTATCTTGCGGAATATCGATGGTTCTCCCTGGGTGGCATCTCGTACCTGAAGTACTACTTGGAAGGAACCTGGGTTCATCCTCCACCAACAACAGCTGGCGAGTCGCCATTGCTGCCATTCTAAACCTAAGCATACAGCAACTACTGGAAGGAACCTGGGTTCATCCTCCATCAACAACAGCTGGCGAGTCGCCATTGCTGCCATTCTAAACCTAAGCATACAGCAACTACTGGAAGGAACCTGGGTTCATCCTCCACCAACAACAGCTGGCGAGTCGCCAGTGCTGCCATTCTAAACCTAAGCATACAGCAACTACTGGAAGGAACCTGGGTTCATCCTCCATCAACAACAGTTGGCGAGTCGCCATTGCTGCCATTCTAAACCTAAGCATACAGCAACTACTGGAAGGAACCTGGGTTCATCCTCCACCAACAACAGCTGGCGAGTCGCCATTGCTGCCATTCTAAACCTAAGCATACAGCAACTACATGTGTACATCCTCCACCAACAACAGCTGGCGAGTCGCCATTGCTGCCATTCTAAACCTAAGCATACAGCAACTACATGTGTACATCCTCCACCAACAACAGCTGGCGAGTCGCCATTGCTGCCATTCTAAACCTAAGCATACAGCAACTACATGTGTACATCCTCCACCAACAACAGCTGGCGAGTCGCCATTGCTGCCATTCTAAACCTAAGCATACAGCAACTACATGTGTACATCCTCCACCAACAACAGCTGGCGAGTCGCCATTGCTGCCATTCTAAACCTAAGCATACAGCAACTACATGTGTACATCCTCCACCAACAACAGCTGGCGAGTCGCCATTGCTGCCATTCTAAACCTAAGCATACAGCAACTACATGTGTACATCCTCCACCAACAACAGCTGGCGAGTCGCCATTGCTGCCATTCTAAACCTAAGCATACAGCAACTACATGTGTACATCCTCCACCAACAACAGCTGGCGAGTCGCCATTGCTGCCATTCTAAACCTAAGCATACAGCAACTACATGGGTTCATCCTCCACCAACAACAGCTGGCGAGTCGCCATTGCTGCCATTCTAAACCTAAGCATACAGCAACTACATGGGTTCATCCTCCACCAACAACAGCTGGCGAGTCGCCATTGCTGCCATTCTAAACCTAAGCATACAGCAACTACATGTGTACATCCTCCACCAACAACAGCTGGCGAGTCGCCATTGCTGCCATTCTAAACCTAAGCATACAGCAACTACATGTGTACATCCTCCACCAACAACAGCTGGCGAGTCGCCATTGCTGCCATTCTAAACCTAAGCATACAGCAACTACTGGAAGGAACCTGGGTTCATCCTCCACCAACAACAGCTGGCGAGTCGCCATTGCTGCCATTCTAAACCTAAGCATACAGCAACTACTGGAAGGAACCTGGGTTCATCCTCCACCAACAACAGCTGGCGAGTCGCCATTGCTGCCATTCTAAACCTAAGCATACAGCAACTACTGGAAGGAACCTGGGTTCATCCTCCACCAACAACAGCTGGCGAGTCGCCATTGCTGCCATTCTAAACCTAAGCATACAGCAACTACTGGAAGGAACCTGGGTTCATCCTCCACCAACAACAGCTGGCGAGTCGCCAGTGCTGCCATTCTAGACCTAAGCATACAGCAACTACTGGAAGGAACCTGGGTTCATCCTCCACCAACAACAGCTGGCGAGTCGCCAGTGCTGCCATTCTAAACCTAAGCATACAGCAACTACTGGAAGGAACCTGGGTTCATCCTCCATCAACAACAGCTGGCGAGTCGCCATTGCTGCCATTCTAAACCTAAGCATACAGCAACTACTGGAAGGAACCTGGGTTCATCCTCCATCAACAACAGCTGGCGAGTCGCCATTGCTGCCATTCTAAACCTAAGCATACAGCAACTACATGTGTACCAACATTGAATCGAACTGACAAAGGTCCTGCATTTTGCTATCAAGTGAAACTACTTTCTAGCGATATGTTATTTGTGACCTGATAAATGCCATTGGTTACCATCAAAGAAACCTGTTTGGGATACAATTATTCATCGTTATCCTCTGGTTCATCGGCGCGACTCCAGTATATTAGTAATTTTATGTTTATGGAGGATAGTGCAGAAAACGTTCCAATCTCTTAAGCATCGCTGGTTCCTATACATGCTCTGTGTATAGCCCTAGTACTAGCTTGGGTTCCATTCTGTCGATTTTTCACTTTTTTAACTTCTGGCTAATTGACATCAGAAATTCAACACGGCCCAATTAACGTTTGTGTTAAATGAATGTAATTATATAACTGACCAGGCGGAATATATCAACGCCTGTTCCCAGGTTACCCCAATAAATGACACATCGGTTTATGTTAGTATATAGTTCCAGCTTAAAGATTGTTAATAGTAGTAGGGTCATACGGGGTATCGAACCTGCTATCACTGGATTCGCAGCCAAACGTGTCAACCACTGGACCACTAACCGCATATTGAAAGCATCTCGCTAACATGAGTCCTTCATTCAGACCACACTCTTTATGCCAATTAAACGCAGAAATCGTTCGGACGATTTACAGGTCGACAAAGTATGCATCATATCTGGATTGTCATCCGGGGATTTACCACAATAACTTAGCACGTCGCCAATGAACCTACTATAGGACTCGATATTGTTAATATGAAAGCTGTCGCCATGATGATTTCTTTGCACACTGTCCGGACTATCTGTTAGATTGATCAAAAAAACCTTGCACATTCGGTGTGATTTACCGCTTGTCATTAGTAGTCTGTCTAATACGTCAGTCACCATGGAGTCGTGTTATGATTCCAGACAAAGCGACGTAAAGCAAAGGAATATCAAAATGTTGTTATGGTCACATAAAAGTGTTTCTATCCATTTCCTACGATCTCCAGTCATATACTCCTGATATATTTTTCGCTCGAAACAACACTCGCTGACAATACCCGCTTCGCAGCTAAACACATTCTTAAGTAACTCAGCTACGTCTCGACTATAGTGGTCGATATGTGTGGGTAGGAATAATATTTTCCTCTTGTAAAATGTCTTCAAGCAGCGCCATTGTTGCGCATTTTCTTAGCTTACCGACATTAGACCGTTGCGTTATATTTACATCTGTCGGTAAACCGTTCGACGATGATGAGCCAAATCGTTTTCTAGACGGTTTCCGTAGGATATTCGATGATGTTGAATCAATTCGTTTTCTAGGCTGATTCCATAAATGTGTTGAATCAAATTGTCTCCGCTGCGGGTTCGGCGAAGTGACGTATATCCGTTTCTCAGACGTGTTTCCGGCAACACTTGAAGTAGGTGTATATACCGCGGATTCTTCTGGTGTACCGGTATCACCTGAATTGGAGCAAATAGAATGTAAAATATAAATGTCAGGGGCGGGTCAACGATTGCAAATTCAAGTTGAAGTTTGAATTACATTTTCAGGCCCATGGTCCCGGCTAGTAAATCGCTTATGTGAATGAAAAAATATATCACATTTTCATCAATTTTGCAAAAAATTACCCACATTACGCAGCTGATTTGGTGGATTAATATTGGATATTCCAGTAATACGTCAAGATCGGCCATATTGGATTGGGGATGCGGATTGCCGTTTCAGGTGCAGACCCATTCCAGAGGTTCTTCTGGTTCTATTGCATGTACGGTGTAAGACAACACGATACCACGGTATATAGTATCACAAGGAGGACTATACTATATGTCAGTTTAGTATGGTTTAGTGAGGTTCGAACCTACGACCGCTAGATTTACAGTTCATAGCGTTACCCACTGGAGTAACGATATGTTTGGTTATGTGAACATATTGCCCAAATGCATCTTAAAACTGCACCAACAGTTGTGGAACAACGAAGGAATACTAAACACAGGACTTGGAACAGAACATACAACCTTCCATAGTTCCAAGACAATGAAATATAGCACATACAACCTTCCACCGCTCCAAGACAGTGAAATATAGCACATACAACCTTCCACCACTCCAACACAGTGGAATATAGCACATACAACCTTCCACAGCTCCAAGACAGAGAAATATAGCACATACAACCTTCCACAGCTCCAAGACAGTGAAATATAGCACATACAACCTTCCACCGCTCCAAGACAATGAAATATAGCACATACAACCTTCCACCATTCCAACACAGTGAAATATAGCACATACAACCTTCCACGGCTCCAAGACAATGGAATATAGCACATACAACCTTCCACCACTCCAACACAGTGAAATATAGCACATACAACCTTCCACGGCTCCAAGACAATGGAATATAGCACATACAACCTTCCACCGCAGGACTTGGAACAGAACATACAACCCTCCACATTTCTAAGACAGTGAAATATAGCATTTTCTTTCACAGTGACAACTCAATCACTCATTTGAAAGAATAAAAGTAACATATAGATAGATTTCTTTATTTATAGAGGGTGACCTAATTAGTTTTGAACTAATCCTCCTTAGGGCCCTCTTCAATTTGTTAACACTATAGAAAAATGTACATACACAATAATTATAACATAGTTATGCCGTGCAATATACATGCATAATGTTGTACAATGTAACTTAGACAACAGCCTAATTAAATCAGGTACTTTGATAGAAATACAAAACGACATAAGCATATTGATTTACAATCATTATATATATATAACTGTCTAGTGTCTACCAATTAAAACGTTGTATCCATACTTTACATTTTGTCTTGAATATATATGCTTGTATTATTGTCTTAGCTACCAAATTAAATAAATATTTAAAAAAATGAAGCCTCGACATTCACGCTGGAAGCGAGGCACGAATAAAATGTTTGCAACCGGAAGTGGAATAATAAACGGAAATATAATTTTAGATATATGTATATGAATTGGAATTATGAACTATGAAGTAAATAATCATGTTTTCACCTATAGACTGGGAACTGTTGAGCTTAAGTGCGTACCCATATTCGTCATCTGTAATTAAATAGTATAATACCATTATAAATGTATTGTATGCTTAAAATGAAATAGTATAATACCATTATAAATGTATTGTATACTTAAAATCAAATAGCATAGCACCATTATAAATGTATTGTACGCTTAAAATTAACTAGTATAACACCATTATAAATGTATTGTATGCTTACGATTAAATAGTATAATACCTTTATAAATGTATTGTACGCTTAAAATTCAATAGCATAGCACCATTATAAATGTATTGTACGCTTAAAATTAAATAGTATAACACCATTATAAATGTATTGTACGCTTAAAATTAGATAGCATAGCACCATTATAAATGTATTGTACGCTTGAAATTAAATAGTATGGTATGTATTGTACGCTTGAAATTAAATAGTATAATACCATTATAAATGTATTGTAGGCTTGAAATTAAATAGTATAATACCATTATAAATGTATTGTAGGCTTGAAATTAAATAGTATAATACCATTATAAATGTATTGTATGCTTAAAATAAAATAGCATAATACCATTATAAATGTATTGTACGCTTGGAATTAAATAGTATACTACCATTATAAATGTATTGTACGCTTAAAATTAAATAGTATAACACCATTATAAATGTATTGTACACTTAAAAGTAATCAGTTCTTTATTGACACCATTAGAACAAAGGAAAACTTTCATAGGACATAAGATATAAACTGCAAGAACTAATACTTATATTATATTCATGTATAATTGTATAGTATCAGTTTATTAGGTTATTTGTTTGTTCTTTGCACCACCTGATATATAAAGCTTTGCCGTGTGGAACAGAATGGGCTGTTTTGATGTGATAAGGGAGGGAATTCCACAAGTATGAGCCTGATATGCATATACCTTTAGGCTGCATACACGTTACTAGGCGGATGTGCATCCGGCTCGGATGGAGACATAAAAACTATTATGCTGTGGAACATCGTCAAATCGTGGGCCACTCTAGACTGGAATTCCCTCAACACCGAACATATTTCTTGGTCCCGAATTTGTTTCTTGTTTGTTCATTGTAAAAAAACATATATAATTACGGTGCCCCCTTTTGCCGAATACTCGGCGAACAAATTAACAAAATAATAATAACGCTGATGTGCATCCGAGATCGGATGTAGCCCTCTTTGTTCACTGTAAAACACATTTGTAATTCGATATGTTATTTCGCATGAAGGTATAAGGTGGATGTGCATCCGAGCTCGGATTTAGCCTTCTTTGTTCACTGTAAAGAAAAACCATCTGTAAACTGAAAATTGTAAACATTGCAGAATACCGAACATGTTTTAACAAGTGCATATGTTCATTCAATTGTAACTTATCCATGTAAACCGAACACCAACTGTTCTTTTAAATAAACAATTTTCAGCTATTTTGTTTCAGAATATTGCAATGTACACTTAAAAATTGGGGTGTTCTCACTTTCCCAACATTCTGGTTTTCAGGTAGAAAGTTGGGGTTTTGGTATGTTGGGAAAGTGAGACACCATTGTTAGGTTTAACAATGGACTTAATTGGTGATAATTGGTCAAAATTGGTATTCTGCACAGCGAAAAGTTACGCGAACCACATTTTGGATAAAAGTGAAACAAACATGTGTATAAACAAGACTTTATTAGCTATTAAATCATCTAAACATATATATTTATTGTATCTTGATCATCTAGAAGTCATTTAGAAGTGTTAATGATGACAAAGGTAAAGCTTTTTTATGAAACAACAAGCTTTACAATCATGTGAATTTTACTTATTATATGCATGTAATGTGTAGAACCTGATCAGTCAGAAGTAGATAACCAATAACAACTCCTGATTAATATCACTGAAGATTGTAGCTCCTGATCAATAACTGATTAATATTAGTGTCAACTATTAGCACATTTGATATGAAACAACAAGCTTTAATGAAAATTGTAGATCCTGATCAATAACATGAATAACAACTCCTGATCAATATCACTGTAAACTATTAGCACATTTGATAGAATGATATTACTGTCTATTGTCCTAATTTAATCAAATACGATGCTGCATCGGCGTACTCTGTCACTTCCAGCTCCGTATTCAGAAGCCGCTGCTTCAGCTGTACCAGGCGGTCTTCAATGACGCGGTACTTCATCTTCTTCGGACGGCGTTTCCCACCATTCGCATGCTGGAGTAGACGGATTTCATTCACGGCCTGCTCCTTCTGGAACAATTCTACCAGAGTGTAGATGTTTGGATGGGAATGGGTCAACAGACCATTGACCTTGTTGTGCCATCCTTCGACGTGGTTTGTGGTTCGTGGTCCTGGATTGTCAAAGTGGTTCCACATCGCCATGTCGCCGCCTTCCACCCAATGCTCCGTTACGTAGTCCTTGAACGTGACTACGGATGCTGTGTCGTTGTCGTTGTTTTCTAGGGCATGGAACCACACGTCTTCAACCAGTCCGATCGGCACAAGAGGCAGGACACTAGCACGGCGCACCAACATTCTGAAGTCGTCGTTGTCTTTGAAGGTTGTCACAAGTCCACATGACTGAACCTTCCTCCAGATGCACACAGGTAAGGCAAAGGTGTGAAAGTTGAATGTTGGGAAAGTGAGACAGTCTAGACAGACCAAAAATCAAAATGTTGGGAAAGTGAGATACAACCTAAAAATTAATCTGTTCTTTCAATCTGCCAAACTATATAGATAGATAGATAGATAGATAGTTTATTCTGAACAAAAAGCAAATGCTCATGAGTTCATTATAACATTGGCATTACAATACTTGGTCAATGGTGTATAGTTCAATCACAAATTCAACATTCAGTACATGCACATTTTGAAAGCATAATATCGAATTAAACTACATAGTGGTTACACATGATCAAATTGAATTCAAATAATTGTATAATATAGTGCAACGATCTGCAACCTGAAAGAGAAAATACATATATATACATACACGCACATGTACATACCTACATACTGTTATGTAATCATACGTACACATGTACATACATACACACATACATTTAATATAAACACTGAAAATATACGAAGATATTTAACAACAAATTGTATGGGATAACGCATATGTGCAAGATTTTGAGTTTCTTTGCGGAGAAAAGTGACTAGTAAAAGAAGATGTTTCTTTGCTCGAATGCTTTGAATGTAAACATTCCAAGATTTTTCAAAATAACTGTGTTTTCAGTAGATACCAACTCTACAAATTTTAAAATGTTCGGTCTTGACCAGAAATATTTCTTGATGTATTTTGTCCTTAGTTCATGATACAGGGAGCATTCAAGTAAGAAGTGAAACTCGTCTTCTAACGTATTACAATGATTACATTTTCTGTCATTTCTTGGTATTTTATTGGGCTTGTGCCATCTCCCTGTTTCGATTGCGAGCCGATGAGCAGATAATCTTAATCGTGTAAAGGCGGATCGGAACTTTCTTAATGTTATTTCAGTTAAATATATCTTGTACCCAAAGTCAGAGAATAACCTGTAAGATGATGCTCTTGTGGAATTTTGTATTTCTTCATTCCAGTTTTGTAAATATATATCCTTAATTCTTAGTTTAAACATAGCGAGAAATGCCTCTTCGTTCCCAGCCCCCTGAAAAAGCCAAACATGAAAAAATCCTAAATTTTCTAGAGTTTCTTTTACCGATTTAGCCCAACAGTTCTTATTTGGGAGTCTTTCTATGTCATTTAACATCATATTGTATATCTTTTTTGTGTACTTTATGTCATTACTTTTAATAATTTTGAACCAATATTTAATTACTCTTATTAATCTTGTTTGGCGTAATGGAAGTCTTCCCAGTTCACCGTATATAAAACTATTTTGGGTTTGTAACCTAACACCCAATAAATTCTTGCAAAAATGTAAATGGATATTTTCAAGTTTTCTAGATTCATTTAATCCCCATACTTCGCATGCATAATTTAGGATGGGAGCTATAAGTTTATCAAAAAGATCTAATGTATGTTTTAATGAAATACCGGTGAAGTTTTGAATATACCTTTTCAGTACATAAATTGCCTTTAACGCTTGTCCAGATAACGCATCATATGTTGATAAAAACGACCCTCCAGAATAGATTTCACGTATTTTCATTGTTATATATATTAGTAACCACCACCTACCTTTGTCACGGTCTTGATGGGACTTTTTATACGATGTCCTTACACGCATCAGCCACTGTACAACTTTGAAAAAGTAACAATACATGTCATTACTTGAGGTAAACGTAGATTATACAAATTTATTTTAGCTCGATTACGAAACAAGTTAGATTATACTATTCACTCTCGAGACCTCATTCCTGATGGAATTCATCGCCACGAGGGAGAGAGAAGCAATGTGGAATTTAAATGCCTTGCCTAATGGCACACTAGTAACGGCTCCAAACGGGGCTAGCACTCTTGGCCGTTTGCATCTGAAGGCATTAGGCAGTGCATTTGAATTCTCTCTCCCTCGTGGTGGTGGATTCCATAAGGAATCAGGTATCGAGAGTGAATAATATACGACGCGAGGGTAACTGGAGATGCTATATATTTGTAAAAAGATCTACACATTGCAATTGAAAAATATATTGGGTATATGTTATGTTAAATTTCGGGTTTTACACCTGCACCAGCACCATTCTGGGCTATATCGCCGGCGGGCAGTTTACCTAACAACACCTTTTCTGGGCAGACTCCAGCGGTTAACCAGTACATGGGTGCACCAACCTCCATAAGAAACTGCCAACTTGTTCATATACAGTCAAACCTGTCTTAAGCAGCCAGCCAAGGGAATCACAGAAAGTGGCTGCTTAGCACATGTGGCTGCCTAATAGAGGTCAAATGTATAATAAAAATTCTGGAAGCTGGCTGCTTAATACAGGTTGGCTGCTTAATAGAGGTGACCACTAACACAGGTTTGACTGTAAATGAGACACGGCCTGAGCGGCGCGATTGTGTATAAATACATACTATTATGTGTACATGTACTGTCCAATACACAAGTTGTATTCTTACCGAATACAGTGATGAATACCATGGCGGTGATAACAACAATACAAACAGCACCAAATAACAGAAACGTTGCAAACGAGTGAGCTTCCTTTAGCTTGATGGCCGCCGCTTGTTCAATCGTGTTACCTGAATTCCAATAATATATTTACATGTATTGGCTTCCTATTTCCACGCATATTGGCATTTATGGAAGCTTACAGGTGCCATACTCTGTACTATGTTTGAAAATATATATAATGTGCAGTGACATAATTAACTGAGACAGGCAATTTAATAATAATGCGGAAATACTCAATTTAATCAAAAGTATGAGATACGCATATGAATTAAAATTAGGAAATACTCAATTGAATTAAAATTAGGATATACTCAATTGAATTAAAATTAGGATATACTCAATTGAATTAAAATTAGGATATACTCAATTGAATTAAAATTAGGAGATACTCAATTGAATTAAAATTAGGAGATACTCAATTGAATTAAAATTAGGAGATACTCAATTGAATTACAATTAGGAAATACTCAATTGAATTAAAATTAGGAGATACGCAATCTAATCAAAATTAGGAGATACGCAATTTAGATACGCAATTTAGATACGCAATTTAATCAAAATTAGGAGATACGCAATTTAACAAAAAATTAGGAGATGCACACTTAGATCATAATTTAGGAGATATAATGTCATAATTATGACTTAGTTGTAAGTCATGAAAATGTAAGTATGGTGATGTTGTACGCACATTAACGGAGGTTACATGCAAATGTAAGTATGATTATATTGTACGGACATTAACGGAGGTTATATGTAAATGTAAGTATGGTTATGTTGTACGGACATTAACGGAGGTTACATGTAAATGTAAGTATGGTTATGTTGTACGGACATTAACGGAGGTTACACGCACATGTAAGTATGGTTATGTTGTACGGACATTAATGGAGGTTACATGCACATGTAAGTATGGTTATGTTGTACGGACATTAACGGAGGTTACATGCAAATGTAAGTATGGTTATGTTGTACGGATATTAACGGAGGTTACATGCACATGTAAGTATGGTTATGTTGTACGGACATTAATGGAGGTTACATGCATATGTAAGAATGATTATGTTGTACGGACATTAACGGAGGTTACATGCACATGTAAGTATGGTTATATTGTACGGACATTAACGGAGGTTACATGCAACTGTAAGTATGGTTATGTTGCACGGACATTAACGGATGTTACATGCACATGTAAGTATGGTTATGTTGTACGGACATTAACGGAGGTTACATGCGAATGTAAGTATGGTTATGTTGTACGGACATTAACAGAGGTTACATGCGAATGTAAGTATGGCTATATTGTACGGACATTAACGGAGGTTACATGCAACTGTAAGTATGATTATGTTGTACGGACATTAACGGAGGTTACATGCAACTGTAAGTATGATTATGTTGTACGGACATTAACGGAGGTTACATGAACATGTAAGTATGGTTGTGTTGTACGGATGTTACATGTACATGTAAGTATGGTTATGTTGTACGGACATTAACGGAGGTTAAATGTAAGTATGGTTATGTTGTACGGACATTAACGGAGGTTAAATGTAAGTATGGTTATGTTGTACGGACATTAACGGAGGTTACATGCACATGTAAGTATGGTTATGGTGTACGGACATTAACGGAGGTTACATGCAAATGTAAGTATGGTTATGTTGTACGGACATTAATGGAGGTTACATGCAAATGTAAGTATGGTTATGGTGTACGGACATTAACGGAGGTTACATGCAAATTTAAGTATGGTTATGTTGTACGGACATTAACGGAGGTTACATGCAACTGTAAACGGGGGTTATATGCAACGGGTCGTCATACTTATGATTTAGTTGTCTGTCGTATAGATGTATGCCAGTAAATTTAGTATGGACAATACTAGTTATCCGAAATGGGTTTCAAAATCGTAAAACCTATATACAGGATAGTGTGGATAAAGCATATAGGTACTTGCCATCAAAACACACCACATTAACCATCTGGTACTTGAGGCAGTACTGACCCCCGATACTATATAAAACCTGTAAAAAAGTATAAATAAACAAATAGCGACCAATTATACGCTTATTTATCGTCGTTACCGGTTGCCCATATGAGCGGCGGGCTGTGTGCCTAACAACACATTTGCTGGACAGGCTTCAGCGGTTAACCAGTGCTTGGTGCACCAACCTCAGTAATAAGCTGTTTCATATATTCCTATAATGAGAGACACGGTCTGAACGGGGCTCGAACCCTTGACCATCAGTGATGATATGTTACAGTGTTATACAGTCAGCGAACGTAACCCTTTCCTTCATAGAGATTTAGGTTAATATACTATTATATCTCCATACAAACGACAACCATTTAGCTATCATGCAGTGGATAAGTAGTCGCCATATCTATCCCACCTCCATATATATTACTGGAACTACATGAGATTTAGGTTAATATACTATTATATCTCCATACAAACGACAACCATTTAGCTATCATGCAGTGGATAAGTAGTCGCCATATCTATCCCACTTCCACAGATATTACTGGAACCACATGAGATTCTGGCCTTTATTATGAACATTGGTTTGGCTACTACATTTTCAATGTATTGGTAATGGCGTCAAAGGGTGTTTCAATGAGGGAAAGGGTTAAACAAAAACAGTGTCCATGAAGGTGGACAGTGGCGACTAAGCATCTAGTACTATTATTAATACCTTGACTAGGCAATTACTGCAGTGGCAAGCACCTTACTCACCTATGCAACCTGGGTGCGTTCCTCGGACAGGGACTTATGTGAGATGGTAAGGTGGTCGCCAAATCGGACATGTGAGTTTTCTCAACGGAAGATGCACGTGCACCACCACACTATCGTGATTACATGATGATTGAGCTTATTTGCCCTCACCACCGGCGAACCATGTGGGCGAGCGGTCGTGATTACATATTTATTTTAAGCTTCATAAACATTCCATCCATTGGTTACGAAGAAGTGACTGCACGGACAATGTTGTGCATAGTAAGTGAAGAAAGGGGAAATGTATAAGCACGGACAATGTTGTGCGTAGTAAGTGAAGAAAGGGGCAATGGATAAGCACGGACAATGTTGTGCGTAGTAAGTGAAGAAAGGGGCAATGGATAAGCACGGACAATGTTGTGCGTAGTAAGTGAAGAAAGGGGCACTGTATAAGCACGGACAATGTTGTGCGTAGTAAGTGAAGAAAGGGGCAATGGATAAGCACGGACAATGTTGTGCGTAGTAAGTGAAGAAAGGGGCAATGGATAAGCATGGACAATGTTGTGCGTAGTAAGTGAAGAAATTGGCAATGTATAAGCACGGACAATGTTGTGCGTAGTAAGTGAAGAAAGGGGCAATGGATAAGCATGGACAATGTTGTGCGTAGTAAGTGAAGAAAGGGGCAATGGATAAGCACGGACAATGTTGTGCGTAGTAAGTGAAGAAAGGGGCAATGTATAAGCACGGACAATGTTGTGCGTAGTAAGTGAAGAAAGGGGCAATGGATAAGCACGGACAATGTTGTGCGTAGTAAGTGAAGAAAGGGGCAATGGATAAGCATGGACAATGTTGTGCGTAGTAAGTGAAGAAATTGGCAATGTATAAGCACGGACAATGTTGTGCGTAGTAAGTGAAGAAAGGGGCAATGTATAAGCACGGACAATGTTGTGCGTAGTAAGTGAAGAAAGGGGCAATGGATAAGCACGGACAATGTTGTGCGTAGTAAGTGAAGAAAGGGGCAATGTATAAGCACGGACAATGTTGTGCGTAGTAAGTGAAGAAAGGGGCAATGTATAAGCACGGACAATGTTGTGCGTAGTAAGTGAAGAAAGGGGCAATGTATAATGTTCTATCCTATGTTAATGGGATACAGTTTAATGATTGAGTTGCCCTATTATACATTAGTCCATGTAATTTGAGAATTATATGTGCATATATAGATATGTGCTGTAAATAAAAGTGTGTATAAGCATAATACAAAGGGAACATAATGATACATGTTAGAACTGGGTGAACAGTGTACAACATTGTGTGCATTCCGACAGGTCTACAAGCCACTTGCCCCTCACCGCTATATGTTCGGACCCCACTGTTGAACACTCAACAATAAACACACCTAATATGTATATTTGTTGCAACCCGTTTGTATATGTCCACTTTTGTTTTAGATGTACTTTTGCTTTGTTAACAATATTTTCATCCTATTTTATTAATTTCTCATAGATAAACATTTTGTTGACGGGGACAGTGCTATTACTTTACAACTTATACTTGATATACGCATGGAAAGACCGTGATTTGTTCCAGATGTGTAAGTAAGGCATGCCATTGATTGCGTCAAGTTACTATTAAAGGTGAGAAAGCACGTAATAAACGTGGATGTTTGCGACAATTGTATTTATTTTAAGGATTTGAATATCGCGTAGGTACTTTTATCGGCGATTACATTATAGTGTCTTGAAGCGATTCAGTTGGGATATTTAGCAAAATAGTCAACATGAACATACAATGGATATGTTAATAGTGGCACTGATGTATAGCTATGTTTAACCTATATACCACCAGATGTAAACTCGACTGTATATTAATTCCTTTTGTGGCAAAGACGACCTATTTCTGTTGGGCGACATGAACAGCAGAGTAGATAAGTTGAAATCTGATATTTTTGAAAACATAAATTTAAACATGTATGTAGATATACCTGATAATATTATCTCTAACATTAAAGTACCTGATCGAAAATCCCAGTATTACCATGACAATGCATTTTGGCAAAAACTCATCTCTCTTTGCAAAGGCAAGAAGGTTATTGCCGATTTTGCAATAAAACATATTGTTGTTATTGTTGTTGATATTGGACTGCTTTCAAAAGACCATGGTATTTTATTAAATGCTATGGTAAATGTAATAAATAAACAGTTTTAATTAGTAAGACCTTGTTAGTTGCTATATAAGTATGTGTTTTAAGTAAGATATAAGCCTCAAATGGATCCAATATGTAAACTATTGGCACTGTCGGCGCGACGCGCATCACAGTCCAATATTTTATATATTGGATAGTTTTTTGCTTATATCCTATGCATATATGTCGGTCGGTCGGTCGGTCGGTCGGTCGGTCGGTCGGTCGGTCGGTCGGTCGGTCGGTCGGTCGGTCGGTCGGTCGGTCGGTCGGTCGGTCGGTCGGTCGGTCGGTCGGTCGGTCGGTCGGTCGGTCGGTCGGTCGGTCGGTCGGTCGGTCGGTCGGTCGGTCGGTCGGTCGGTCGGTCGGTCGGTCGGTCGGTCGGTCGGTCGGTCGGTCGGTCGGTCGGTCGGTCGGTCGGTCGGTCGGTCGGTCGGTCGGTCGGTCGGTCGGTCGGTCGGTCGGTCGGTCGGTCGGTCGGTCGGTCGGTCGGTCGGTCGGTCGGTCGGTCGGTCGGTCGGTCGGTCGGTCGGTCGGTCGGTCGGTCGGTCGGTCGGTCGGTCGGTCGGTCGGTCGGTCGGTCGGTCGGTCGGTCGGTCGGTCGGTCGGTCGGTCGGTCGGTCGGTCGGTCGGTCGGTCGGTCGGTCGGTCGGTCGGTCGGTCGGTCGGTCGGTCGGTCGGTCGGTCGGTCGGTCGGTCGGTCGGTCGGTCGGTCGTCGTCGGTCGGTCGGTCGGTCGGTCGGTCGGTCGGTCGGTCGGTCGGTCGGTCGGTCGGTCGGTCGGTCGGTCGGTCGGTCGGTCGGTCGGTCGGTCGGTCGGTCGGTCGGTCGGTCGGTCGGTCGGTCGGTCGGTCGGTCGGTCGGTCGGTCGGTCGGTCGGTCGGTCGGTCGGTCGGTCGGTCGGTCGGTCGGTCGGTCGGTCGGTCGGTCGGTCGGTCGGTCGGTCGGTCGGTCGGTCGGTCGGTCGGTCGGTCGGTCGGTCGGTCGGTCGGTCGGTCGGTCGGTCGGTCGGTCGGTCGGTCGGTCGGTCGGTCGGTCGGTCGGTCGGTCGGTCGGTCGGTCGGTCGGTCGGTCGGTCGGTCGGTCGGTCGGTCGGTTCGGTCGGTCGGTCGGTCGGTCGGTCGGTCGGTCGGTCGGTCGGTCGGTCGGTCGGTCGGTCGGTCGGTCGGTCGGTCGGTCGGTCGGTCGGTCGGTCGGTCGGTCGGTCGGTCGGTCGGTCGGTCGGTCGGTCGGTCGGTCGGTCGGTCGGTCGGTCGGTCGGTCGGTCGGTCGGTCGGTCGGTCGGTCGGTCGGTCGGTCGGTCGGTCGGTCGGTCGGTCGGTCGGTCGGTCGGTCGGTCGGTCGGTCGGTCGGTCGGTCGGTCGGTCGGTCGGTCGGTCGGTCGGTCGGTCGGTCGGTCGGTCGGTCGGTCGGTCGGTCGGTCGGTCGGTCGGTCGGTCGGTCGGTCGGTCGGTCGGTCGGTCGGTCGGTCGGTCGGTCGGTCGGTCGGTCGGTCGGTCGGTCGGTCGGTCGGTCGGTCGGTCGGTCGGTCGGTCGGTCGGTCGGTCGGTCGGTCGGTCGGTCGGTCGGTCGGTCGGTCGGTCGGTCGGTCGGTCGGTCGGTCGGTCGGTCGGTCGGTCGGTCGGTCGGTCGGTCGGTCGGTCGGTCGGTCGGTCGGTCGGTCGGTCGGTCGGTCGGTCGGTCGGTCGGTCGGTCGGTCGGTCGGTCGGTCGGTCGGTCGGTCGGTCGGTCGGTCGGTCGGTCGGTCGGTCGGTCGGTCGGTCGGTCGGTCGGTCGGTCGGTCGGTCGGTCGGTCGGTCGGTCGGTCGGTCCATGTCCAGCTACAATAGCAATTCCAATGTAAAACTTGCTAAAAGTTATGCAAATAGCCGGTATTTAAATGTTGCACATTTGGACCGACTTTGTCGATCCCTCGTCTGACCATAATAAAATTAACAGTCTTTCAACTGGGACTGTAAACCGAGGTCTCGTGTCAATGTTTGTCAATGTTTGACACCGTGCACGTAAACGACCCAGAGGAGAGTCTGGACTGGGTCTTTGTCTGTATTATTGCACTATCCTACACACATCTAAAATGACTGATCTCTTCTGGAGGCGTCGCTCATATGGGCAACCGGTAGTGTTGATAAATGAACGTAAAACGCACGCACACACCGACGTTGTAAATATGTACTTGTTGTGACGTCATAGCAAAGTATTTCTTGTGACGTCATAGTCGCTCGTACTCCATTCATACAATAATATACATGTAGATCGCACACTGTTGTTTATGATACATTTACACGTTTTTTGCTATAACATAGATTTACGAAGTTTTAAAAGCTAAGTAACTAATACGAGTAAAATTACAGACTACTTTTTGCTGCGTTTACCTTTCCTTTTCAACCGACAGATTAGAGCACTTCCTTGATAATAATTGAAGCACAGTCACTAAACATTTGCAATTCAGTGCATTTAAGTTTTTTTTTACAATTATGTCATACATAGGATCCTATATTCGTGTTCGTTTGTTGTCAATAACATATTACGGTTCATTTAATATCCTATACTTATTTCTACTTTCAACATTATTAAGCCCAAAGATATGAACCTGGTTATTGTTTTTTTTTACTGTGTGTCTGATTCAGGCTAACATAAAAAAATTGTTGATGGATTTTGATGAAATATTGTGAATATATAAAGGGTAGGTTTAGGAGGAAGTGATTAGATTTTGATGACATATTGTGAATATATAACGGGTTGGTTTAGGAGGAAGTGATTATATTTTGATGACATATTGTGAATATATAACGGGTTGGTTTAGGAGGAAGTGATTAGATTTTGATGACATATTGTGAATATATAACGGGTTGGTTTAGGAGGAAGTGATTAGATTTTGATGAAATATTGTGAATATATAAAGGGTTGTTTAGGAGGAAGTGATTAGATTTTGATGAAATATTGTGAATATATAAAGGGTTGGTTTAGGAGGAAGTGATTAGATTTTGATGACATATTGTGAATATATAACGGGTTGGTTTAGGAGGAAGTGATTAGATTTTGATGAAATATTGAGAATATATAAAGGGTAGGCAATAATAGTTGGGATCTCGCTATATCACATAAACACTTGGCGCGACTATGTAACCCTATAAAGAATGATTTTATCCTGGCTCAGAGTTACACGTGATACAGTTGGTTTAAACATATTTATTTACAGGTACAACACACAATACATATACAATTATAGGGTT
>CM026386.1:5095355-5123085 GCA_014843695.1 Archivesica marissinica | reverse complement strand
GTGTGTACCTCAGTATTTCTGTGTATAGTTGCATGTGTGTGTACCTCAGTATTTCTGTGTATAGTTGCATGTGTGTGTACCTTGGTATTTCTGTGTATAGTTGCATGTGTGTGTACCTTGGTATTTCTGTGTATAGTTGCATGTGTGTGTACCTTGGTATTTCTGTGTATAGTTGCATGTGTGTGTACCTTGGTATTTCTGTGTATAGTTGCATGTGTGTGTACCTTGGTATTTCTGTGTATAGTTGCATGTGTGTGTACCTCAGTATTTCTGTGTATAGTTGCATGTGTGTGTACCTCAGTATTTCTGTGTATAGTTGCATGTGTGTGTACCTCAGTATTTCTGTGTATAGTTGCATGTGTGTGTACCTCAGTATTTCTGTGTATAGTTGCATGTGTGTGTACCTTGGTATTTCTGTGTATAGTTGCATGTGTGTGTACCTTGGTATTTCTGTGTATAGTTGCATGTGTGTGTACCTTGGTATTTCTGTGTATAGTTGCATGTGTGTGTACCTCAGTATTTCTGTGTATAGTTGCATGTGTGTGTACCTCAGTATTTCTGTGTATAGTTGCATGTGTGTGTACCTCAGTATTTCTGTGTATAGTTGCATGTGTGTGTACCTTGGTATTTCTGTGTATAGTTGCATGTGTGTGTACCTTGGTATTTCTGTGTATAGTTGCATGTGTGTGTACCTCAGTATTTCTGTGTATAGTTGCATGTGTGTGTACCTTGGTATTTCTGTGTATAGTTGCATGTGTGTGTACCTCAGTATTTCTGTGTATAGTTGCATGTGTGTGTACCTCAGTATTTCTGTGTATAGTTGCATGTGTGTGTACCTTGGTATTTATTGTTTTGTTAGTTTAACATATTTTATTGCCCACAAATATACATACATAATCTGACAACAAACATAAAATAATATGGCAAATGGGTGTCACTGTTTTTCCTGTAGCATTACATGTTCCGGGCAATATTCCTCCATAATTGGACCACTGTTTGTCCTGTAGCATGTATATTGTTGCGGGCAATAATTTCTCCAGAATTGGACCACTGTTTTGTCCTGTAGCATGTACAATGGTTCCGGGCATAATTCCTCCAGATGGACCATGTTTTGTCCTGTAGCATGTACTGGTTCCGGGCAATAATTCCTCCAGATTGGACCACTGTTTTGTCCTGTAGCATGTACAATGGTTCCGGGCATAATTCCTCCAGAATTGGACCACTGTTTTGTCCTGTAGCATGTAAATGGTTCCGGGCAATAATTCCTCCAGAATTGGACCACTGTTTTGTCCTGTAGCATGTACAATGGTTCCGGGCAATAATTCCTCCAGAATTGGACCACTGTTTTGTCCTGTAGCATGTACAATGGTTCCGGGCAATAATTCCTCCAGAATTGGACCACTGTTTTGTCCTGTAGCATGTACAATGGTTCCGGGCAATAATTCCTCCAGAATTGGACCACTGTTTTGTCCTGTAGCATGTACAATGGTTCCGGGCAATAATTCCTCCAGAATTGGACCACTGTTTTGTCCTGTAGCATGTACAATGGTTCCGGCAATAATTCCTCCAGAATTGGACCACTGTTTTGTCCTGTAGCATGTACAATGGTTCCGGGCAATAATTCCTCCAGAATTGGACCACTGTTTTGTCCTGTAGCATGTACAATGGTTCCGGGCAATAATTCCTCCAGAATTGGACCACTGTTTTGTCCTGTAGCATGTACAATGGTTCCGGGCAATATTCCTCCAAATTGGACCACTGTTTTGTCCTGTAGCATGTACAATGGTTCCGGGCAATAATTCCTCCAGAATTGGACCACTGTTTTGTCCTGTAGCATGTACAATGGTTCCGGGCAATAATTCCTCCAGAATTGGACCACTGTTTTGTCCTGTACATGTACAATGGTTCCGGGCAATAATTCCTCCAGAATTGGACCACTGTTTTGTCCTGTAGCATGTCGTAGGGCCGACTAAAACTGGATTTGAGGATGTAATCATGCAACTCTTGATTACAGCAGGTGGGGTGGTTTGTTCTATATTTTATATTTTTGTCTCTGTAAATAATATGTAGAATCGAACCACTGTTGGCCTTATGACCTACTTGTGTCGCAGTGCGTAAAACCTCAACTAATAGTGAACAATCATTTTTTTGTTCTTTGGTTCCTGGCAATAATCCTCCAGAATTGGACCACTGTTTTGTCCTGTAGCATGTACAATGGTTCCGGGCAATAATTCCTCCAGAATTGGACCACTGTTTTGTCCTGTAGCATGTACAATGGTTCCGGGCAATAATTCCTCCAGAATTGGACCACTGTTTTGTCCTGTAGCATGTACAATGGTTCCGGGCAATAATTCCTCCAGAATTGGACCACTGTTTTGTCCTGTAGCATGTACAATGGTTCCGGGCAATAATTCCTCCAGAATTGGACCACTGTTTTGTCCTGTAGCATGTACAATGGTTCCGGGCAATAATTCCTCCAGAATTGGACCACTGTTTTGTCCTGTAGCATGTACAATGGTTCCGGGCAATAATTCCTCCAGAATTGGACCACTGTTTTGTCCTGTAGCATGTACAATGGTTCCGGGCAATAATTCCTCCAGAATTGGACCACTGTTTTGTCCTGTAGCATGTACAATGGTTCCGGGCAATAATTCCTCCAGAATTGGACCACTGTTTTGTCCTGTAGCATGTACAATGGTTCCGGGCAATAATTCCTCCAGAATTGGACCACTGTTTTGTCCTGTAGCATGTACAATGGTTCCGGGCAATAATTCCTCCAGAATTGGACCACTGTTTTGTCCTGTAGCATGTACAATGGTTCCGGGCAATAATTCCTCCAGAATTGGACCACTGTTTTGTCCTGTAGCATGTACAATCTATCATGCAATAGGAGCTGATTTAAAAACAGGATCCGAAAGGATGTAATCATGCAAGGTGGGGTGGTTCTGGTTCTATATATATATATAAAAAATTATATCTGTAAATAATATGCAGAATCGGAACCACTTTAGTTGCATATATGTGTGTACCTCAGTATTTCTGTATCTAGTTGCATATATATGTGTACCTCGATATTTCTGGTATAGTTGTGTGTGTGTACCTCAGTATTTCTGTGTATAGTTGTGTGTGTGTACCTCAGTATTTCTGTTTACAGTTGGCTTGGTGTACCTCAGATTGCACCTTGTCAATGCAAATTCTTTGACAATTTCCTTCATTTAAGCATATTTATTCCAGAATAAAGTCTATAATTTACATACAATTTTACAACACAAATGGAATGGAATGGAAAACAAGCACTATAAGCTTATACAAATTCCTCTCCATGTTGGAGTTTGCACGTGTATAATTTGGCTAAATATGGGTTAGTTAATTGACTAGATGGGAATCTATATTGCATGTTCGCATTCTGGACTTCAACAATCTAATTAGCCTTTGTACAATTAAACATATAGCAGTCACTTCTGTTAAGGAACCACTTGCATCAAACATTTCTATATTGTTTAGTGTAATCCCCCTTTAGCTTGTCCAGGAACTTATTGACAATACCTTGTACATTTGAAAATTCACTGATTCCCCCAAACTTAAATGTGTTTCAAATTCATCTTTCTTTTTTCTTGAGTAATCCAATTATGGATAGTGTTCTTCACCTTTATCCAACCAAGGTTGCTGAGAACCGAATATTTGTTCAACACTTTCTCACAATCTACACGTCTCAGTTCTCTTCTCAATTGTACATTTGTTTTAAACAGTGTTCTCAAAAGCTGAGCCTGGTCTTCTGTCAACCTCTGTATAATTTGCCTACCAGTAGTCGTTTGTTTCACAGGCTTTTTCCTGAAACAACATGAGAAAGATACCATAAATAACACTGTATCAAATTGGAATATTTACACCAGGATCCTGTAAAACCTGTTAACAGTTATATAATTAATCAGCAAGAGAAGTCAATTTTAAAATTTTGCACTAAAAACTACATTTGGCTGCTTAGTGGAGGTTAATTTTGTACAACATATAGAAATAAAGCTAAAGGGGGATTATGGCACTAAACAATATAGAAATGTTTGATGCAAGTGGTTCCTTAACAGAAGTGACTGCTATATGTTTAATTGTACAAAGGCTAATTAGATTGTTGAAGTCCAGAATGCGAACATGCAATATAGATTCCCATCTAGTCAATTAACTAACCCATATTTAGCCAAATTATACACGTGCAAACTCCAACATGGAGAGGAATTTGTATAAGCTTATAGTGCTTGTTTTCCATTCCATTCCATTTGTGTTGTAAAATTGTATGTAAATTATAGACTTTATTCTGGAATAAATATGCTTAAATGAAGGAAATTGTCAAAGAATTTGCATTGACAAGGTGCAATCTGAGGTACACCAAGCCAACTGTAAACAGAAATACTGAGGTACACACACACAACTATACACAGAAATACTGAGGTACACACACACAACTATACCAGAAATATCGAGGTACACATATATATGCAACTAGATACAGAAATACTGAGGTACACACATATATGCAACTAAAGTGGTTCCGATTCTGCATATTATTTACAGATATAATTTTTTATAGAGATGGCATGCCCGGTGCATCCGATATTGTTACATTTCATATACAATTCCATCAAAATACAACTAAAAATTTAAAGAATTTGTAACAAAAGTATGTTTCTTAAATTTAATGTAGAGAATGGTAAAGAATATATTGTGATCAGTCTCATATAATTCATTGTTTGAATGGCAATATACTAGTAATTATAGCAATCTGTGGTAATTATGTCATGCCATTCCTCACGCACACACTCACATAGTGTACATTGATGTATACCATGCCATTCCTCACTCACACATTCACAATAGTGTACATTGATGTATACCATGCCATTCACTCACTCACTCACTCACAATAGTGTACATTGATGTATACCATGCCATTCCTCACTCACTCACAATAGTGTACATTGATGTATAACCATGCCATTCCTCACTCACTCACAATAGTGTACATTGATGTATACCATGCCATTCCTCACTCACTCACAATAGTGTATATTGATGTATACCATGCCATTCCTCACTCACTCACTCACTCACAATAGTGTACATTGATGTATACCATGCCATTCCTCACTCACTCACTCACTCACAATAGTGTATATTGATGTATACCATGCCATTCCTCACTCACTCACACTAGTGTATATTGATGTATACCATGCCATTCCTCACTCACTCACATTAGTGTGCATTGATGTATACCATGCCATTCCTCACTCACTCACCCACTCACAATAGTGTACATTGATGTATACCGTGCCATTCCTCACTGACTCACTCACAATAGTGTACATTGATGTATACCATGCCATTCCTCACTCACTCACTCACTATAGTGTACATTGATGTATACCATGCCATTCCTCTCTCACTCACTCACTCACTCACTCACTCACTCACAATAGTGTGCATTGATGTATACCATGCCATTCCTCACTCATTCACTCACAATAGTATGCATTGATGTATACCATGCCATTCCTCACTCCCTCACAATAGTGTGCATTGATGTATACCATGCCATTCCTCACTCACTCACTCACTCACTCACTCACAATAGTGTATATTGATGTATACCATGCCATTCCTCACTCACTCACTATAGTGTACATTGATGTATACCATGCCATTCCTCACTCACTCACTCAAAATAGTGTATATTGATGTATGCCATGGCCATCCCTCACTCACTCACTCACTCACTCACAATAGTGTATATTGATGTATACCATGCCATTCCTCACTCACTCACTCACTCACAATAGTGTATATTGATGTATGCCATGGCCATCCCTCACTCACTCACTCACAATAGTGTATATTGATGTATACCATGGCCATCCCTCACTCACTCACTAACAATAGTGTATATTGATGTATACCATGCCATTCCTCACTGACTCACACACAATAGTGTATATTGATGTATACCATGCCATTCCTCACTCACTCACAACAGTGTATATTGATGTATACCGTGCCATTCCTCACTCACTCACAATAGTGTATATTGATGTATACCATGCCATTCCTCACTGACTCACACACAATAGTGTATATTGATGTATACCATGCCATTCCTCACTCACTCACAATAGTGTATATTGATGTATACCATGCCATTCCTCACTAACTCACAAAAGTGTATATTGATGTATACCATGCCATTCCTCACTCACTCACAATAGTGTATATTGATGTATACCGTGCCATTCCTCACTCACTCACAATAGTGTATATTGGTGTATGCCATGGCCATCCCTCACTCACTCACTCACTCACTCACTCACTCACAATAGTGTATATTGATGTATGCCATGCCATTCCTCACTCACTCACTCACAATAGTGTATATTGATGTATACCATGCCATTCCTCACTCACTCACTCACAATAGTGTACATTGATGTATACCATGCCATTCCTCACTCACTCACTCACAATAGTGTACATTGATGTATACCATGACATTTCTCACTCACTCACTCACAATAGTGTACATTGATGTATACCATGACATTTCTCACTCACTCACTCACAATAGTGTACATTGATGTATACCATGCCATTCCTCACTCACTCACTCACAATAGTGTACATTGATGTATGCCATGACATTCCTCACTCACTCACTCACACTATTGTACATCGATGTATACCATGCCATTCCTCACTCACTCACTCACAATAGTGTACATTGATGTATACCATGCCATTCCTCACTCACTCACTCACTCACTCACAATAGTGTAAATTGATGTATACCATGCCATTCCTCACTCACTCACAATAATGTACATTGATGTATACCATGCCATTCCTCACTCACTCACAATAGTGTACATTGATGTATACCATGCCATTCCTCACTCACTCACTCACTCACAATAGTGTGCATTGATGTATACCATGCCATTCCTCACTCACTCACAATAGTGTACATTGATGTATACCATGCCATTCCTCACTCACAATAGTGTACATTGATGTATACCATGCCATTCCTCACTCACTCACTCACAATAGTATTTATTGATGTATACCATGCCATTCCTCACTCACTCACAATAGTGTACATTGATGTATACCATGCCATTCCTCGCTCACTCACAATAGTGTACATTGATGTATACCATGCCATTACTCACTCACTCACTCACAATAGTGTACATTGATGTATACCATGCCATTACTCACTCACTCACTCACTCACTCACTCACAATAGTGTTTATTGATGTATACCATGACATTCCTCACTCACTCACAATAGTGTACATTTATGTATACCATGCCATTCCTCACTCACTCACAATAGTGTACATTGATGTATACCATGCCATTCCTCACTCGCTCACAATAGTGTACATTGATGTATACCATGCCATTCCTCACTCACTCACAATAGTGTATATTGATGTATACCATGCCATTCCTCACTCACTCACAATAGTTATATTGATGTATACCGTGTCATTCCTCACTCACTCACAATAGTGTATATTGATGTATACCATGCCATTCATCACTCACTCACTCACAATAGTGTACATTGATGTATACCATGCCATTCCTCACTCACTCACTCACAATAGTGTACATTGATGTATGCCATGCCATTCCTCACTCACTCACTCACAATAGTGTATATTGATGTATACCATGCCATTCCTCACTCACTCACTCACTCACAATAGTGTACATTGATGTATACCATGCCATTCCTCACTCACTCACTCACAATAGTGTACATTGATGTATACCATGACATTTCTCACTCACTCACTCACAATAGTGTACATTGATGTATACCATGCCATTCCTCACTCACTCACTCACAATAGTGTACATTGATGTATACCATGACATTCCTCACTCACTCACTCACACTTTTGTACATCGATGTATACCATGCCATTCCTCACTCACTCACTCACAATAGTGTACATTGATGTATACCATGCCATTCGTCACTCACTCACTCACAATAGTGTACATTGATGTATACCATGCCATTCCTCACTCACTCACTCACTCACTCACAATAGTGTAAATTGATGTATACCATGCCATTCCTCACTCACTCACAATAGTCTATATTGATGTATACCATGCCATTCCTCACTCACTCACAATAGTGTACATTGATGTATACCATGCCATTCCTCACTCACTCACAATAGTGTACATTGATGTATACCATGCCATTCCTCACTCACAATAGTGTACATTGATGTATACCATGCCATTCCTCACTCACTCACAATAGTGTGCATTGATGTATACCATGCCATTCCTCACTCACTCACTCACAATAGTGTACATTGATGTATACCATGCCATTCCTCACTCACTCACTCACTCACAATAGTGTACATTGATGTATACCATGCAATTCCTCACTCACTCACTATAGTGTGCATTGATGTATACCATGCAATTCCTCACTCACTCACAATAGTGTATATTGATGTATACCGTGCCATTCCTCACTCACTCACTCACAATAGTGTATATTGATGTATACCGTGCCATTCCTCACTCACTCACTCACTCACTCACTCACTCACAATAGTGTACATTGATGTATACCATGCCATTCCTCACTCACTCACAATAGTGTACATTGATGTATACCATGCCATTCCTCACTCACAATAGTGTACATTGATGTATACCATGCCATTCCTCACTCACTCACAATAGTGTGCATTGATGTATACCATGCCATTCCTCGCTCACTCACAATAGTGTACATTGATGTATACCATGCCATTCCTCACTCACTCACAATAGTGTACATTGATGTATACCATGCCATTACTCACTCACTCACTCACTCACTCACTCACAATAGTGTTTATTGATGTATACCATGCCATTCCTCACTCACTCACAATAGTGTACATTGATGTATACCGTGCCATTCCTCACTCACTCACAATAGTGTACATTGATGTATACCATGACATTCCTCACTCACTCACTCACTCACAATAGTGTAATGTTAATTTTATTAGGGTCAGATGGGGGATCGAACCTGCAATCCCTGGATTACCAGTCTAACGTGTTAACCACTGGACTACAGGTCTGCCTGTTGATTTTGACCATAGTATGTAGTTCTTTTTATGAGAATGTTAACAACTGTCACTGACAAGCGCACCACTGTCATGAGTGTCATATTCTGTGTAATCATTATATTAAACAGTTAAAGTGACCAAGCAAAGAAAGAGCGGAACATTTAGTGACACGACGTCGGACTCGAACCTACGACCTCCCGAACACTAGTCGGACAGCTCTACCAACTGAGCTAGCCGGGCCGCTCTTCTACCAACGCCGAAATACACTACAATATCATGATTATGTAGACAAAAAAAATGTTTTAGCCGAAAAAACATACAGTTATATAAAATATGTATGAAATGGGCACATCAATGGAATGTATAGTATAAGTTAGGACGCTTATATATAGTCATGTTTCCATTTCAAATGAAACATGACAATGGCGGGTAACAAAAAAAATATAATAATAATGTAAAGTTCTGTTCTGTTCGTAGCCTCATCCGGCCGAAATATCTTCTAACGAAATGTCATTTCACCGTATTATTGTCATATTGTAGTTGTCGCACACTCAGGTAGGTTGTTCATTACGAGAATTTTAGTGAAGTTCGTGTCCATCGTTGACCAGATGGAGGCTACTAAATCGTCTTGTCATTTCTATGAACTAGTTCTTCTGTTAGTGCCTGCCCCTGCATAAACTCTGCCAACTGGTCATCTTCTCCAGTCGATAGTAGTATGCTAAATGAGATGTCCCTGATCCCGGTTTTCAGGAATATGTTTGACCGCATTTTTTCTCGGAGTATTTCTAAGTATGGAGCCACAACACTATTGTATAGCTTCAGCATATTTTCCGGCGATATTCTCTCCAACTTTGCTACACACATCAACTGTCCGAGCGCTTTGGAAACCTTTGTCTCTACAGACTGTATATGCTGGTGGAAGCTTAACTTCCCATCTAGAACAACACCAATAATCTTTGCTGTTTGTACTCTTTTCAGCTGGTTACCCTTCAGAGTAAATGTGCTGCCTGGTGTGTTGTAAGGGTCTTTTGTGAAGATCCGATACTCTCTTTTCTGTATTAAGTTTCATCCTCCACTTGTTGGTCCATCTTGCTACGACATCCAAGTCATTCTGCAGGTGTTTCTCTTGCGTTTTAAGCCTACCCTCCTTTCGCCACAGTGTTCCATCATCAGAAATGTTACCTTCTGACCGGAAGTACCATGGAATATGTCTTTCAGATACAGGTTTAAAAGGAGCGGTGATAGAACAGACCCTTGTGGTAATCCCATTTCTGTTCGGAAAATGGTGCCCTTGTATCCTGGCAAACAACACACAGCCTCTCTGTCTTCCGGGAAGTTTGAAACCCATTTCCAAATTGCTCCAGTGATGCCCATCTCGTGCAGTTTAGCAGAGGTCCATCTCGACATACATTATCGAATGCTTTCGCCATGTCAATACAGATTGCAGTTATTGTATTACTTTCACGCAATCCAGAGGCAATGTCTTGGATCAAACGTAGCAGTGCATGTGTGGTGCCTCTCCCCTCTCTGAAACCTTCTCGTTCCTCATCTAGGATTACATGGTGTTCTACGAATGAAACTATTCTGGCATTGATTATTCTCTCAAGACATTTACACAGAACGGTAGAGTTCTCCTAAATTAACAAATCAACTCTGAAATGTCCAGAAGTAGTGTGAGACCTGTTAATAGTTTGGCAGTTAGTAAAGAACTGATTGTTTTAAGTATGTATGTATGTTCCATTAATGTCAAATCCCTTGCGGGGAGGTATACATGCTTTCCTGGATGGTTAACCTGTACTAAGCAATGTGTGTGAGGTGCCTTGCTCAATGACACTACATACATGGCCTGACCGAGTATCGAACCCGAGACCGATCGATTCCAAATCCGACGCTCTACCACTGGACCACGGATGCCAGTGTACAATATAATATTCTGAAAATAAAACAGCTGAAAGTTGTAGGTTTAAAAGAATAGCCAGTTTCCTATTTGATGAAGACAAGTTGCTGTTTGGTTTACAGGGATAAATTACAGTTGAAAATGCACACATGTTTTTAAAAATCTGTTCGTTATTCGGGTTCAGGTTTACAGAGGTTTTCTTACAATGAAACAGAAGGGAACAATTCGGGACAAAGAAATGTGTTCTGTTTGGAGGGAATTCCAGTTTGGAGGGGGTATTACATCACGGGGACTCCAGTCACGGTGCGGTTAAGATCATTGACATTAAAATGACTTCATCCTCACCGTTATAGTTTCGAATCTCACCGGACGTGTATAATTATTTCGTGTGCGGAAGCTATCCAACTGGTGTGTGGAACGTCGGTGGTTTTACCCGTGTTCCTGAAACACTGCTCTGAGCGGCGGCACACAGGGTCTTCCTCCACCAATGATAGCTGGAGAATCGCTGTCAAACAGTTGATGCACAGGCCTCCATTTTAGTATTTTCATAATATTATACATATATTGCATCATGCTTTATAAATTTTGAGTTAGCGAGTCAATTGTTGGATCTTACCTTTGAAACTTAGTGCATTGTTTTCTGCATTAATAATCGGTGAATGTCCATGTAAATTTGATAGAATTTGGTTCATAAAGTTAGAACATGTGTTTGTTGACAGCAAAGGTAAGTCGGTCATCACCGTACAGTAGATTATTTAACGTATATTCACTTGGAATATCGTGATGCAAGTGTCGACGCAATGCATAGTATCTGAGAAAATGAAATGGAGAATGGACTGTAGATTCTACAACGCCGCATAAGCACAGAGGATGAGGAATGATATTACTTTTGCGAAGATCGAAGCTCAACGCATTACATCCCAGCTGAATGCGGGCGTGATTATCACCGATGTTCTGGGGGTTTGCTATTTCCAATGTTGTAAATTGTTTTCATTTTGTTTAGCCTTAGTTGTCAGCTTGCTTTTAAATTCTCCTATAGTTGAAGCATTTTAAGTTATTGTGGAAGTATATTCCACTTGCGTATAGATAGAAGTAGAAACGATGACGCATGCGACTAGGTTTTGAAGTGAACCGTGGGTATAGTTGAAAGCGATCGTAAGGCATATGGAGTGGGATTAGATGTGACAGCTAAACGGGAGAAAGTCCATTTTTCATAAGACGATGCTTGCGTCGTCTTTCAGATAAAGTAGCCCAGTATAGTTTAGTCAAGAGCCTTCAGTATTACAGTATTTGGCAGCGCCTATGATAAGTCTAGTTGCTTTGTGTTGAACGGATTCGATGTCGCTTTTGATCCCATTCGTACAGTTTTCTCCTCGGGCAGCATCAGCGTATTCCAAGTGTGTCATTGGTTTAAATAATATGTATTGCGAAACATAAATCACATATAACACACAACGACACACATAATACATCACATATAACACACAACGACACACACAATGCATCACATATAACATACAACGACACACATAATACATCACATATAACACACAACGACACACACAATACATCACATATAACACACAACGACAGACATAATACATCACATATAACACACAACGACACACATAATACATCACATATAACACACAACGACACACATAATGCATCACATATAACACACAACGACACACATAATATATCACATATAACACACAACGACACACATAATACATCACATATAACACACAACGACACACATAATACATCACATATAACACACAACGACACACATCACATATAACACACAACGACACACATAATACATCACATATAACACACAACGACACACATAACACATCACATATAACACACAACGACATACATAATACACAATGCAAAGGATAAAAGTAGGAAGCTAAACGTATTGAAACTGTATCCTAATAAAGCCATGTAATTACATGGGAGTGGTAATTGGTGCGTACCACTGTAGCCTATCACACTGCGATTTGTCTTGGAATAGAGCGCAATGTACTGTGTAGCTGATACTCGTCAGGAGTTTCATTTACGCCGCATTGGCACAACGGGTCTGGCACTATGTTCTTCGAGAATAGGTTTCTCTGAGAGAACCACAGTGGTTGCGAAGACAAGTGTGTTGAATACCTGTGTAGATGAAGCTTGATGCAGTAGTACAGTTATAGAGTCGCCTACGTCTAGTCTAAGTTTGACTAAGAACCATCATTTTGGATTTCCTCAGTGAGATCGTTCCATGCATCACTGGTAGAAGGCAAGACTGATTTTGAGTAGAATTGTTTGTTACAACGTATTGGATGAATATCAACCGGCTTCCTTTTTACGTATTTCTGGAGGATTAGCAGTTGACAATAGGGCGGAATGGTATTGCGTGGTCAGATTCATCTTGTAGAGCATTATCATTTTTTGCTGTTGTCGCCTTGTGCGCAACAAGATGAAGCCAGTTCAGTCTAGATACAGTTTTGCATTGAGAGAATTTGGTTGTGCAAGAAATGAGGCGAAGAGATTAAAGTTGTTCAATTTCGTATTCTTCAGTATATTGAAAACGATGGCGAATGAAGTAACGGTACAATATTTCTAGGGACTTTCTTAGTTTAGTTTAATCATATTGTAAATCAATAGTTAATGTTATGCACATAACGATACAATACATAGTATGAAAATGCAAATGGTTTGGGCCACAAGTTTTAACAACATATTAGATAATGGCCCGAACCAGGGACTTTCTTCCAGTGGCCTTATGAATGATATTTCACGTGCTCGGGATCATATATACATTCTTTCTAGGCTAGAACGAGACAAGAGAAATTTGAGACTTCCTAAAAATGGTTGAATATTTGTGTTTATGTTAATTGTTCCGCTAGTTTAAACCAGGTTTAGCTATTAAGTTGCCCGAATTTATTTATACTTTATTTTGATGTTCTGGTTATATGAATCTGAGCAGTAGTTTCATTTCGGCTTTTCCTAAATTATTTAACATAAACTTTATCGCAGAGCCAGATACGACGGTCGAAGTGTATTTGCGTTGGCTTTGAAAAGTTCAGGACTGACACAATTGGAATCGGGTGATGATGGGGACAAGAGAGTCAGAAATGAAACTGGTAAGACTGTGTTGAGAATATTTAACATGAGATCGATTAGTGATGCGAACTGTTCATGGAGTGTGTCGATGAATTGATAAGTTGTTGCGCATACAGATTAGTGATGCGAACTGTTCATGAAGTGTGTCGATGAATTGATAAGTTGTTGCACATGCAGATTAGTGATGCGAACTGTTCATGGAGTGTGTCGATGCATTGATAAGTTGTTGCGCATACAGATTAGTGATGCGAACTGTTCATGGAGTGTGTCGATGAATTGATAAGTCGTTGCGCATACATATTAGTGATGTGAACTGTTCATGGAGTGTGTCGATGAATTGATAAGTCGTTGCGCATACATATTAGTGATGCGAACTGTTCATGGAGTGTGTCAATGAATTGATAAGTTGTTGCGCATGCAGATTAGTGATGCAAACTGTTCATGGAGTGTGTCGATGAATTGATAAGTTGTTGCTCATGCAGATTAGTGATGCAAACTGTTCATGGGGTGTGTCGATGAATTGATAAGTTGTTGCACATGCAGATTAGTGATGCGAACTGTGCATGGAGTGTGTCGATGAATTGATAAGTTGTTGCGCATGCAGATTAGTGATGCGAACTGTTCATGGAGTGTGTCGATGCATTGATAAGTTGTTGCACATGCATATTAGTGATGCGAACTGTTCATCATGGAGTGTGTCGATGCATTGATAAGTTGTTGCGCATGCAGATTAGTGATGCAAACTGTCAATGTAGTGTATCGATGAATTGATAAGTTGTTGCACATGCATATTAGTGATGCAAACTGTTCATGGGGTTTGTCGATGCATTGATAAGTCCTTGCGCATGCAGATTAGTGATGCGAACTGTTCATGGAGTGTGTCGATGAATTGATAAGTTGTTGCGCATGCTGATTAGTGATGCGAACTGTTCATGGAGTGTGTCAATGAATTGATAAGTCGTTGCACATGCAGATTAGTGATGATGACTGTTCATGGAGTGTGTCGATGAATTGATAAGTTGTTGCGCATACAGATTAGTGATGCGAACTGTTCATGGAGTGTGTCGATGAATTGATAAGTCGTTGCGAATACATATTAGTGATGCGAACTGTTCATGGAGTGTGTCGATGAATTGATAAGTCGTTGCGCATACATATTAGTGATGCGAACTGTTCATGGAGTGTGTCAATGAATTGATAAGTTGTTGCGCATGCAGATTAGTGATGCAAACTGTTCATGGAGTGTGTCGATGAATTGATAAGTTGTTGCTCATGCAGATTAGTGATGCAAACTGTTCATGGGGTGTGTCGATGAATTGATAAGTTGTTGCACATGCAGATTAGTGATGCGAACTGTGCATGGAGTGTGTCGATGAATTGATAAGTTGTTGCGCATGCATATTAGTGATGCGAACTGTTCATGGAGTGTGTCGATGCATTGATAAGTTGTTGCACATGCATATTAGTGATGCAAACTGTTCATGGGGTTTGTCGATGCATTGATAAGTCCTTGCGCATGCAGATTAGTGATGCGAACTGTTCATGGAGTGTGTCGATGAATTGATAAGTTGTTGCGCATGCTGATTAGTGATGCGAACTGTTCATGGAGTGTGTCAATGAATTGATAAGTCGTTGCACATGCAGATTAGTGATGATGACTGTTCATGGAGTGTGTCGATGAATTGATAAGATGTTGCACATGCAGATCAGTGATGCGAACTGTTCATGGAGTGTGTCGATGAATTGATAAGTTGTTGCACATGCAGATTAGTGATGCGAACTGTTCATGGAGTGTGTCGATGAATTGATAAGTTGTTGCACATACAGATTAGTGATGCGAACTGTTCATTGAGTGTGTCGATGCATTGATAAGTTGTTGCGCATGCAGATTAGTGATGCGAACTGTTCATGGAGTGTGTCGATGAATTGATAAGTTGTTGCACATGCAGATTAGTGATGCGAACTGTTCATGGTGTGTGTCGATGCATTGATAATTTGTTGCACATACAGATTAGTGATGCGAACTGTTCATAGTGTGTGTCGATGAATTGATAAGTTGTTGCACATGCAGATTAGTGATGCGAACTGTTCATGGTGTGTGTCGATGCATTGATAAGTTGTTGCACATACAGATTAGTGATGCGAACTGTTCATGGAGTGTGTCGATGAATTGTAACATGCAGATTAGTGATGCGAACTGTTCATGGTGTGTGTCGATGCATTGATAATTTGTTGCACATACAGATTAGTGATGCGACTGTTCATAGTGTGTGTCGATGAATTGATAAGTTGTTGCGCATGCAGATTAGTGATGCAAACTGTTCATGGAGTGTGTCGATGAATTGATAAGTTGTTGCACATGCAGATTAGTGATGCGAACTGTTCATGGTGTGTGTCGATGCATTGATAAGTTGTTGCACATACAGATTAGTGATGCGAACTGTTCATGGAGTGTGTCGATGAATTGTAACATGCAGATTAGTGATGCGAACTGTTCATGGAGTGTGTCGATGAATTGATAAGTTGTTGCACATGCAGATAATTTAAATAAACTTTACAACGATTGCGAAGCAATTTCTAACAACTTATATTAACCACTCTCATTGGCGCGGATGAAAGCGTATATGTGGTCATTTGTGTGGGATGAAATCGGAGTACCCGGAGAAACCCCACCTGTCCGATCTGACGACCACCGTACCATCTCACATACTTCCTGTTACACGGGTTGCATTGGTAAGAAGCGAGCGCGCGAACCACTGCGCTAACCGGACAGCCGAAATAGACGACAGATCAAATGTAACAGCCGCATTGGAATGTCCAGGAATATTTAACATAATTTAGCCAATAAAACAAGTGACAATATTGAGTGTCTGTCTAACAACAAATAACCATCACAATCCAAATGGCGATTTAATTATGTACAGCAAAATCAATTCTGTAGATTTTATTTTCTGTGACTTTAGTCACACTGGAATTTAATTCATTGTCAAAAAGGTAACACTGTATAATGAATAGTCTGAATAGCACAGTGGTTAGCGCGCTCGCTTCTCACCAAGGACACCCGGGTTCGATACTCTGACCGGGCAGTATGGGAGATGGTACGGTGGTCGCCAGATCGTACAGGTGGATTTTCTCCGGGTACTCCGGTTTCCTACCACACGAATGGCCACATTTACGCTTTCATACGCGCTAATGAGAGCACATGATTAATATAAGTTGTTGAAACTTGTTTTGCAATCGTTGTAATATAAATAATAATAATAAAATAAGTTTTTAAAGCATAATGAATTTATTATAAGAATACAAAAATTAAAGAAATCACAATTAGGTTATGATTAAGTAATGAATCGTGGGTTAATAGTTTCTATCACAAGTAGGTTATGATTAAGTAATGAATCGTGGGTTAATAGTTTCTATCACAATTAGGTTATGATTAAGTAATGAATCGTGGGTTAATAGTTTCTATCACAATTAGGTTATGATTAAGTAATGAATCGTGGGTTAATAGTTTCTCTCGGGGTATGAGCTATATTGGACATGTTTATATTG
Organism: Archivesica marissinica; assembly: GCA_014843695.1. Lineage (NCBI taxonomy): Eukaryota > Metazoa > Mollusca > Bivalvia > Venerida > Vesicomyidae > Archivesica > Archivesica marissinica. The sequence continues at coordinate 5,105,381 of CM026386.1, read as the reverse complement.
TGCATAGGTCGGAGTCATCCACCCTAATTTAACACGCCCAATGCACCAACACAACCCGGGTTCGATCCTCGGGCCGGGAACTATGTGAGATGGTACTGTGGTCGCCAGATCGGACAGGTGGGTTTTCTCCGGGTACTCCGATTTCCTCCCAAACGAATGACCACATGTACGCTTTCATCCGCGCCAACGAGAGTGATTAATATAAGTTGTTAAAACTTGCTTCGCAATCGTTGTAAAATAAATAAAGTTTAAACTAAACACTCCCACTGTAGTTCATACACCGATGGAAACTATTAACACGCAATTCATTACTTATATTTACATTCATTATTCTTTTCAATGACACAAAGAAAATAGTGCACGTATTGCATGTAATATGTATTTAGTCTACAACTTTCCACACGCATGGTTGTGGCATTGAGTGCACACGTCAGCTACACAGCACTGCGAATACGCATGACCGTGACATTGAGTGCGCACGGCAGCTACACAACACTGCGAATACGCATGACCGTGACATTGAGTGCGCACGGCAGCTACACAACACTGCGAATACGCATGACCGTGACATTGAGTACGCATGTCAGCTGCACAACACTGCGAATACGCATGACCGTGACATCGAGTGCGCATGTCAGCTGCATATCATTAGTGAGGAAATACATACGAAAATGGACACAAACAGGACGTATACGTTCATAGAAAGGAACTGAAATAGCGATGTAAATATTAGTCAGTTTAAAGGTGTACAGCATTTTCATCAAATTGTATATTTTTGGAATTTCTGATCACATATGTTCATATGCAAAACACAGATAATTTGTTTGGGGACTATCGAAAGAGCCATTAACATATTTATTATATTCAAACGTATATGATACGTATATCATAACTGATTTTTCAATTATACATTATTTGGTATCACTGGAAAGAGGAGGAAATACAATCTACATCCGCTATGTCGAATTCCGTCGGACCGAACAAAATACTTCGACATAACCGAAGCTTGACGTAACGAATTTCGGTATAAACGGAGTCAGTTATATGTAAAATGATAGTGTCTGAAACGGGACTTTGATCCGACTTCGAGATAACCGGAGAATTCGACATAACCGACTTTGATATAACGGTTGTTGACTGTATAGCAGAACAATATATGAGGAATAAGTATGTTCTGTTCCCAACTCGTGTTCAACTTGGGGACTATCGAAAGAACAATTAAAATATTTGTTATATTCAAACGTATATGGAAGCAACTGAATATTTTTCTATTATACATTATTTGGTATCACTGTAAAGAGGAAATACAGTCTACATTTCGAACTGTAAAGCGGAAGGACTATAGCAGGACAATAATGATCACGTGCTATTTGGTTTATACAAATTTATTTTAGCTTGATTGCGAAACAAGTTCTTACAACTTATAGTAATCACTCTCGAGACCTCATTCCTGATGGAATCCATCGACACGAGGGAGAGAGAAGAGACATCGTGGAATTTAAATGCCTTGCCTAAGGGCACAATCGTAACAACTCCAGCGGGGATCGAACTCCGGACCTTTCGCACCTGAAGCGAACGCGCATCCAATGCACTATCACGACTTCCACAGTGCTATTTGATAATATGTTTGTTATCTATTGTTATGGTCTTATTAAATATTGTCCATTTTAGTAAGGTCAAACAAATGACGTAAAATAAGCTCAATTTCCATTGAAACTGAAAATATCTTTTGTAATGATGAATATTATATATATTTTTAAAAATTGATGTTTCTGCAAAAATGTTTGTTTAATCCATATATATATATAATATTAGTTTTACCAATTAAGTTAATGATTTACTAGGTTAATATTCTTTATGGCTAACAAGCACACTTGTCTTACCCACATAACTTAGTTATGTTTTAACATTGATCAGCATTTATCTAAGAAACAAATTAATAATATATATGAATACTATTATCAGGGATTCAAATTTTATAGATGTTACCAACATTTTATGTTATATATAGTCGGTTCAAAAGCTCACTCAGATATTATGAGAAATCATTTGATAATTGTAACAGTTATTTAGAGATTACAAACAGTTTACTATGAAATTTAATGTAAAAAAATAAGCTATTGCGTACAATTAGTGGTCATTCATTATCGGCCATTGTGTACATGTAGTGGTCAGTCATTATCAGCTATTGCGTACAGGTAGTGGTCATTCATTATCAGCCATTGCGTACAGGTAGTGGTCAGTCATTATCAGCCATTGCATACATGTAGTGGTCATTCATTATCAGCCATTGCGTACAGGTAGTGGTCAGTCATTATCAGCTATTGCGTACATGTAGTGGTCATTCATTATCAGCTATTGCGTACATGTAGTGGTCAGTCATTATCAGCGATTGTGTACATGTAGTGGTCAGTCATTATCAGCCGTTGCATACAGGTAGTGGTCAGTCATTATCAGCCATTGCGTACATGTAGTGGTCAGTCATTATCAGCTATTGCATACAGGTAGTGGTCAGTCATTATCAGCCATTGTGTACAGGTAGTGGTCAGTCATTATCAGCTATTGCGTACAGGTAGTGGTCAGTCATTATCAGCCATTGTGTACAGGTAGTGGTCAGTCATTATCAGCCATTGTGTACAAGTGCGGTAGTGGTCAGTAATTATCGGCTATTGCATACAAGTGCAGTAGTGGTCAGTCATTATCAGCCATTGTGTAAAAGTGCGGTAGTGGTCAGACATTATCGGCTATTGTGTACAAGTGCGGTAGTGGTCAGTGATTATCGGCTATTGCATACAAGTGCGGTAGTGGTCAGTCATTATCAACTATTGTGTATATGTAGTGGTCAGACATTATCAACTAGTGCGTACAAGTGCGGTAGTGGTCAGACATGGATATCGGTTATAGATAAGCTACGGATATTGGACATCTTATGACAAAAATAGTTCTACATGTCCGTGAAACACGAGGTGCTACAATGCACAGTTTGAGAGGCACACATTTTCCATTTTCAGAGGGTTATTGTTCTACTTCCTGTAGTAGTAATAGTCATCTGTAGCCGCAGGTACAAATACCTCATCCAGCTCTTTCCTTATCTCGGCGAACGTCGGTCTATTCACGGGGTTTTCAGCCCAAGCTCTTTTCATTACATCATACCACCTGAAGTACACATATTACTAATATGACTCTGAATACACTATACATTGTACATGTACTACTAAAAGTAAAGTAAATTGTTTATTATAGTGTCACCCCTATTGAAACGGCCATGCATTCATTACTGACTTATGAGACACCTTGTTTAGGAACTTCCGGGATCCTATGCTTGTAGGCCAGGCGCTAGGCTGGTAGGCAATCAGTAACCACTATTTAACCAGCTGGTGGCTCACCAACAGGCCATATGAGAACGAACCCCTGACGAGGTTCAAACCTTCGTAGGCGGACGCCTTAACCACTAGACTACTAATCAACAGATCCTTCGCTCATTTCATTTCAAACATGAAACATAAAGGTCAATATAGAAAAGACACAACAGAAAGTTCCATGTTCCGGCCATCAGAAACATACTACGCTAACGGCTAGAAGGATACCCAAGTTACCCATTACTAGCTTATATTTTGCTTTTAACTACTTATCCTTTTGCGGTTTTTGACACGCAACCTGTCAACATCCCCGCGATGTGGATTTGGCATTAGGGGAAGATGGATGGATGGATTTGGATGGATGGATGTGGATGGATGGTTATGGATGGATGGATGTGGATGGATGGATGTGGATGGTTGGATGTGGATGGATGGATGTGGAAAGATGGATTGATGGATGGATCGGTGGATAGATGGAATGGATGGATATGGATGGATATGGATGGATATGGATGGATATGGATGGATATGGATGGATATGGATGGATATGGATGGATATGGATGGATATGGATGGATATGGATGGATATGGATGGATATGGATGGATATGGATGGATATGGATGGATGTGGATGGATGGATGTGGAAGGATGGATGTGGAAGGATGGATGTGGATGGATCGATGTGGATGGATCGATGTGGATGGATCGATGTGGATGGATCGATGGATGTGGAAAGATGGATGGATGGATTTATCGGTGGATGGATGGACGTGGATGGATGTGGATAGATGTGGATGTATGTGGATGGATGTGGATGGATGGATGGATATATGGATGGATGTGGATGGATGAATGTGGATGGGTGGATGTGGATGGATGCGGATGGGTGATGGATGGATGTGGATGGATGGATGTGGATGGGTGGATGGATGGATGTGGATGTTGATGGATGTGGGTGGATGGATGTGGATGGATGTGGATGGGTGGGTGGATGGATGTGGATGGATGGATATATGGATGGATGTGGATGGATGGATGGATGTGGGTGGATGGATGGATGGATCGATGTGGATGGGTGGGTGGATTGATGGATATATGGATGGATGTGGATGGATGGATGTGGATGGATGGATGTGGGTCGATGGATATATGGATGGATGTGGATGGATGGATGTGGATGGATGGAGGTGGATGGGTGGATGGATGCATGAATGTAGATGAATGGATGGAGTGATGCATTTGGCAATTTGGCATTAAATAAGATATATTTAAAATATTTTTTGTGAGCCCCCCCCCCCGGTCGACCAGATGCACACATATTAACAGACGGTATAACTCACTTGTCGTCACACTGCTCCGGTTTTGACAGTCTATGTCCGCCCTTTAGCTGTGCCGGAAGATCACGCCCTCTGACATCCCCATAAGGACTCTCACCTAGAAAATGAGAGACATATAGGGAGTTACTGCCCCTGTGTAATCCCTAAAAGTATATAGGTGATACACATTAATTTTAGCTCGATTGTGAAACAATTACCTACAATTTATATATATATCCCTCGCGAGACCTCATTCCTCATAAAATCCATCGTCACGAGGGAGAGAGAAGGGGCAATGTGGAATTTAAATGCGTTGCCTAAGGGTAAACTCGTAACGGCTACAGCTGGGCGCGCACTTCGGTCCGTTTGCCGCTGAAGCGAACGCCCTACCACTGCGCAATCACGACTTCCAAGGGAGGTAATAGAGACGAGATTAATTTGACATGGTATGAACGTGCTTAGACATTCAATTGTTTATACCATGGCTATAGCACTGACGATGGATTGATGTATCGTTCTATCTCTCAGTATACATGCTTTGAAAGATTTGTACAAGTGTGTCTGAACTAACATTGACTATATTGCAAACTATTGGCCTGCGTGGTCCAGTGGTAAAGTATCTGATTGTTGAGTTATATTGCAAACTATCGACATGCATGGTCCAGTGGTAAAGTATATGATTGAGTTATATTGCAAACTATTGGCATGTGTGGTCCAGTGGTAAAGTATCTGATTGTTGAGTTATATTGCAAAGTATTGGCTTGTGAGGTCCAGTGGTAAAGTATCTGATTGTTGAGTTATATTGCAAAGTATTGGCATGCGAGGTCCAGTGGTAAAGTATCTGATTGTTGAGTTATATTGCAAAGTATTGGCATGCGAGGTCCAGTGGTAAAGTATCTGATTGTTGAGTTATATTGCAAACTATTGGCATGCATGGTCCAGTGTAAAATATCTGATTGAGTTATATTGCATGCGTGGTCCAGTGGTAAAGTATCTGATTGAGTTATATTGCAAACTATTGGCATGCATGGTCCAGTGGTAAAGTATCTGATTGAGTTATATTGCATGCGTGGTCCAGTGGTAAAGTATCTGATTGAGTTATATTGCAAACTATTGGCATGCATGGTCCAGTGGTAAAGTATCTGATTGAGTTATATTGCAAATTATTGGCATGCATGGTCCAGTGGTAACGTATCTGATTGAGTTATATTGCAAATTATTGGCATGCATGGTCCAGTGGTAAAGTATCTGATTGAGTTATATTGCAAAGTATTGGCATGCATGGTCCAGTGGTAAAGTATCTGCTTGGGTTATATTGCAAACTATTGGCATGCATGGTCCAGTGGTAAAGTATCGGATTGAGTTATATTGCAAACTATTGGCATGCATGGTCCAGTGGTAAAGTATCTGATTGAGTTATATTGCAAAGTATCGGCATGCATGGTCCAGTGGTAAAGTACCTGATTGAGTTATATTACAAACTATTGGCATGCATGGTCCAGTGGTAAAGTATCTGATTGAGTTATATTGCATGCGTGGTCCAGTGGGAAAGTATCTGATTGAGTTATATTGCATGCGTGGTCTAGTGGTAAAGTATCTGATTGAGAACAAGAAGTCCGGTGTTCGATACTTGGTGACGGAACGCTTGTAGCATCATTGAACATGGCGCATTGAACACATTTCTTAGTAGCGATTACCAGCTCAAGTTGGTCAAACCTTCCAAGGAGAACATGTGAATGCCACCTAGAGGTTCTCGACACAAATGGAAAAGAAATAAATATGATCACAGGAATGAATGTAATTATTGTGGAAAAGTTACCATTGAAAGTATTGTAGAAAAGTTACCATTGAAAGTATTGTAGAAAAGTTACCATTGAAAGTATTGTGGAAAATTCAACATTGAAAGTATTGTGGAAAAGTCAACATTGAAAGTATTGTGGAAATGTTACCATTGAAAGTATTGTGGAAAAGTTACCATTGAAAGTATTGTGGAAAAGTTACCATTGAAAGTATTGTGGAAAGGTCAATATTGAAAGTATTGTGGAAAGGTCAACATTGAAAGTATTGTGGAAAAGTCACCATTGAAAGTATTGTGGAAAAGTTACCATTGAAAGTATTGTGGAAAAGTTACCATTGAAAGTATTGTGGAAAAGTCAACTATGAAAGTATTGCGGAAAAGTCAACATTGAAAGTATTGCGGACAAATCAACATTGATAAACGATTCACCATAGCATACACTTACCAAGCGAGAAAATTTCCCAGAGCACAATTCCAAAGGACCAGACATCACTCTTTTCAGTTGCACCGGCTGTGGACTTGAGACACTCTGGTGCCATCCATTTCATGGGAATTCTTTCCTGGATAAGGAAATACAATATTAATATAGATTATGTTACCGTGTCCAAGAGGTTACGGTCATTGAGATCAAATCACTTGCCCCTCGCCACTGTATGTTCGAATCCCACAGGAAGCGATCGTGTCGTCTCGCGGAAGTCCGGTGGTTCTAACCTGGTACGATGGAAGGCGCATCCGGGGTTTTCCTCCACCAATAATAGCTGGGGAGGCGCCATATGAATTGTTGTGACTTTAAGCACAAAACAAGCAAATCACATATTTATTTAGTTTAATCATATTTTATTGGTTTTTTATATACAATATAAAATAATAATTATACAAATATAACCATGATGAATGTATGAACAAAATGATGCAACTATGATGCAATGTTTATTCTTGAACACTGAGAAATAAAAATATAGAAGTAAATTTTTTGGGCAACGAGTTTTACCATCAAGAAAAAGAAGTGCGTGCAATATAAATGTATCTCGGAGGCAGTTTATTAGTAGTACAGATGAATCTGTAGTCCAGTGGTTAACACGTTGGACTGGTAATCCAGGGATCATAGGTTCGACTCCCCGTCTGACACTAATACAATTGACAGTCTTTCAGCTTGGACTTTAAACTGATATCTCATGTCGGTGATGTACACCGTGCACGTAAAAGAACCAGAGGAGCTTCTGGAATAGGTCTCTGTCTGTATCATTGCACTATCCTCCAAACATCTGAAATGACTAATCTCTTCAGGAGGCGTCGCTCATATGGACAACCGATAACTACGATAAATAAACGTAAAACACAAACACAGTATTAGTATTAATCGTAGCTCTACAGTCGTACCCTTTTAGTTGCCTGACCATCGCCTTCCTTGTTTTGGTCCGGTTGTGGCCCAAAACCAGAAATCTTCGTTTCCAGATGGTCATCCAATAGTATATTGCGAGCTGCCAGACGACAGTGAACAATCTGTATAAAATAAACAAATCCAATAGTATATTGCGAGCTGCCAGACGACAGTGTACAATCTGTATAAAGTAAACAAATCCAATAGTATATTGCGATCTGCCAGACGACAGTGTACACTCTGTATAAAGTAAACAAATCCAATAGTATATTGCGAGCTGCCAGACGACAGTGTACAATCTGTATAAAGTAAACAAATCCAATAGTATATTGCGAGCTGCCAGACGACATTGTACAATCTGTATAAAGTAAACAAATCCAATAGTATATTGCGAGCTGCCAGACGACAGTGTACAATCTGTATAAAGTAAACAAATCCAATAGTATATTGCGAGCTTCCAGACGACAGTGTACAATCTGTATAAAGTAAACAAATCCAATAGTATATTGCGAGCTGCCAGACGACAGTGTACAATCTGTATAAAGTATACAAATAATCTGTCTCTTGGTTTGACGGTTGCTGGATTTTATGACCAACTGTATATATATTGAACATGGTTACGGTGCATTCATTTACACCTTTTGTGGTGGATTTCATGTCCAACTGTATGTATTTTGAACATTGTTACGGTACATTCATTTACACCTTTTGTGGTGGATTTCATGACCAACTGTATATATATTTAACATGGTTACGGTGCATTCATTTACACCATTTGTGGTGGATTTCATGACCAACTGTATATATGTTGAACATTGTTACGGTGCAGTCATTTACACCTTTTGCGGTGGATTTCATGACCACATTTATGTATGTTTAAAATTGTTACGGCGCATTCATTTACATATTTTGTGGTCGATTTCATGTCCAACTGTATGTATGTTGAACATTGTTAAGGTGCAGTCATTTACACCTTTTGCGGTGGATTTCATGACCAACTCTATGTATGTTGAACATTGTTACGGTGCATTCATTTACACCTTTTGTGGTGGATTTCATGACCAACTGTATGTATATTGAACATTGTTACGGTGCATTCATTTACACCTTTTGTGGTGGATTTCATGACCAAATTTATGTATGTTTAACATTGTTACGGCGCATTCATTTACATATTTTTTGGTCGATTTCATGTCCAACTGTATGTATATTGAACATTGTTACAGTGCAGTCATTTACACCATTTGTGGTGGATTTCATGACCAACTCTATGTATGTTGAACATTGTTACGGTGCATTCATTTACACCTTTTGTGGTGGAATTCATGACCAACTGTATGTATATTGAACATTGTTACGGTGCATTCATTTACACCTTTTGTGGTGGATTTCATGTCCAAGTGTATGTATATTGAACATTGCTACGGTGCATTCAATTACATATTTATTTTTATATTTATATATATATAATGTAGGACTGCGAGACATATATGATGTTGGACTGCGAGACATATATGATGTTGGACTGCGAGACATATATGATGTTGGACTACGATATATATATATATAATGTTGGACTGCGAGACATATATGATGTTGGACTACGATATATATATGATGTTGGACTGCGAGACATATATGATGTTGGACTACGATATATATATGATGTTGGACTACGATATATATATGATGTTGGACTGCGAGACATATATATAATGTTGGACTGCGAGACATATATGATGTTGGACTGCGAGACATATATGATGTTGGACTACGATATATATATATGATGTTGGACTACGATATATATATGATGTTGGACTGCGAGACATATATATAATGTTGGACTGCGAGACATATATGATGTTGGACTGCGAGACATATATGATGTTGGACTACGATATATATATGATGTTGGACTGCGAGACATATATGATGTTGGACTACGATATATATATGATGTTGGACTACGATATATATATGATGTTGGACTGCGAGACATATATATAATGTTGGACTGCGAGACATATATGATGTTGGACTGCGAGACATATATGATGTTGGACTACGATATATATATATGATGTTGGACTACGATATATATATGATGTTGGACTGCGAGACATATATATAATGTTGGACTGCGAGACATATATGATGTTGGACTGCG
>CM026386.1:5066431-5094355 GCA_014843695.1 Archivesica marissinica | reverse complement strand
GTCTGTCTGTCTGTCTGTCTGTCTGTCTGTCTGTCTGTCTGTCTGTCTGTCTGTCTGTCTGTCTGTCTGTCTGTCTGTCTGTCTGTCTGTCTGTCTGTCTGTCTGTCTGTCTGTCTGTCTGTCTGTCTGTCTTTCTTTCTTTCTGTCTGTCTGTCTGTCTGTCTGTCTGTCTGTCTGTCTGTCTGTCTGTCTGTCTGTCTGTCTGTCTGTCTGTCTGTCTGTCTGTCTGTCTGTCTGTCTGTCTGTCTGTCTGTCTGTCTGTCTGTCGGTCTGTCTGTCTGTCTGTCTGTCTGTCTGTCTGTCTGTCTGTCTGTCTGTCTGTCTGTCTGTCTGTCTGTATGTCTGTCTGTCTGTCTGTCTGTCTGTCTGTCTGTCTGTCTGTCTGTCTGTCTGTCTGTCTGTCTGTCTGTCTGTCTGTCTGTCTGTCTGTCTGTCTTTATGTCTGTCTGTCTGTCTGTCTGTCTGTCTGTCTGTCTGTCTGTCTGTCTGTCTGTCTGTCTGTCTGTCTGTCTGTCTGTCTGTCTGTCTGTCTGTCTGTCTGTCTGTCTGTCTGTCTGTAGGTCTGTCTGTCTGTCTGTATGTCTGTCTGTCTTTCTGTCTTTCTGGCTGTTCTGTCTGTCTGGTCATGTCTGTCTGCGGTATGTCGTCTTCGTATGTCTGTCTTTCTGTATGTCTGTCTGTCTGTCTGTCTTTCTGTCTGTCTGTCTGTCTGTCTGTCTGTCTGTATGTCTGGTCTGTATGTCTGTCTGTCTGTCTGTCTGTCTGTCTGATACAACATATATAGTGCATGGTATCCAATAACTGTATCTCTAGATGACCTGGTAGTCAAATACTGTATCTAGATTCGTGGTACGGTCAAATACTGTATCCTAGATGTCCATATAAGTCAAAGATACTTTTCTAGATGTCATGGTACGTCAAATGCTACATATATAATATCAAGGTAAATCAAATACTGTATCTAGATGTCATGGTACGTCAAATACTGTATCTAGATGTCGTGGTACGTCAAATACTGTATCTAGATGTCATGGTACGTCAAATGCTACATATATAATGCCATAGTACGACAAATACTGTATATAGATGTCATGGCAAGTCAAATACTGTATCTAGATGTCGTGGTACGTCGTCAAATAGTACATATATAATGTCATGGTAAGTCAAATACTGTGTATAGATGTCATTGTAAGTCAAATACTGTATCTAGATGTCATGGTAAGTCAAATACTGTATCTAGATGTCGTGGTACGTCAACTAGTACATATATAATGCCATGGTAAGTCAAATACTGTATCTAGATGTCATGATAAGTCAAATACTACATATATAGTATCCATGGTAAGTCAAATACTGTATCTAGCTGTCATGGTACGTCAAATACTGTATCTAGATGTCATTGTACGTCAAATACTGTATCTAGCTCTCATGGTACGTCAAATACTGTATATAGATGTCACGCTACGTCAAATACTGTATATAGATGTCATGGTAAGTCAAATACTGTATATAGATGTCGTGGTACGTCAAATAGTACATATATAATGCCATGGTAAGTCAAATACTGTATCTAGATGTCGTAGTACGTCCAATAGTACATATATAATGTCAGGGTAAGTCAAATACTATATATATAATGTCATGGTACGTCAAATATTCTGTATCTAGATGTCATGGTAAGTCAAATACTGTATATAGATGTCGTGCTACGTCAAACACTGTATCAAGATGTCATGGTACGTCAAATACTACATATATAATGTCATGGTAAGTCAAATACTGTATCTAGATGTCATGGTAAGTCAAATACTGTATCTAGATGTCATGGTAAGTCAAATACTCATATCTAGATGTCATGGTAAGTCAAATAATACATATATAATGTCATGGTAAGTCAAATTCTGTATCTAGATGTCATTGTAAGTCAAATACTGTATCTAGATGTCATGGTACGTCAAATACTGTATCTAGATGTCATGGTAAGTCAAATACTGTATCTAGATATCGTGGTACGTCAAATACTACATATATAATGTCATGGTAAGTCAAATACTGTATCTAGATGTCATGGTAAGTCAAATACTACATATATAGTGTCATGGTACGTCAAATACTGTATCTAGATGTCATGGTAAGTCAAATACTGTATCTAGATGTCATGGTAAGTCAAATACTATAAATAATGTCACGGTAAGTCAAATACTGTATCTAGATGTCATGGTAAGTCAAATACTGTATCTAGATGTCGTGGTACGTCAAATAGTACATATATAATGCCATGGTAAGTCAAATACTGTATATAGATGTCGTAGTACGTCCAATAGTACATATATAATGTCAGGGTAAGTCAAATACTACATATATAATGTCATGGTACGTCAAATATTCTGTATCTAGATGTCATGGTAAGTCAAATATTGTATCTAGATGTCTTGGTACGTCAAATACTACATATATAATGTCAAGGTAAATCAAATACTGTATCTAGATGTCATGGTAAGTCAAATAATGTATCCAGATGTCATGGTACGTCCAATCATGTATCTAGATGTCGTGGTACGTCAAATGCTATATATACAATGTCAAGGTAAGTCAAATACTGTATCTAGATGTCATGGTAAGTCAAATACTGTATCTAGATGTCAGCGTACGTCAAATACTGTATCTAGATGTCATGGTAAGTCAAATACTGTATCTAGTTGTCGTGCTACGTCAAACACTGTATCAAGATGTCGTGGTACGTCAAATAGTACATATATAATGTAATGGTAAGTCAAATACTACATATAAAATGTCACGGTAAGTCATATACTGTATCTAGATGTCATAGTAAGTCAAATACTCTATCTAGATGTCGTGGTACGTTAAATACTACATATATAATGTCAAGGTAAGTCAAATTCTGTATCTAGATGTCATGGTAAGTCAAATACTGTATCTAGATGTCGTGGTACGTCAAATAGTACATATATAATGTCATGGTAAGTCAAAAACTACATATATAATGTCATGGTAAGTCAAATACTGTATTTAGATGTCATGGTAAGTCAAATACTGTATCTAGATGTCATGGTACGTCAAATACCGTATCTAGATGTCATAGTAAGTCAAATACTGTATCTAGATATCGTGGTACGTCAAATAGTACATATATAATGTCATGGTAAGTCAAATACTACATATATAATGTCATGGTAAGTCAAATACTGTATCTAGATGTCATGGTAAGTCAAATACTGTATCTAGATGTCGTGGTACGTCAAATACTACATATATAATGTCAAGGTAAATCAAATACTGTATCTAGATGTCATGGTAAGTCAAATAATGTATCCAGATGTCATGGTACGTCAAATCATGTATCTAGATGTCGTGGTACGTCAAATGCTATATATACAATGTCAAGGTAAGTCAAATACTGTATCTAGATGTCATGGTAAGTCAAATACTGTATCTAGATGTCAGCTTACGTCAAATACTGTATCTAGATGTCATGGTAAGTCAAATACTGTATCTAGTTGTCGTGCTACGTCAAACACTGTATCAAGATGTCGTGGTACGTCAAATAGTACATATATAATGTAATGGTAAGTCAAATACTACATATAAAATGTCATGGTAAGTCAAATACTGTATCTAGATGTCATAGTAAGTCAGATACTCTATATAGATGTCGTGGTACGTTAAATACTACATATATAATGTCAAGGTAAGTCAAATACTGTATCTAGATGTCATGGTAAGTAAAATAATGTATCCAGATATCATGGTACGTCAAATACTGTATCTAGATATCGTGGTACGTCAAATACTGTATCTAGATGGCATGGTAGGTCAAATACTGTATATAGATGTCATGGTACGTCAAATACTACATATATAATGTCATGGTAAGTCAAATACTACATATATAATGTCATGGTAAGTCAAATACTGTATCTAGATGTCATGGTAAGTCAAATACTGTATCTAGATGCCGTGGTACGTCAAATAGTACATATATAATGTCATGGTAAGTCAAAAACTACATATATAATGTCATGGTAAGTCAAATACTGTATTTAGATGTCATGGTAAGTCAAATACTGTATCTAGATGTCATGGTACGTCAAATACTGTTTCTAGATGTCATAGTAAGTCAAATACTGTATCTAGATGTCGTGGTACGTCAAATAGTACATATATGATGTCTTGGTAAGTCAAATACTACATATATAATGTCATGGTAAGTCAAATACTGTATCTAGATGTCATGGTAAGTCAAATACTGTATCTAGATGTCATGGTACGTCAAATACTGTATCTAGATGTCATAGTAAGTCAAATACTGTATCTAGATGTCGTGGTACGTCAAATGCTATATATACAATGTCAAGGTAAGTCAAATACTGTATCCAGATGTCATGGTACGTCAAATACTGTATCTAGATGTCGTGGTACGTCAAATAGTACATATATAATGTCAAGGTACGTCAAATACTGTATCTAGATGTCGTGGTACGTCAAATACTGTATCTAGATGTCATGATACGTCAAATGCTACATATATAATGCCATGGTACGACAAATACTGTATCTAGATGTCATGGTAAGTCAAATACTGTATCTAGATGTCGTGGTACGTCGTCAAATAGTACATATATAATGTCATGGTAAGTCAAATAATACATATATAATGTCATGGTAAGTCAAATATTGTATATAGATGTCATGGTAAGTCAAATACTGTAACTACATGTCGTGGTACGTCAAATAGTACATATATAATGTCAGCGTAAGTTAAATACTACATATATAATGTCATGGTAAGTCAAATACTGTATCTAGATGTCATGGTAAGTCAAATACTGTATCTATATATCATGGTACGTCAAATACTGTATCTAGATGTCATGGTATGTCAAATACTGTATCTAGATGTCGTGGTACGTCAAATACTGTATCTAGATGTCATGGTAAGTCAAATACTGTATCTAGATGTCATGGTACGTCAAATACTGTATCTAGATGACATGGTAAGTCAAATACTGTATCTAGATGTCATGGTAAGTCAAATTCTGTATATAGATGTCGTGGTACGTCAAATAGTACATATATAATGTCAAGGTAATTCAAATACTGTATCTAGATGTCATGGTAAGTCACATAGTATATATATAATGACATGGTAAGTCAAATACTGTATCTAGATGTCGTGGTACGTCAAATAATACATATATAATGTCGGGGTAAGTCAAATACTACATATATAATGTCATGTTAAGTAAAATACTGTATCTAGATGTCATGGTAAGTCAAATACTGTATCTATATGTCCTGGTACGTCAAATACTGTATCCAGATGTCATGGTATGTCAAATACTGTATCTAGATGTCGTGGTACGTCAAATACTGTATCTAGATGTCATGGTGAGTCAAATACTGTATCTAGATGTCATGGTAAGTCAAATACTGTATCTAGATGTCGAGGTACGTCAAATACTACATATATATGTCAGGGTACGTCAAATATTGTATCTGTATGTCATGGTAGGTCAATTACTGTACATATATGTCATGGTACGTCAAATACTACATATATAATGTCATGGTAAGTCAAATACTGTATCTAGATGTCATGGTAAGTCAAATAATGTATCTAGATGTCATGGTAAGTCAAATACTGTATCTCGATGCATGGTACCACAAATACTGTATCTCGATGCATGGTACTACAAATACTGTAACTAGATGTCATGGTCAGTCAAATACTGTATCTCGATGCATGGTACCACAAATACTGTATCTGGATGTCATGGTACGTCAAATCATGTATCTAGATGTCGTGGTACGTCAAATGCTATATATACAATGTCAAGGTAAGTCCATTACTGTATTTAGATGTCATGGTACGTCAAATACTGCATATATAATGTCATGGTAAGTGAAATACTGTATCTAGCTGTCATGGAACGTCAAATACTGTATCTAGATGTCATGGTAATTCAAATACTGTATCTAGATGTCATGATACGTCATATACTGTATCTAGATATCGTGGTAAGTCAAATACTGTTTCTAGATGTCGTGGTAGGTCAAATACTACATATATAATGTCAAAGTAAGTCAAATACTGTATCTAGATGTCATGGTAAGTCAAATACTTTATCTAGATGTCATAATAAGTCAAATACTGTATATAGATGTAGTGGTACGTCAAATAAAACATATATAATGTCATGGTAAGTCAAATACTGTATCTAGATGTCGTGGAAAGTCAAATACTGTATCTAGATGTCGTGGTACGTCAAATAGTACATGTATAATGTCATGGTAAGTCAAATACTACATATATAATGTCACAGTAAGTCAAATACTGTATCTAGATGTCATGGTAAGTCAAATACTACATATATAATGTCATGGTAAGTGAAATACTGTATCTAGCTGTCATGGTACTTCAAATACTGTATCTAGATGTCAT
Organism: Archivesica marissinica; assembly: GCA_014843695.1. Taxonomy (NCBI): domain Eukaryota; kingdom Metazoa; phylum Mollusca; class Bivalvia; order Venerida; family Vesicomyidae; genus Archivesica; species Archivesica marissinica. The sequence goes on along the minus strand of CM026386.1, from coordinate 5,087,892 downwards.
GGTAATTCAAATACTGTATCTAGATGTCATGATACGTCATATACTGTATCTAGATATCGTGGTAAGTCAAATACTGTTTCTAGATGTCGTGGTACGTCAAATGCTACATATATAATGTCAAGGTAAGTCAAATACTGTATCTAGATGTCATGGTAAGTTAATTACTGTATCTAGATGTCATGGTACGTCAAATACTACATAAATAATGTCATGGTAAGTCAAATACTACATCAATAATGTCATGGTAAGTCAAATACTGTATCTAGATGTCATCGTAAGTCAAATACTGTATCTAGATGTCATGGTAAGTCAAATACTGTATCTAGATGTAATGGTAAGTCAAATACTGTATCTAGATGTCATGGTACGTCAAATACTACATATATAATGTCATAGTAAGTCAAATACTGTATATAGATGTCATGGTAAGTCAAATACTGTATTTATATGTCATGGTACGTCAAATACTGCATATATAATGTCATTGTATGACAAATACTGTATCTAGATGTCATGGTAAGTCAAATACTGTATCTAGATGTCATGGTAAGTCCAATACTGTATCCAGGTGTCGTGTTACGTCAAATACTACATATATAATGTCAAGGTAAGTCAAATACTGTATTTAGATGTCATGGTAAGTCAAATACTGTATATAGATGGCATGGTAAGTCAAATACTGTATCTAGATGTCATGGTAAGTCAAATAGTGTATATAGATGTCATGGTAAGTCAAATACTGTATCTAGCTGTCATGGTAAGTCAAATACTGTATCTAGATGTAGTGGCACGTCAAATACTACATATATATTGTCATGGTAAATCAAATTCTGTATCTAGATGTCATGGTAAGTCAAATACTTTATCTAGATGTCATAATAAGTCAAATACTGTATATAGATGTCGTGGTACGTCAAATAGAACATATATAATGTCATGGTAAGTCAAATACTGTATCTAGATGTCGTGGAAAGTCAAATACTGTATCTAGATGTCGTGGTACGTCAAATAGTACATGTATAATGTCATGGTAAGTTAAATACTACATATATAATGTCATAGTAAGTCAAATACTGTATCTAGATGTCGTGGTACGTCAAATACTACATATATAATGTCATGGCACGTCAAATACTGTATCTAGATGTCATGGTAAGTCAAATACTATATATATAATGTCATGGTAAGTCAAATACTGTATCTAGCTGTCGTGGTACGTCAAATACTGTATCTAGATGTCATGGTAATTCAAATACTGTATCTAGATGTCATGATACGTCACATACTGTATCTAGATATCGCGGTAAGTCAAATACTGTATCTAGATGTCATGGTAAGTCAAATACTGTATCTAGATGTCATGGTAAGTCAAATACTGTATCTAGATGTAGTGGCACGTCAAATACTACATATATATTGTCATGGTAAGTCAAATTCTGTATCTAGATATCATGGTACGTCAAATACTGTATCTAGATGTCATAGTAAGTCAAATACTGTATCTAGATGTCGTGGTACGTCAAATACTACATATATAATGTCATGGCACGTCAAATACTGTATCTAGATGTCATGGTAAGTCAAATACTACATATATAATGTCATGGTATGTCAAATACTGTATCTAGATTTCGTGGTACGTCAAATAGTACATATATAATGTCATGGTAAGTCAAATACTACATATATAATGTCATGGTATGTCAAATTCTGTATCTAGATGTCATGGATAGTCAAATACTGTATCTAGATGTCGTGGTACGTCAAATAGTACATGTATAATGTCATGGTAAGTCAAATACTACATATATAATGTCATAGTAAGTCAAATACTGTATCTAGATGTCATGGTAAGTCAAATACTACATATATAATGTCATGGTAAGTGAAATACTGTATCTAGCTGTCATAGTACGTCAAATACTGTATCTAGATGTCATGGTAATTCAAATACTGTATCTAGATGTCATGATACGTCACATGCTGTATCTAGATATCGTGGTAAGTCAAATACTGTTTCTAGATGTCGTGGTACGTCAAATACTACATATATAATGTCAAGGTAAGTCAAATACTGTATCTAGATGTCATGGTAAGTTAATTACTGTATCGATATGTCGTGGTACGTCAAATACTACATATATAATGTCATGGTACATCCAATACTACATAAATAATGTCATGGTAAGTCAAATACTGTAACTAGATGTCATGGTAAGTCAAATACTGTATCTCGATGCATGGTACCTCAAATACTGTATCTAGATGTCATGGTACGTCAAATATTGTATCCAGATGTCATGGTACGTCAAATAATGTATCTAGATGTCATGGTACGTCAAATACTACATAAATAATGTCATGGTAAGTCAAATACTACAAATATAATGTCATTGTAAGTCAAATACTGTATCTCGATATCATCGAAAGTCAAATACTGTATCTAGATGTCATGGTAAGTCAAATACTGTATCTAGATGTAATGGTAAGTCAAATACTGTATCTCGATGTCATGGTACGTCAAATACTACATATATAATGTCATGGTACGACAAATACTGTATCTAGATGTCGTGGTAAGTCAAATACTGTATTTAGATGTCATGGTACGTCAAATAATATATATAATGTCATGGTAAGACAAATACTACATAAATAATATCATAGTAAGTCAAATACTGTATATAGATGTCATGGTAAGTCAAATACTGTATCTAGATGTCATGGTAAGTCAAATACTGTATCTAGATGTCATGGTAAGTCCAATACTGTATCCAGGTGTCGTGGTACGTCAAATGCTACATATATAATGTCAAGGTAAGTCAAATACTGTATTTAGATGTCATGGTAAGTCAAATACTGTATATAGATGGCATGGTAAGTCAAATACTGTATCTATATGTCATGTTAAGTCAAATACTGTATATAGATGTCATAGTAAGTCAAATACTGTATCTAGATGTAGCGGCACGTCAAATATTACATACATATTGTCATGGTAAGTCAAATTCTGTATCTAGATGTCATGGTAAGTCAAATACTGTATCTAGGTGTCATAATAAGTCAAATACTGTATATAGATGTCGTGGTACGTCAAATAGTACATATATAATGTCATGGTAAGTCAAATACTGTATCTAGATGTCGTGGTACGTCAAATACTACATATATAATGTCATGGCACGTCAAATACTGTATCTAGATGTCATGGTAAGTCAAATACTACATATATAATGTCATGGTAAGTAAAATACTGTATCTAGCTGTCATGGTACGTCAAATACTGTATCTAGATGTCATGGTAAGTTAAATACTGTATCTAGATGTCATGGTAAGTCAAATACTGTATATATATGTCATGGTAAGTCAAATACTGTATCTAGATGTCGAGGTACGTCAAATACTACATATATATGTCAGGCTACGTCAAATACTGTATCTTTATGTCATGGTAGGTCAATTACTGTACATATATGTCATGGTACGTCAAATACTACATATATAATGTCATGGTAAGTCAAATACTACATATATAATGTCATGGTATGTCAAATTCTGTATCTAGATGTCATGGAAAGTCAAATACTGTATCTAGATGTCGTGGTACGTCAAATAGTACATGTATAATGTCATGGTAAGTCAAATACTACATATATAATGTCATAGTAAGTCAAATACTGTATCTAGATGTCATGGTAAGTCAAATACTACATATATAATGTCATGGTAAGTCAAATACTGTATCTAGCTGTCATGGTACGTCAAATACTGTATCTAGATGTCATGGTAATTCAAATACAGTATCTAGATGTCATGATACGTCACATACTGTATCTAGATATCGTGGTAAGTCAAATCCTGTTTCTAGATGTCGTGATACTTCAAATACTACATATATAATGTCAAGGTAAGTCAAATACTGTATCTAGATGTCATGGTAAGTTAATTACTGTATCGATATGTCGTGGTACGTCAAATACTACAAATATAATGTCATGGTACGTCAAATACTACATAAATAATGTCATGGTAAGTCAAATACTGTAACTAGATGTCATGGTAAGTCAAATACTGTATCTCGATGCATGGTACCTCAAATACTGTATCTAGATGTCATGGTACGTCAATATTATCAGATGTCATGACGTCAAATATGTATAATGTCATGGTAGTCAAATACTACATATATATTGTCATGGTAAGTCAAATACTACAAATATAATGTCATGGTAAGTCAAATACTGTATCTAGGTGTCATGGTAAGTCAAATACTGTAGCTAGAGGTCATGGTAAGTCAAATACTGTATCTAGATGTCATTGTAAGTCAAATACTGTATCTAGATGTCATGGTACGTCAAATACTGTATGTAGATGTCATGGTACGTCAAATACTGCATAGATAATGTCATGGTACGACAAACACTGTGTCTATATGTCATGGTAAGTCAAATACTGTATCTAGATGTCATGGTACGTCAAATAGTATATATATAATGTCATGGTAAGTCAAATACTACATAAATAATATCATGGTAAATCAAATACTGTATATAGATGTCATGGTAAGTCAAATACTGTATCTAGATGTCATGGTAAGTCAAATACTGTATCTAGATGGCATGGAAAGTCAAATACTGTATATAGATGTCATGGTAAGTCAAATACTGTATATAGATGTCATGGTAAGTCAAATACAGTCTCTAGATGTCATAATAAGTCAAATACTGTATATAGATGTCGTGGTACGTCAAATAGTACATATATAATGTCATGGTAAGTCAAATACTGTATCTAGATTTCGTGGCACGTCAAATAATATATATATAATGTCATGGTAAGTCAAATACTACATATATAATGTCATGGTATGTCAAATACTGTATATAGCTGTCATGGTACGTCAAATACTGTATCTAGATGTCATGGTAATTCAAATACTGTATCTAGATGTCATGATACGTCACATACTGTATCTAGATAACATGGTAAGTCAAATAATGTTTCTAGATGTCGAGGTACGTCAAATACTACATATATAATGTCAAGGTAAGTCAAATACTGTATCTAGATGTCACGGTAAGTCAATTACTGTATCGATATGTCGTGGTACGTCAAATACTAAATATATAATGTCATGGTACGTCAAATACTGTATCTAGAAATCATGGTAAATCAAATACTGTATCTAGATGTCGTGGTACGTAAAATACTGTATCTAGATGTCATGTTAAGTCCAATACTGTATCTAGATGACATGGTAAGTCAAATACTGTATCTAGATGTCATGGTAAGTCAAATACTGTATCTAGATGTCGTGGTACGTCAAATGGTACATATATAATGTCATGGTAAGTCAAATACTTATCTAGTGTCTGTACGTCAAATATATAATATGTCATGGTACTCAAATACTGTATCTAGATGTCATGGTAAGTCAAATACTGTATCTAATGTCATGGTAGTCAAATACTGTATCTAATGTCATGTTAAGTCAAATACTGTATCTAGATGTCATGGTAAGTAAAATACTTATCTAGATGCGTGGTAGTCAAATAGTACATATATAATGTCATAGTAAGTCAATACTGTATCTAATGTCTGTACTAAAATTGTACTAATAATGTCATGGTAAGTCAAATACTCTATCTAGTTGTCGTAGTACGTCAAATAGTACATATATAATGTCATGGTACCTCAAATACTGTATCTAGATGTCATGGTAAGTCAAATACTGTATCTATATGTCATGGTATGTCAAATACTGTATCTAGATGTCATGTTAAGTCAAATACTGTATCTAGATGTCATGGTAAGTAAAATACTTTATCTAGATGACGTGGTATGTCAAATAGTACATATATAATGTCATAGTAAGTCAAATACTGTATCTAGATGTCGTGGTACTTAAAATTGTACATAAATAATGTCATGGTAAGTCAAATACTACATATATAATGTCATTGTATGTCAAATTCTGTATCTAGATATCATGGTAAGTCAAATACTGTATCTAGATGTCATGGTAAGTCAAATACTGTATCTAGATGTCATGGTAAGTCAAATACTTTATCTAGATGTCGTGGTACGTCAAATAGTATATATATAATTTCATGGTAAGTCAAATACTGTATCTAGATGTCGTGGTACGTCAAAGTGTATATAAATAATGTCATGGTACGTCAACTACTGTATCTAGATGTCATGGTAAGTCAAATACTGTATCTATATGTCATGGTATGTCAAATACTGTATCTAGATGTCATGGTAAGTCAAATACTGTATCTAGATGTCATGGTAAGTCAAATACTGTATATAGATGTCGTGGTACGTCAAATAGTACATATATAATGTCATAGTAAGTCAAATACTGTATCTAGATGTCGTGGTACGTCAAATAGTACATAACTAATGTCATGGTAAGTCAAATACTACATATATAATGTCATTGTATGTCAAATTCTGTATCTAGATGTCATGGTAAGTCAAATACTGTATCTATATATCATGGTAAGTCAAATACTGTATCTAGATGTCGTGGTACGTCAAATAGTACATATATAATGTCATGGTAAGTCAAATACTGTATCTAGATGTCGTGGTACGTCAAATAGTACATAAATAATGTCATGGTAAGTCAAATACTCATAATAATGTCATGGTATGTCAATTTCTGTATCTAGATGTCATGGTAAGTCAAATACTGTATCTAGATGTCGTGGTACGTCAAATAGTACATGTATAATGTCATGGTATGTCAAATACTACATATATAATGTCATAGTAAGACAAATACTGTATCTAGATGTGTGGTAGTCAAATACTACATATATAATGTCATGGTACGTCAAATACTGTATCTAGATGTCATGATACGTCACATACTGTATCTAGATATCATGGTAAGTCAAATTCTGTATCTAGATGACGTGGTACGTCAAATACTACATATATAATGACAAGGTAAGTCAAATACTGTATCTAGATGTCATGGTAAGTCAATTACTGTATCTATATGTCGTGGTACGTCAAATACTACATATATAATGTATGGTAAGTCAAATACTGTATTAGATGTCATGGTAAGTCAATACTGTATCTATATGTCATGGTACGTCAAATACTACATATATATGTCATGGTATGTCAAATACTGTATCTAGATGTCATGGTAAGTCAAATACTGTATCTAGATGTCATGGTAAGTCAAATACTATATCTAATGTCATGGTATGTCAAATTATATCTAATGTCATGGTAAGTCAAATAATGTATCTAGATGTCATGGTAAGTCAAATACTGTATCTAGATGCATGTTATCTAGATGTCGTGGTACGTCAAATAGTACATTAATTCATGGTAAGTCAAATACTGTATCTAGATGTCGTGGTACGTCAATAGTACATAAATAATGTCATAGAGTCAAAACTACATATATAATGTCATGTGCTCAAATACTGATATGTCATCGTAAGTCAACTACTCTATCTAGAGTCGTGTTACGTCAAATACTGTATCTAGATGTCATGGTAGTGAAATACTGTATCTAGATGTCGTGGTACGTCAAATAGTACATGTATAATGTCATGGTATGTCAAATACTACATATATAATGTCATAGTAAGACAAATACTGTATCTAGATGTTGTGGTATGTCAAATACTACATAAATAATGTCATGGTACGTCAAATACTGTATCTAGATGTCATGATACGTCACATACTGTATTTAAATATCATGGTAAGTCAAATTCTGTATCTAGATGTCGTGGTACGTCAAATACTACATATATAATGACAAGGTAAGTCAAATACTGTATCTAGATGTCATGGTAAGTCAATTACTGTATCGATATGTCGTTGTACGTCAAATACTACATATATAATGTTATGGTAAGTCAAATACTGTATATAGATAGTTTTCATGGTAAGTCAATTACTGTATCTATATGTCATGGTACGTCAAATACTGTATATGTATGTCATGGTAGGTCAATTACTGTATCTATATGTCATGGTAAGTCAAATACTACATATATAATGTCATGGTAAGTCAAATACTACATATATAATGTCATTGTATGTCAAATTATGTATCTAGATGTCATGGTAAGTCAAATAATGTATCTAGATGTCATGGTAAGTCAAATACTGTATCTAGATGTCATGGTAAGTCAAATACTTTATCTAGATGTCGTGGTACGTCAAATAGTACATATATAATTTCATGGTAAGTCAAATACTGTATCTAGATGTCGTGTTACGTCAAATAGTACATAAATAATGTCATAGTAAGTCAAATACTACATATATAATGTCATGGTGCGTCAAATACTGTATATATATGTCATCGTAAGTCAAATACTCTATCTAGATGTCGTGTTACGTCAAATACTGTATCTAGATGTCATGGTTAGTGAAATACTGTATCTAGATGTCGTGGTACGTCAAATAGTACATGTATAATGTCATGGTATGTCAAATACTACATATATAATGTCATAGTAAGACAAATACTGTATCTAGATGTTGTGGTATGTCAAATACTACATAAATAATGTCATGGTACGTCAAATACTGTATCTAGATGTCATGATACGTCACATACTGTATTTAAATATCATGGTAAGTCAAATTCTGTATCTAGATGTCGTGGTACGTCAAATACTACATATATAATGACAAGGTAAGTCAAATACTGTATCTAGATGTCATGGTAAGTCAACTACTGTATCGATATGTCGTTGTACGTCAAATACTACATATATAATGTTATGGTAAGTCAAATACTGTATCTAGATGTCGTTGTACGTCAAATTGTACATAAATAATGTCATGGTACGTCAACTACTGTATCTAGATGTCATGGTAAGTCAAATACTGTATCTAGATGTCATGGTATGTCAAATACTGTAGCTAGATGTCATCGTAAGTCAAATACTGTATCTAGATGTCATGGTAAGTCAAATACTGTATCTAGATGTCGTGGTACGTCAAATAGTACATTTATAATGTCATAGTAAGTCAAATAATGTATCTAGATGTCGTGGTACGTCAAATAGTACATAACTAATGTCATGGTAAGTCAAATACTACATATATAATGTCATTGTATGTCAAATTCTGTATCTACATATCATGGTAAGTCAAATACTGTATCTAGATATCGTGGTACGTCAAATAGTACATATATAATGTCATGGTAAGTCAAACACTGTATCTAGATGTCGTGGTACGTCAAATATTACATAAATAATGTCATGGTAAGTCAAATACTTCATAAAATAATGTCATGGTATGTCAATTTCTGTATCTAGATGTCATGGTAAGTGAAATACTGTAGCTAGATGTCGTGGTACGTCAAATAGTACATGTATAATGTCATGGTATGTCAAATACTGTATCTAGATGTCATGATACATCACATACTGTATCTAGATATCATGGTAAGTCAAATTCTGTATCTAGATGTCGTGGTACGTCAAATACTACATATATAATGACAATGTAAGTCAAATACTGTATCTAGATGTCATGGTTAGTCAATTACTGTATCGATATGTCGTTGTACGTCAAATACTTCATATATAATGTTATGGGAAGTCAAATACTGTATATAGATAGTTGTCATGGTAAGTCAATTACTGTATCTATATGTCATGGTACGTCAAATACTGTATCTGTATGTCATGGTAGGTCAATTACTGTATATATATGTCATGGTAAGTCAAATACTGTATCTAGATGTCATGGTAAGTCAAATACTGTATCTAGATGTCATGGTAAGTCAAATCCTGTATCTATATGTCATGGTAAGTCAAATACTGTATCTAGATGTCGGGGTACGTCAAATACTACATATATAATGTCATGGTAAGTCAAATACTGTATCTAGCTGTCATGGTACGTCAAATACTGTATCTAGATGTCATGGTAATTCCAATAATGTATTTAGATGTCATGATACGTCACAAACTGTATCTAGATATCGTAATAAGTCAAATACTGTTTCTAGATGTCGTGGTACGTCAAATACTACATTTATTATGTCAGGGTACGTCAAATACTGTATCTAGATGTCATGGTAAGTCAAATACTGTATCTAGATGTCGTGGTACGTACAATTCTGTATCTAGATGTCATGGTAAGTCAAATACTACATATATAATGTCATTGTATGTCAAATTCTGTATATAGATGTCATGGTAAGTCAAATACTGTATCTAGATGTCATGGTAAGTCAAATACTGTATCTAGATGTCGTGATACGTCAAATAGAACATATATAATGTCATGGTAAGACAAATACTAAATATATAATGTCATGATAAGTCAAATACTGTATCTAGATGTCGTGGTACGTCAAATAGTACATGTATAATGTCATGGTATGTCAAATACTACATATATAATGTCATAGTATGACAAATACTGTATCTAGATGTTGTGGTATGTCAAATACTACATAAATAATGTCATGGTAAGTCAAATACTGTATCTAGATGTCGTGGTACGTCAAATAGTACATATATAATGTCATGGTAAGTCAAGTACTGTATCTAGATGTCGTGGTACGTCAAATAGTACATAAATAATGTCATGGTAAGTCAAATACTTCATAAAATAATGTCATGGTATGTCAAATTCTGTATCTAGATGTCATAGTAAGTGAAATACTGTATCTAGTTGTCGTGGTACGTCAAATAGTACATGTATAATGTCATAGTATGTCAAATACTACATATATAATGTCATAGTAAGTCAAATACTGTATCTAGATGTCGTGGTACGTCAAATACTACATATATAATGTCATGGTACGTCAAATACTGTATCTATATGTCATGGTAAGTCAATTACTGTATCGATATGTCGTTGTACGTCAAATACTACATCTATAATGTCATGGTACGTCAAATACTGTATCTAGATGTCATGGTAAGTCAAATACTGTATCTAGATGTCGTGGTACGTACAATTCTGTATCTAGATGTCATGGTAAGTCAAATACTACATATTTAATGTCATTGTATGTCAAATTCTGTATCTAGATGTCATGGTAAGTCAAATACTGTATATATATGTCGTGGTAGGTCAAATAATACATCTATAATGTCATGGTACGTCAAATACTGTATCTAGATGTCATGGTAAGTCAAATACTGTATCTAGATGTCGTAGTACGTACAATACTGTATCTAGATGTCATGGTAAGTCAAATACTACATATATAATGTCATTGTATGTCAAATTCTGTATCCAGATGTCATGGTAAGTCAAGTACTGCATCTAGATGTCGTGGTACGTCAAATAGTACATAAATAATGTCATGGTAAGTCAAATACTTCATAAAATAATGTCATGGTGTGTCAAATTCTGTATCTAGATGTCATAGTAAGTGAAATACTGTATCTAGATGTCGTGGTACGTCAAATAGTACATGTATAATGTCATGGTATGTCAAATACTACATATATAATGTCATAGTAAGTCAAATACTGTATCTAGATGTCGTGGTACGTCAAATACTACATATATAATGTCATGGTACGTCAAATACTGTATCTAGATGTCATGATACGTCACATACTGTATCTAGATATCATGGTAAGTCAAAATCTGTATCTAGATGTCGTGGTACGTCAAATACTACATATATAATGTCATGGTACGTCAACTACTGTATCTAGATGTCATGGTAAGTCAAATACTGTATATATATGTCGTTGTACGTCAAATACTACATCTATAATGTCATGGTACGTCAAATACTGTATCTAGATGTCATGGTAAGTCAAATACTGTATTTAGATGTCGTGGTACGTACAATACTGTATCTAGATGTCATGGTAAATCAAATACTACATATATAATGTCATTGTATGTCAAATTCTGTATCTAGATGTCATGGTAAGTCAAATACTGTATCTAGATGTCGTGGTACGTCAAATAGTACATATATAATGTCAAGGTAAGTCAAATACTCTATCTAGTTGTCGTGGTACGTCAAATCGTACATATATAATGTCAAGGTAAGTCAAATACTCTATCTAGTTGTCGTGGTACGTCAAATCGTACATATATAATGTCATGGTACGTCAAAAACTACATATATAATGTCATGGTACGTCAAATACTGTATCTATATGTCATGGTAAGTCAAATACTCTATCTAGATGTCGTGTTACGTCAAATACTGTATCTAGATGTCATGGTTAGTCAAATACTGTATCTAGATGTCGTGGTACGTCAAATTGTACATATATAATGTCATGGAAAGCCAAATACTCTATCTAGATGTCGTGTTACGTCAAATACTGTATCTAGATGTCATGGTTAGTCAAATACTGTATCTAGATGTCATGGTAAGTCAAATACTGTATCTAGATGTCATGGTAAGTCAAATACTGTATCTAGGTGTCATGGTAAGTCAAATACTGTATCTAGATGTCATGGTAAGTCAAATACTGTATCTAGATGTCGTGGTACGTCAAATAGTACATATATAATGTCATGGTATGTCAAATACTGTATATAAATGTCTTGGTACGTCAAATACTATAACTATTGTCATGGTAAGTCAAATACTACATATATAATGTCATTGTATGTCAAATACTGTATTTAGATGTCATGGTAAATAAATTACTGTATCTATATGTCATGGTAAGTCAAATACTGTATCTAGATGTCATGGTAAGTCAAATACTGTATATAGATGTCATGGTAAGTCAAATACTGTATCTAGATGTCGTGGTACGTCAAATAGTATATCTAATGTCATGGTAAGTCAAATACTACATATATAATGTCATTGTACGTCAAATTGTATATAAATGTCATGGTAAGTCAAATACTGTATATATATGTGTGGTACGTCAAATACTACATATATAATGTCATAGTACGTCAAATACTGCATCTAAATGTCATGGTAAGTCAAATACTATATATAATGTCATAGTAAGTCAAATACTGTATCTAGATGTCATGGTACGTCAAATACTACATATATAATGTCATGGTACGTCAAATACTGTATCTAGATGTCATGGTAAGTCAAATACTGTATCTAGATGTCATGGTAAGTCAAATACTGTATCTAGATGTCGTGGTACGTCAAATAGTACATATATAATGTCATGGTAAGTCAAGTACTGTATCTAGATGTCGTGGTACGTCAAATAGTACATAAATAATGTCATGGTAAGTCAAATACTTCATAAAATAATGTCATGGTGTGTCAAATTCTGTATCTAGATGTCATAGTAAGTGAAATACTGTATCTAGATGTCGTGGTACGTCAAATAGTACATGTATAATGTCATGGTATGTCAAATACTACATATATAATGTCATAGTAAGTCAAATACTGTATCTAGATGTCGTGGTACGTCAAATACTACATATATAATGTCATGGTACGTCAAATACTGTATCTAGATGTCATGATACGTCACATACTGTATCTAGATATCATGGTAAGTCAAAATCTGTATCTAGATGTCGTGGTACGTCAAATACTACATATATAATGTCATGGTACGTCAACTACTGTATCTAGATGTCATGGTAAGTCAAATACTGTATATATATGTCGTTGTACGTCAAATACTACATCTATAATGTCATGGTACGTCAAATACTGTATCTAGATGTCATGGTAAGTCAAATACTGTATTTAGATGTCGTGGTACGTACAATACTGTATCTAGATGTCATGGTAAATCAAATACTACATATATAATGTCATTGTATGTCAAATTCTGTATCTAGATGTCATGGTAAGTCAAATACTGTATCTAGATGTCGTGGTACGTCAAATAGTACATATATAATGTCAAGGTAAGTCAAATACTCTATCTAGTTGTCGTGGTACGTCAAATCGTACATATATAATGTCAAGGTAAGTCAAATACTCTATCTAGTTGTCGTGGTACGTCAAATCGTACATATATAATGTCATGGTACGTCAAAAACTACATATATAATGTCATGGTACGTCAAATACTGTATCTATATGTCATGGTAAGTCAAATACTCTATCTAGATGTCGTGTTACGTCAAATACTGTATCTAGATGTCATGGTTAGTCAAATACTGTATCTAGATGTCGTGGTACGTCAAATTGTACATATATAATGTCATGGAAAGCCAAATACTCTATCTAGATGTCGTGTTACGTCAAATACTGTATCTAGATGTCATGGTTAGTCAAATACTGTATCTAGATGTCATGGTAAGTCAAATACTGTATCTAGATGTCATGGTAAGTCAAATACTGTATCTAGGTGTCATGGTAAGTCAAATACTGTATCTAGATGTCATGGTAAGTCAAATACTGTATCTAGATGTCGTGGTACGTCAAATAGTACATATATAATGTCATGGTATGTCAAATACTGTATATAAATGTCTTGGTACGTCAAATAGTACATAACTATTGTCATGGTAAGTCAAATACTACATATATAATGTCATTGTATGTCAAATTCTGTATTTAGATGTCATGGTAAATAAATTACTGTATCTAGATGTCATGTTAAGTCAAATACTGTATCTAGATGTCATGGTAAGTCAAATACTGTATATAGATGTCATGGTAAGTCAAATACTGTATCTAGATGTCGTGGTACGTCAAATAGTACATATATAATGTCATGGTAAGTCAAATACTGTATCTAGATGTCGTGGTACGTCAAATAGTACATAAATAATGTCATGGTAAGTCAAATACTGTATGTAGATGTGTGGTACGTCAAATAGTACATAAATAATGTCATAGTAAGTCAAATACTACATATACAATGTCATGGTATGTCAAATACTATATATAATGTCATAGTAAGTCAAATACTGTATCTAGATGTCGTGGTACGTCAAATACTACATATATAATGTCATGGCACGTCAAATACTGTATCTAGATGTCATTGTTAGTCAAATACTACATATATAATGTCATTGTAAGTCAAATACTGTATCTAGCTGTCATGGTACGTCAAATACTGTATATAGATGTCATGGTAATTCAAATACTGTATCTAGATGTCATGATACGTTACATACTGTATCTAGATATCGTTGTAAGTCAAATACTGTTTCTAGATGTCGTGGTACGTCAAATACTACATATATAATATCAAGGTAAGTCAAATACTGTATCTAGATGTCATGGTAAGTCAATTACTGTATCGATATGTCGTGGTACGTCAAATACTACATATATAATGTCATGGTACGTCAAATACTGTATCTAGATGTCATGGTAAGTCAAATACTGTATCTAGATGTCGTGGTACGTAAAATACTGTATCTAAATGTCATGGTAATTCAAATACTGTATCTAGATGACATGGTAAGTCAAATACTGTATCAAGATGTCATGGTAAGTCAAATACTCTATGTAGTTGTCGTGGTACGTCAAAGAGTACATATATAATGTCATGGTAAGTCAAAAACTACATATATAATGTCATGGTACGTCAAATACCGTATCTAGATGTCATGGTAAGTCAAATACTCTATCTAGATGTCGTGTTACGTCAAATACTGTATCTAGATGTCATGGTTAGTCAATTTCTGTATCTAGATGTCGTGGTACGTCAACTTGTACATAAATAATGTCATGGTATGTCAAATACTGTATCTAGATGTCATGGTAAGTCAAATACTGTATCTAGATGTCATGGTAAATCAAATACTGTATCTCGATGTCATGGTAAGTCAAATACTGTTTCTAGATGTCATGGTAAGTCCAATTCTGTATCTAGATGTCGTGGTACGTCAAATAGTACATATATAATGTCATGGTAAGTCAAATACTGTATCTAGATGTCGTGGTACGTCAAATAGTACATAACTAATGACATGGTAAGTCAAATACTACATATATAATGTCATTGTATGTCAAATTCTGTATATAGATGTCATGGTAAGTCAAATACCGTATCTAGATGTCATGGTAAGTCAAATACTTTATCTAGATGTCGTGGTACGTCAAATAGTACATATATAATGTCATGGTAAGTCAAATACTGTATCTAGATGTCATGGCAAGTCAAATACTGTATCTAGATGTCGTGGTACGTCAAATAACATATATAATGTCATGGTATGTCAAATACTGTATCTAGATGTCGTAGTACGTCAAATAGTACATAAGTAATGTCATGGTAAGTCAAATACTACATATATAATGTCATGGTATGTCAAATTCTGTATCTAGATGTCATGGTAAGTCAAATACTGTATCTAGATGTCGTGGTACGTCAAATAGTACATGTATAATGTCATGGTATGTCAAATACTACATATATAATGTCATAGTAAGTCAAATACTGTATCTAGATGTCGTGGTACGTCACATACTGTATCTAGATATCATGGTAAGTCAAATTCTGTATCTAGATGTCGTGGTACGACAAATACTACATATATAATGACAAGGTAAGTCAAATACTGTATCTAGATGTCATGGTAAGTCAATTACTGTATCGATATGTCGTTGTACGTCAAATACTACATATATAATGTTATGGTAAGTCAAATACTGTATATAGATAGTTGTCATGGTAAGTCAATTACCGTATCTATCTGTCATGGTACGTCAAATACTGTATCTGTATGTCATAGTAGGTCAATTACTGTATCTATATGTCATGGTAAGTCAAATACTACATATATAATGTCATGGTAAGTCAAATACTGTATCTAGATGTCATGGTACGTCAAATACTGTATCTAGATGTCATGGTAAGTCAAATACTGTATCTAGATGTCGTGGTACGTCAAATACTACATATATAATGTCATGGTAAGTCAAATACTGTATCTAGATGTCATGGTAAGTCAAATACTACATATATAATGTCATGGTAAGTCAAATACTGTATCTAGATGTCATGGTAAGTCAAATACTGTATCTAGATGTCGTGGTACGTCAAATAGTACATATATAATGTCATGGTAAGTCAAATACTGTATCTAGATGTCATGGTAAGTCAAATACTGTATCTAGATGTCGTGGTACGTCAAATACTAATGTATAATGTCATGGTATGTCAAATACTACATATATAATGTCATAGTAAGTCAAATACTGTATCTAGATGTCGTGGTACGTCACATACTGTATCTAGATATCATGGTAAGTCAAATTCTGTATCTAGATGTCGTGGTACGACAAATACTACATATATAATGACAAGGTAAGTCAAATACTGTATCTAGATGTCATGGTAAGTCAATTACTGTATCGATATGTCGTTGTACGTCAAATACTACATATATAATGTTATGGTAAGTCAAATACTGTATATAGATAGTTGTCATGGTAAGTCAATTACCGTATCTATCTGTCATGGTACGTCAAATACTGTATCTGTATGTCATAGTAGGTCAATTACTGTATCTATATGTCATGGTAAGTCAAATACTACATATATAATGTCATGGTAAGTCAAATACTGTATCTAGATGGCATGGTACTTCAAATACTGTATCTAGATGTCATGGTAAGTCAAATACTGTATATATATGTCGAGGTACGTCAAATACTACATATATAATGTCATGGTAAGTCAAATACTGTATCTAGATGTCATGGTAAGTCAATCACTACATATATAATGTCATGGTAAGTCAAATACTGTATCTAGATGTCATGGTAAGTCCAATTCTGTATCTAGATGTCGTGGTACGTCAAATAGTACATATATAATGTCATGGTAAGTCAAATACTGTATATAGATGTCGTGGTACGTCAAATAGTACATAACTAATGTCATGGTAAATCAAATACTACATATATAATGTCATTGTATGTCAAATTCTGTATCTAGATGTCATTGTAAGTCAAATACTGTATCTAGATGTCATGGTAAGTCAAATACTGTATCAAGATGTCATGGTAAGTCAAATACTCTATGTAGTTGTCGTGGTACGTCAAAGAGTACATATATAATGTCATGGTAAGTCAAAAACTACATATATAATGTCATGGTAAGTCAAATACCGTATCTAGATGTCATGGTAAGTCAAATTCTGTATCTAGATGTCGTGGTACGTCAAATAGTACATATATAATGTCATGGTAAGTCAAATACTGTATCTAGATGTCGTGGTACGTCAAATAGTACATAAATAATGTCATGGTAAGTCAAATACTGTATCTAATGTCATGGTAAGTCAAATACTGTATCTAGATGTCATGGTAAGTCAAATACTGTATCTAGATGTCATGGTAAGTCAAATACTGTATCTAGATGTCATGGTAAGTCAAATTCTGTATCTAGATGTCGTGGTACGTCAAATAGTACATATATAATGTCATGGTAAGTCAAATACTGTATCTAGATGTCGTGGTACGTCAAATAGTACATAAATAATGACATGGTAAGTCAAATACTACATATATAATGTCATTGTATGTCAAATTCTGTATATAGATGTCATGGTAAGTCAAATACCGTATCTAGATGTCATGGTAAGTCAAATACTTTATCTAGATGTCGTGTACGTCAATAGTACATATATAATGTCATGGTAAGTCAAATACTGTATCTAGATGTCATGGCAAGTCAAATACTGTATCTAGATGTCGTGGTACGTCAAATAGTACATATATAATGTCATGGTATGTCAAATACTGTATCTAGATGTCGTAGTAAGTCAAATAGTACAAGTCAGGTAAGTCAAATACTAATAATGTCATGGTAAGTCAAATTCTGTATCTAGATGTCATGGTAAGTCAAATACTGTATCTAGATGTCATGGTAAGTCAAATACATGTATAGATGTCATGGTACGTCAAATACTACTATATAATGTCATGGTAAGTCAATACTGTATCTAGATGTCATGGTACGTCAAATACTGTATCTAGATTCATGGTAAGTCAAATCGTATCTAGATGTATGGTAAAATACATATATAATGTCATGTAAGTCAAATACTACATATATAATGTCATGGTAAGTCAAATACTGTATATATATGTCATGGTAAGTCAAATACTGTATCTAATGTCGTGGTACGTCAAATACTGTATCTAGATGTCATGGTAAGTCAAATACTGTATCTAGATGTCGTGGTACGTCAAATAGTACATGTATAATGTCATGGTATGTCAAATACTACATATATAATGTCATAGTAAGTCAAATACTGTATCTATATGTCATGGTAAGTCAAATACTACATATATAATGTCATGGTACGTCAAATACTGTATCTAGATGTCATGGTACGTCAAATACTGTATCTAGATGTCATGGTAAGTCAAATACTGTATCTAGATGTCATGGTACGTCAAATACTACATATATAATGTCAAGGTAAGTCAAATACTGTATCTAGATGTCATGGTAAGTCAAATACTGTATCGATATGTCGTGGTACGTCAAATACTACATATATAATGTCATGGTAAGTCAAATACTGTATCTAGATGTCGTGGTACGTCAAATAGTACATAATGTCATGGTAATCAATACTATCTAATGTCATGGTAAGTCAAATACTGTATCTAATGTCATTGTATGTCAAATACTGTATCTAGATGTCATGGTAAGTCAAATACTGTATCTAGATGTCATGGTAAGTCAAATACTTTATCTAGATGTCGTGGTACGTCAAATAGTACATATATAATGTCATGGTAAGTCAAATACTGTATCTAGATGTCGTACGTCAAATACTATACTAATGTCATGGTAAGTCAAATACTACATATATAATGTCATGGTAAGTCAAATACCGTATCTAATGTCATGGTAAGTCAAATACTGTATCTAGATGTCGTGGTACGTCAAATAGTACATATATAATGTCATGGTAAGTCAAATACTGTATCTAGATGTCGTGGTACGTCAAATAGTACATAAATAATGTCATGGTAAGTCAAATACTACATATATAATGTCATGGTATGTCAAATTCTGTATCTAGATGTCATGGTAAGTCAAATACTGTATCTAGATGTCGTGGTACGTCAAATAGTACATGTATAATGTCATGGTATGTCAAATACTGTATCTAGATGTCATGGTACGTCACATACTGTATCTAGATATCATGGTAAGTCAAATTCTGTATCTAGATGTCGTGGTACGTCAAATACTACATATATAATGACAATGTAAGTCAAATACTGTATCTAGATGTCATGGTAAGTCAATTACTGTATCGATATGTCGTTGTACGTCAAATACTACATATATAATGTTATGGTAAGTCAAATACTGTATATAGATAGTTGTCATGGTAAGTCAATTACCGTATCTATATGTCATGGTACGTCAAATACTGTATCTGTATGTCATGGTAGGTCAATTACTGTATATATATGTCATGGTAAGTCAAATACTGTATCTAGATGTCATGGTAAGTCAAATACTGTATCTAGATGTCATGGTACGTCAAATACTGTATCTATATGTCATGGTAAGTCAAATACTGTATCTAGATGTCGTGGTACGTCAAATACTACATATATAATGTCATGGTAAGTCAAATACTATATATAATGTCATGGTAAGTCAAATACTGTATCTAGATGTCATGGTAAGTCAAATACTGTATCTAGATGTCATGGTAAGTCAAATACTGTATCTAGATGTCGTGGTACGTCAAATACTACATAATAATGTCATGGTAAGTCAAATACTGTATCTAGATGTCATGGTAAGTCAAATATTACATAAATAATGGTACGTCAAATACTGTATCTAGATGTCATGGTAAGTCAAATACTGTATCTAGATGTCGTGGTACGTCAAATAGTACATATAATGTCATGGTACGCAATACTTATCTAATGTCATGTACGACAATACTGTATCTAGTGTCATGTACGCAATACTGTATCTAGATGTCATGGTAAGTCAAATACTCTATCTAGATGTCGTGGTACGTCAAATAGTACATATAAATGTCATGGTAAGTCAAATACTGTATCTAGATGTCATGGTACGTCAAATACTGTATCTAGATGTCATGGTACGTCAAATACTGTATCTAGATGTCATGGTAAGTCAAATACTCTATCTAGATGTCGTGGTACGTCAAATACTACATATAGATGTCATGGTACGGCTAATACTGTATCTAATGTCATGGTACGACTAATACTGTATCTAGATGTCATGGTAAGTCAAATACTGTATCTAGATGTCATGGTAAGTCAAATACTGTATCTAGATGTCGTGGTACGTCAAATAGTACATATATAATGTCATGGTATGTCAAATACTGTATCTAGATGTCGTGGTACGTCAAATAGTACATAAATAATGTCATGGTAAGTCAAATACTACATATATAATGTCATGGTATGTCAAATTCTGTATCTAGATGTCATGGTAAGTCAAATACTGTATCTAGATGTCGTGGTAAGTCAAATGCTGTATCTAGATGTCGTGGTACGTCAAATAGTACATATATAATGTCATGGTAAATCAAAT
>CM026386.1:5043984-5065431 GCA_014843695.1 Archivesica marissinica | reverse complement strand
GCATGATGGTCAATGTGCAGATGATACATCTGTTACATGTATTGCATGATGGTCACTGTGCAGTTGTTACACTTGTTACATGCATTGCATGATGTATTGCATGATGGTCATTGTGCAATTGGTACATCTGTTACATGTATTGCATGATGGTCATTGTGCAGATGGTACATCTGTTACATGTATTGCATGATGTATTGCATGATGGTCATTGTGCAGTTGGTATATCAGTTACATGTATTGCATCATGTATTGCATGATGGTCATTGTGCAGTTGGTATATCAGTTACATGTATTGCATCATGTGTTGCATGATGGTCATTGTGCCGTTGATACACCTGTTACATGTATTGCATGATGGTCATTGTGCAGTTAGTACATCCGTTACTTGTATTGCATGATGGCCATTGTGCAGTTGGTACATCTGTTGCATGTATTGCATGATGGCCATTGTGCAGTTGGTACATATGATACATGTATTGCATGATGGTGAGTGTGCAGTTGATACATCTGTTACATGTATTGCATGATGGTCATTGTGCAGTTGGTACATATGTTACATGTATTGCATGATGGTCATTGTGCAGTTGGTACATCTGTTACATGTATTGCGTGATGGTCATTGTGCAGTTGGTACATATGTTACGTGTATTGCATGCTGACCATTTTGCAGTTGATACATCTGTTACATGTATTGCAGGATGTATTGCATGATGGTAATTGTGTAGATGATACATCTGTTACATGTATTGCAAGATGGTCACTGTGCAGTTGTTACACTTGTTACATGCATTGCATGATGTATTGCATGATGGTCATTGTGCAGTTGGTACATCTGTTACATGTATTGCATGATGGTCATTGTGCAGTTGGTACATCTGTTACATGTATTGCATGATGTATTGCATGATGGTCATTGTGCAGTTGGTACATCTGTTACATGTATTGCATGATGTATTGCATGATGGTCATTATACAGTTGGTACATCAGTTACATGTATTGTATGATGGCCATTGTGCAGTTGTTACACCTGTTACATGTATTGCATGGTGGTCGTTGTGCAGTTGATACATCTGTTACATGGATTGCATGATGGTCATTGTGCAGTTGGTACATCTGTTACATGTATTGCATGATGGTCATTGTGCAGTTGATACATCTGATACATGTATTGAATGATGTATTCCATGATGTATTGCATGATGGCCATTGTGCCGTTGGTACATCTGTTACATGTATTGCATGATGTATTGCATGATGGTCATTGTGCAGTTGGTACATCAGTTACATGTATTGTATGATTGCCATTGTGCAGTTGATATACCTGTTACATGTATTGCATGGTGGTCGTTGTGCAGGTGATACACCTGTTACATGTGTTGCATGATGGTCATTGTGCCGTTGATACACCTGTTACATGTATTGCATGATGGTCATTGTGCAGTTCGTACATCTGTTACATGTATTGCATGATGGTCATTATGCAGTTGTTACATCTGTAACATGTATTGCATGATGGTCATTGTGCAGTTGATACATCCGTTACATGTATTGCATGATGGCCATTGTGCAGTTAGTACATCCGTTACATGTATTGCATGATGGCCATTGTGCAGTTGGTACATCTGTTGCATGTATTGCATGATGGCCATTGTGCAGTTGGTACATATGATACATGTATTGCATGATGGTGATTGTGCAGTTGGTACATCTGTTACATGTATTGCGTGATGGTCATTGTGCAGTTGGTACATATGTTACGTGTATTGCAGGATGTATTGCATGATGGTCAATGTGCAGATGATACATCTGTTACATGTATTGCATGATGGTCACTGTGCAGTTGTTACACTTGTTACATGCATTGCATGATGTATTGCATGATGGTCATTGTGCAATTGGTACATCTGTTACATGTATTGCATGATGGTCATTGTGCAGTTGGTACATCTGTTACATGTATTGCATGATGTATTGCATGATGGTCATTGTGCAGTTGGTATATCAGTTACATGTATTGCATCATGTATTGCATGATGGTCATTGTGCAGTTGGTATATCAGTTACATGTATTGCATCATGTGTTGCATGATGGTCATTGTGCCGTTGATACACCTGTTACATGTATTGCATGATGGTCATTTTGCAGTTGATACATCTGTTACATGTATTGAATGATGTATTCCATGATGTATTGCATGATGGCCATTGTGCCGTTGGTACATCTGTTACGTGTATTGCATGATGGTCTTTGTGCAGTTGATACATCTGTTACATGTATTGCATGATGGTCATTAGGCAGTTGGTACATCTGTTACATGTATTGCATGATGGTCAGTTTGCAGCTGGTACATCTGTTACATGGATTGCATGATGGTCATTGTTCAGTTGGTACATCTGTTACATGTATTGCATGATGATCATTGTGCAGTTAGTACATCTGTTACACGTATTGCATGATGGTCATTATGCAGTTGTTACATCTGTAACATGTATTGCATGATGGTCATTGTGCAGTTGATACATCTGTTACATGTATTGCATGATGGTCATTGTGCAGTTGGTACATCTGTTACATGTATTGCATGATGTATTGCATGATGGTCATTGTGCAGTTGGTACAACTGTTACATGTATTGCATGATGGTCATTGTGCAGTTGGTGCATCAGTTACATGTATTGCATGATGGCCATTGTGCAGTTGATACATCTATTACATGTATTGCATGATGTGTTGCATGATGGTCATTGTACAATTGATACATCTGTTACATGAATTGCATGATGTATTGCATGATGGTCATTGTGCAGTTCGTACATCTGTTACATGTATTGCATGATGGTCATTATGCAGTTGTTACATCTGTAACATGTATTGCATGATGGTCATTGTGCAGTTGATACATCCGTTACATGTATTGCATGATGGCCATTGTGCAGTTAGTACATCCGTTACATGTATTGCATGATGGCCATTGTGCAGTTGGTACATCTGTTGCATGTATTGCATGATGGCCATTGTGCAGTTGGTACATATGATACATGTATTGCATGATGGTGATTGTGCAGTTGGTACATCTGTTACATGTATTGCGTGATGGTCATTGTGCAGTTGGTACATATGTTACGTGTATTGCAGGATGTATTGCATGATGGTCAATGTGCAGATGATACATCTGTTACATGTATTGCATGATGGTCATTGTGCAGTTGTTACACTTGTTACATGCATTGCATGATGTATTGCATGATGGTCATTGTGCAATTGGTACATCTGTTACATGTATTGCATGATGGTCATTGTGCAGTTGGTACATCTGTTACATGTATTGCATGATGTATTGCATGATGGTCATTGTGCAGTTGGTATATCAGTTACATGTATTGCATCATGTGTTGCATGATGGTCATTGTGCCGTTGATACACCTGTTACATGTATTGCATGATGGTCATTTTGCAGTTGATACATCTGTTACATGTATTGAATGATGTATTCCATGATGTATTGCATGATGGCCATTGTGCCGTTGGTACATCTGTTACGTGTATTGCATGATGGTCTTTGTGCAGTTAATACATCTGTTACATGTGTTGCATGATGGTCATTATGCAGTTGGTACATCTGTTACATGTATTGCATGATGGTCAGTTTGCAGCTGGTACATCTGTTACATGGATTGCATGATGGTCATTGTTCAGTTGGTACATCTGTTACATGTATTGCATGATGGTCATTGTGCAGTTAGTACATCTGTTACATGTATTGCATGATGGTCATTATGCAGTTGTTACATCTGTAACATGTATTGCATGATGGTCATTGTGCAGTTGATACATCTGTTACATGTATTGCATGATGGTCTTTGTGAAGTTGATACATCTGTTACATGTATTGAATGATGTATTCCATGATGCATTGCATGATGGTCATTGTGCAGTTGATACATCTGTTACATGTATTGAATAATGTAATCCATGATGCATTGCATGATGGTCATTGTGCAGTTGGTACATCTGTTACATGTGTTGCATGATGGTCATTGTGCTGTTGGTACAACTGTTAAAAGCATTGCATGATGGTCATTGTGCAGTTGGTACATCTCTTACATGTATTGCATGATGGTCATTGTGCAGTTGGTACATCTGTAACATGTATTGCATGATGGTCATTGTGCAGTTGGTACATCTGTTACATGTATTGCATGATGTATTGCATGATGGTCATTGTGCAGTTGGTACATCTGTTACATGCATTGCATGATGGCCATTGTGCAGTTGGTACATCTGTTACATGCATAGCATGATGGCCATTGTGCAGTTGATACATCTGTTTCATGTTTTGCATGATGTATTACATGATGGTCATTGTGCAGTTGGTACATCTGTTACATGCATAGCATGATGGCCATTGTGCAGTTGATACATCTGATACATGTATTGCATGATGTATTGCATGATGGTCATTGTGCAGTTGGTACATCTGTTACATGTATTGCATGATGGTCATTGTGCAGTTGATACATATGTTACATGTATTGCATGATGGTCATTGTGCAGTTGTTACATCTGATACATGTATTGCATGATGTATTGCATGATGGTCATTGTGCAGTTGGTACATCTGTTACATGTATTGCATGATGGTCAATGTGCAGTTGGTACATCTGTTACATGTATTGCATGATGGTCATTGTGCAGTTGGTACATCTGTTACATGTATTGCATGATGGTCATTGTGCAGTTGGTACATCTGTTACATGTATTGCATGATGTATTGCATGATGGTCATTGTGCAGTTGGTACATCTGTTACATGTATTGCATGATGGTCATTGTGCAGTTGGTATATCTGTTACATGTATTGTATGATGGCCATTGTGCAGTTGATACACCTGTTACATGTATTGCATGGTGGTTATTGTGCAGTTGATAAACCTGTTACATGTATTGCATGATGGTCATTGTGCCGTTGATACACCTGTTACATGTATTGCATGATTGTCATTGTGTAGTTGATACATCTGTTACATGTATTGAATGATGTATTCCATGATGTATTGCATGGTGGTTATTGTGCAGTTGATACACCTGTTACATGTATTGCTTGATGGTCATTGTGCCGTTGATACACCTGTTACATGTATTGCATGATGGTTATTGTGCAGTTGATACACCTGTTACATGTATTGCATGATGGTCATTGTGCCGTTGATACACGTGTTACATGTATTGCATGATGGTCATTGTGCAGTTGATACATCTGTTACATGTATTGAATGATGTATTCCATGATGCATTGCATGATGGTCATTGTGCCGTTGATACACCTGTTACATGTATTGCATGATGGTCATTGTGCAGTTGATACATCTGTTACATGCATTGAATAATGTATTCTATGATGCATTGCATGATGGTCATTGTGCAGTTGGTACATCTATTACTTGTGTTGCATGATGGCCATTGTGCAGTTGGTACATCTGTTACATGCATAGCATGATGGCCATTGTGCAGTTGATACATCTGTTTCATGTTTTGCATGATGTATTACATGATGGTCATTATGCAGTTGGTACATCTGTTACATGCATAGCATGATGGCCATTGTGCAGTTGATACATCTGTTTCATGGTTTGCATGATGTATTACATGATGGTCATTGTGCAGTTGGTACATCTGTTACATGTATTGCATGATGCTCATTGTGCAGTTGATACACATGTTACATGTATTGCATGATGCTCATTGTGCAGTTGATACATCTGTTACATGTATTGCATGCTGTATTGCATGATGGCCATTGTGCCGTTGTTACATCTGTTACATGTATTGCATAATGGCCATTGTGCAGTTGATACATCTGATACATGTATTGCATGATGTATTGCATGATGGTCATTGTGCAGTTGGTACATCTGTTACATGTATTGCATGATGGTCATTGTGCAGTTGATACATATGTTACATGTATTGCATGATGGTCATTGTGCAGTTGGTACATCTGATGCATGTATTGCATGATGTATTGCATGATGGTCATTGTGCAGTTGGTACATCTGTTACATGTATTGCATGATGGTCATTGTGCAGTTGGTACATCTGTTACATGTAGTGCATGATGGTCATTGTGCAGTTGGTACATCTGTTACATGTATTGCATGATGGTCATTGTGCAGTTGGTACATCTGTTACATGTATTGCATGATGTATTGCATGATGGTCATTGTGCAGTTGGTACAACTGTTACATATATTGCATGATGGTCATTGTGCAGTTGGTGCATCAGTTACATGTATTGCATGATGGCCATTGTGCAGTTGATACATCTATTACATGTATTGCATGATGTGTTGCATGATGGTCATTGTACAATTGATACATCTGTTACATGAATTGCATGATGTATTGCATGATGGTCATTGTGCAGTTGCTACATCTGTTACAGGTATTGCATGATGTATTGCATGATGGTCATTGTGCAGTTGTTACATCTGTTACATGTATTGCATGATGTATTGCATGATGGTCATTGTGCAGTTGATACATCTGTTATATGTATTGCATGATGGTCATTGTGTAGTTGGTACAACTGTTACATGTATTGCATGATGGTCATTGTGTAGTTCGTACATCTGTTACATGTATTGCATGATGGTCATTGTGCAGTTGGTACATCCGTTACATGTATTGAATGATGGTCATTGTGCAGTTGGTACATCTGTTACATGTATTGCATGATGGTCATTGTGCAGTTGGTACACCTGTTACATGTATTGCATGGTGGTTATTGTGCAGTTGATACACCTGTTACATGTATTGCATGATGGTCATTGTGCCGTTGATACACCTGTTACATGTATTGCATGATTGTCTTTGTGAAGTTGATACATCTGTTACATGTATTGAATGATGTATTCCATGATGCATTGCATGATGGTCATTGTGCAGTTGATACATCTGTTACATGTATTGAATAATGTAATCCATGATGCATTGCATGATGGTCATTGTGCAGTTGGTACATCTGTTACATGTGTTGCATGATGGTCATTGTGCTGTTGGTACAACTGTTAAAAGCATTGCATGATGGTCATTGTGCAGTTGGTACATCTCTTACATGTATTGCATGATGGTCATTGTGCAGTTGGTACATCTGTAACATGTATTGCATGATGGTCATTGTGCAGTTGATACATATGTTACATGTATTGCATGATGGTCATTGTGCAGTTGGTACATCTGTTACATGTATTGCATGATGTATTGCATGATGGTCATTGTGCA
The DNA here is from genome assembly GCA_014843695.1 of Archivesica marissinica. Lineage (NCBI taxonomy): Eukaryota > Metazoa > Mollusca > Bivalvia > Venerida > Vesicomyidae > Archivesica > Archivesica marissinica. The sequence continues at coordinate 5,058,149 of CM026386.1, read as the reverse complement.
GTTGGTACATCTGTTACATGCATTGCATGATGGCCATTGTGCAGTTGGTACATCTGTTACATGCATAGCATGATGGCCATTGTGCAGTTGATACATCTGTTTCATGTTTTGCATGATGTATTACATGATGGTCATTGTGCAGTTGGTACATCTGTTACATGCATAGCATGATGGCCATTGTGCAGTTGATACATCTGATACATGTATTGCATGATGTATTGCATGATGGTCATTGTGCAGTTGGTACATCTGTTACATGTATTGCATGATGGTCATTGTGCAGTTGATACATATGTTACATGTATTGCATGATGGTCATTGTGCAGTTGGTACATCTGATACATGTATTGCATGATGTATTGCATGATGGTCATTGTGCAGTTGGTACATCTGTTACATGTATTGCATGATGGTCATTGTGCAGTTGGTACATCTGTTACATGTATTGCATGATGGTCATTGTGCAGTTGGTACATCTGTTACATGTATTGCATGATGGTCATTGTGCAGTTGGTACATCTGTTACATGTATTGCATGATGTATTGCATGATGGTCATTGTGCAGTTGGTACATCTGTTACATGTATTGCATGATGGTCATTGTGCAGTTGGTATATCTGTTACATGTATTGTATGATGGCCATTGTGCAGTTGATACACCTGTTACATGTATTGCATGGTGGTTATTGTGCAGTTGATAAACCTGTTACATGTATTGCATGATGGTCATTGTGCCGTTGATACACCTGTTACATGTATTGCATGATTGTCATTGTGCAGTTGATACATCTGTTACATGTATTGAATGATGTATTCCATGATGTATTGCATGGTGGTTATTGTGCAGTTGATACACCTGTTACATGTATTGCTTGATGGTCATTGTGCCGTTGATACACCTGTTACATGTATTGCATGATGGTTATTGTGCAGTTGATACACCTGTTACATGTATTGCATGATGGTCATTGTGCCGTTGATACACCTGTTACATGTATTGCATGATGGTCATTGTGCAGTTGATACATCTGTTACATGTATTGAATGATGTATTCCATGATGCATTGCATGATGGTCATTGTGCCGTTGATACACCTGTTACATGTATTGCATGATGGTCATTGTGCAGTTGATACATCTGTTACATGCATTGAATAATGTATTCCATGATGCATTGCATGATGGTCATTGTGCAGTTGGTACATCTATTACTTGTGTTGCATGATGGCCATTGTGCAGTTGGTACATCTGTTACATGCATAGCATGATGGCCATTGTGCAGTTGATACATCTGTTTCATGTTTTGCATGATGTATTACATGATGGTCATTGTGCAGTTGGTACATCTGTTACATGCATAGCATGATGGCCATTGTGCAGTTGATACATCTGTTTCATGGTTTGCATGATGTATTACATGATGGTCATTGTGCAGTTGGTACATCTGTTACATGTATTGCATGATGCTCATTGTGCAGTTGATACATATGTTACATGTATTGCATGATGTTTGCTTGTCATTGTGCAGTTGATACATCTGTTACATGTATTGCATGATGGCCATTGTGCAGTTGATACATCTGTTACATGTATTGTGTTTGCATGATGGTCATTGTGCAGTTGATACATCTGTTACATGTATTGCATGATGGTCATTGTGCAGTTGGTACATCTGTTACATGTATTGCATGATGGTCATTGTGCAGTTGATACATATGTTACATGTATTGCATGATGGTCATTGTGCAGTTGGTACATCTGATACATGTATTGCATGATGTATTGCATGATGGTCATTGTGCAGTTGGTACATCTGTTACATGTATTGCATGATGGTCATTGTGCAGTTGGTACATCTGTTACATGTATTGCATGATGTATTGCATGATGGTCATTGTGCAGTTGGTACATCTGTTACATGTATTGCATGATGGTCATTGTGCAGTTGGTACATCTGTTACATGTATTGTATGATGGCCATTGTGCAGTTGATACACCTGTTACATGTATTGCATGGTGGTTATTGTGCAGTTGATAAACCTGTTACATGTATTGCATGATGGTCATTGTGCCGTTGATACACCTGTTACATGTATTGCATGATTGTCATTGTGCAGTTGATACATCTGTTACATGTATTGAATGATGTATTCCATGATGTATTGCATGGTGGTTATTGTGCAGTTGATACACCTGTTACATGTATTGCTTGATGGTCATTGTGCCGTTGATACACCTGTTACATGTATTGCATGATGGTCAGTGTGCAGTTGGTACATCTGTTACATGTATTGCATGATGGTCATTGTGCAGTTGGTACATCTGTTACATGTATTGTATGATGGCCATTGTGCAGTTGATACACCTGTTACATGTATTGCATGGTGGTTATTGTGCAGTTGATACACCTGTTACATGTATTGCATGATGGTCATTGTGCCGTTGATACACCTGTTACATGTATTGCATTATGGTCATTGTGCAGTTGATACATCTGTTACATGTATTGAATGATGTATTCCATGATGCATTGCATGATGGTCATTGTGCCGTTGATACACCTGTTACATGTATTGCATGATGGTCATTGTGCAGTTGATACATCTGTTACATGTATTGAATAATGTATTCCATGATGCATTGCATGATGGTCATTGTGCAGTTGGTACATCTATTACTTGTGTTGCATGATGGTCATTGTGCAGTTGGTACAACTGTTAAAAGCATTGCATGATGGTCATTGTGCAGTTGGTACATCTCTTAGATGTATTGCATGATGGTCATTGTGCAGTTGGTACATCTGTTACATGTATTGCATGATGGTCATTATGCAGTTGGTACATCTGTAACATGTATTGCATTGTGCAGTTGATACATCTGTTACATGTATTGCATGATGGTCATTGTGCAGTTGGTACATCTGTTACATGTATTGCATGATGTATTGCATGATGGTCATTGTGCAGTTGGTACATCTGTTACATGTATTGCATGATGGTCATTGTGCAGTTGGTACATCTGTTACATGTATTGCATGATGGCCATTGTGCAGTTGATACATCTGTTACATGTATTGCATGATGGCCATTGTGCAGTTGGTACATCTGTTACATGTATTGCATGATGTATTGCATGATGGTCATTGTGCAGTTGGTACATATGTTACATGTATTGTATGGTGGTCATTGTGCAGTTGATACATCTGGTTACATGTATTACATGATGGTCATTGTGCAGTTGGTACATCTGTTTTGCATGATGTATTGCATGATGGTCATTGTGCAGTTGGTACATCTGTTACATGTATTGTATGATGGTCATTGTGCAGTTGGTACATCTGTTACATGCATAGCATGATGGCCATTGTGCAGTTGATACATCTGTTTCATGTTTTGCATGATGTATTACATGATGGTCATTGTGCAGTTGGTACATCTGTTACATGCATAGCATGATGGCCATTGTGCAGTTGATACATCTGTTTCATGTTTTGCATGATGTATTACATGATGGTCATTGTGCAGTTGGTACATCTGTTACATGTATTGCATGATGCTCATTGTGCAGTTGATACATCTGTTACATGTATTGCATGCTGTATTGCATGATGGCCATTGTGCCGTTGTTACATCTGTTACATGTATTGCATAATGGCCATTGAGCAGTTGATACATCTGATACATGTATTGCATGATGTATTGCATGATGGTCATTGTGCAGTTGGTACATCTGTTACAAGTATTGCATTATGGTCATTGTGCAGTTGATACATATGTTACATGTATTGCATGATGGTCATTGTGCAGTTGGTACATCTGATACATGTATTGCATGATGTATTGCATGATGGTCATTGTGCAGTTGGTACATCTGTTACATGTATTGCATGATGGTCATTGTGCAGTTGGTACATCTGTTACACGTATTGCATGATGGTCATTGTGCAGTTGGTACATCTGTTACATGTATTGCATGATGGTCATTGTGCAGTTGGTATATCTGTTACATGTATTGCATGATGTATTGCATGATGGTCATTGTGCAGTTGGTACATCTGTTACATGTATTGCATGATGGTCATTGTGCAGTTGGTACATCTGTTACATGTATTGCATGATGTATTGCATGATGGCCATTGTGCAGTTGGTACATCTGTTACATGTATTGTATGATGGCCATTGTGCAGTTGATACACCTGTTACATGTATTGCATGGTGGTTATTGTGCAGTTGTTAAACCTGTTACATGTATTGCATGATGGTCATTGTCCCGTTGATACACCTGTTACATGTATTGCATGATTGTCATTGTGCAGTTGATACATCTGTTACATGTATTGAATGATGTATTCCATGATGTATTGCATGGTGGTTATTGTGCAGTTGATACACCTGTTACATGTATTGCTTGATGGTCATTGTGCCGTTGATACACCTGTTACATGTATTGCATGATGGTCAGTGTGCAGTTGGTACATCTGTTACATGTATTGCATGATGGTCATTGTGCAGTTGGTACATCTGTTACATATTTTGCATGATGTATTGTATGATGGTCATTGTGCAGTTGGTACATCTGTTACATGTATTGTATGATGGCCATTGTGCAGTTGGTACACCTGTTACATGTATTGCATGGTGGTTATTGTGCAGTTGATACACCTGTTACATGTATTGCATGATGGTCATTGTGCCGTTGATACACCTGTTACAGGTATTGCATGATGGTCATTGTGCAGTTGATAAATCTGTTACATGTATTGAATGATGTATTCCATGATGCATTGCATGATTGTCATTGTGCCGTTCATACACCTGTTACATGTATTGCATAATGGTCATTGTGCAGTTGATACATCTGTTACATGTATTGCATAATGTATTCCATGATGCATTGCATGATGGTCATTGTGCAGTTGGTACATCTATTACTTGTGTTGCATGATGGTCATTGTGCAGTTGGTACAACTGTTAAAAGCATTGCATGATGGTCATTGTGCAGTTGGTACATCTCTTACATGTATTGCATGATGGTCAGTGTGCAGTTGGTACATCTGTTACATGTATTGCATGATGGTCATTATGCAGTTGGTACATCTGTAACATGTATTGCATGATGGTCATTGTGCAGTTGATACATCTGTTACATGTATTGCATGATGGTCATTGTGCAGTTGGTACATCTGTTACATGTATTGCATGATGGTCATTGTGCAGTTGGTACATCTGTTACATGTATTGCATGATGGCCATTGTGCAGTTGATACATCTGTTACATGTATTGCATGATGGTCATTGTGCAGTTGGTACATCTGTTACATGTATTACATGATGGTCATTGTGCAGTTGGTACATCTGTTACATGTATTGCATGATGTATTGCATGATGGTCATTGTGCAGTTGGTACATCTGTTACATGTATTGCATGATGGTCATTGTGCAGTTGGTACATCTATTACTTGTGTTGCATGATGGTCATTGTGCAGTTGGTACAACTGTTAAAAGCATTGCATGATGGTCATTGTGCAGTTGGTACATCTCTTAGATGTATTGCATGATGGTCATTGTGCAGTTGGTACATCTGTTACATGTATTGCATGATAGTCATTATGCAGTTGGTACATCTGTAACATGTATTGCATTGTGCAGTTGATACATCTGTTACATGTATTGCATGATGGTCATTGTGCAGTTGGTACATCTGTTACATGTATTGCATGATGTATTGCATGATGGTCATTGTGCAGTTGGTACATCTGTTACATGTATTGCATGATGGTCATTGTGCAGTTGGTACATCTGTTACATGTATTGCATGATGGCCATTGTGCAGTTGATACATCTGTTACATGTATTGCATGATGGTCATTGTGCAGTTGGTACATCTGTTACATGTATTGCATGATGGTCATTGTGCAGTTGGTACATCTGTTACATGTATTGCATGATGGTCATTGTGCAGTTGATACATCTGTTACATGTATTGCATGATGATGTCATTGTGCAGTTGGTACATCTGTTACATGTATTGCATGATGTATTGCATGATGGTCATTGTGCAGTTGGTACATCTGTTACATGTATTGCATGATGGTCATTGTGCAGTTGGTACATCTGTTACATGTATTGCATGATGGTCATTGTGCAGTTGATACATCTGTTACATGTTTTGCATGATGTATTACATGATGGTCATTGTGCAGTTGGTACATCTGTTACATGCATTGCATGATGGCCATTGTGCAGTTGATACATCTGTTTCATGTTTTGCATGATGTATTACATGATGGTCATTGTGCAGTTGGTACATCTGTTACATGTATTGCATGATGTGCATGATGGTCATTGTGCAGTTGATACATCTGTTACATGTATTGCATGATGTATTGCATGATGGCCATTGTGCAGTTGTTACATCTGTTACATGTATTGCATGATGGCCATTGAGCAGTTGATACATCTGATACCTGTATTGCATGATGTATTGCATGATGGTCATTGTGCAGTTGGTACATCTGTTACAAGTATTGCATTATGGTCATTGTGCAGTTGATACATATGTTACATGTATTGCATGATGGTCATTGTGCAGTTGGTACATCTGATACATGTATTGCATGATGTATTGCATGATGGTCATTGTGCAGTTGGTACATCTGTTACATGTATTGCATGATGGTCATTGTGCAGTTGGTACATCTGTTACACGTATTGCATGATGGTCATTGTGCAGTTGGTACATCTGTTACATGTATTGCATGATGGTCATTGTGCAGTTGGTACATCTGTTACATGTATTGCATGATGTATTGCATGATGGTCATTGTGCAGTTGGTACATCTGTTACATGTATTGCATGATGTATTGCATGATGGTCATTGTGCAGTTGGTACATCTGTTACATGTATTGCATGATGGCCATTGTGCAGTTGGTACATCTGTTACATGTATTGTATGATGGCCATTGTGCAGTTGATACACCTGTTACATGTATTGCATGGTGGTTATTGTGCAGTTGTTAAACCTGTTACATGTATTGCATGATGGTCATTGTCCCGTTGATACACCTGTTACATGTATTGCATGATTGTCATTGTGCAGTTGATACATCTGTTACATGTATTGAATGATGTATTCCATGATGTATTGCATGGTGGTTATTGTGCAGTTGATACACCTGTTACATGTATTGCTTGATGGTCATTGTGCCGTTGATACACCTGTTACATGTATTGCATGATGGTCAGTGTGCAGTTGGTACATCTGTTACATGTATTGCATGATGGTCATTGTGCAGTTGGTACATCTGTTACATGTTTTGCATGATGTATTGTATGATGGTCATTGTGCAGTTGGTACATCTGTTACATGTATTGTATGATGGCCATTGTGCAGTTGGTACACCTGTTACATGTATTGCATGGTGGTTATTGTGCAGTTGGTACACCTGTTACATGTATTGCATGATGGTCATTGTGCCGTTGATACACCTGTTACATGTATTGCATGATGGTCATTGTGCAGTTGATACATCTGTTACATGTATTGAATGATGTATTCCATGATGCATTGCATGATGGTCATTGTGCCGTTCATACACCTGTTACATGTATTGCATAATGGTCATTGTGCAGTTGATACATCTGTTACATGTATTGAATAATGTATTCCATGATGCATTGCATGATGGTCATTGTGCAGTTCGTACATCTATTACTTGTGTTGCATGATGGTCATTGTGCAGTTGGTACAACTGTTAAAAGCATTGCATGATGGTCATTGTGCAGTTGGTACATCTCTTACATGTATTGCATGATGGTCAGTGTGCAGTTGGTACATCTGTTACATGTATTGCATGATGGTCATTATGCAGTTGGTACATCTGTAACATGTATTGCATGATGGTCATTGTGCAGTTGATACATCTGTTACATGTATTGCATGATGGTCATTGTGCAGTTGGTCCATCTGTTACATGTATTGCATGATGGTCATTGTGCAGTTGGTACATCTGTTACATGTATTGCATGATGGCCATTGTGCAGTTGATACATATAAAAAGATATTATTGGAAAAGACCGAACATATTAAAGTTCAAGGAGTTGCTACAAGCTACTAGTTCGTGTATTGTTAGAAACTTGTCGATGTATATATGTAAAAGCTTTGAAAAAAGAAATACTTTATACTACCATCAATAACCTATTCTTCTCACTGTGTGTCAGAGTATATGTACAAATTGTGTCACCATTGATATGTTATGTAATAATATGTTGTATGCATGTATACTGATAGGCATGATGCCTTTGTAATAATAAACTTATAATTATATTATACATCTGTTACATGTATTGCATGATGGTCATTGTGCAGTTGGTACATCTGTTACATGTATTGCATGATGTATTGCATGATGGTCATTGTGCAGTTGGTACATCTGTTACATGTATTGCATGATGTATTGCATGATGGTCATTGTGCAGTTGATACATCTGGTTACATGTATTACATGATGGTCATTGTGCAGTTGGTACATCTGTTACATGTATTGCATGATGTATTGCATGATGGTCATTGTGCATTTGGTACATCTGTTACATGTATTGTATGATGGTCATTGTGCAGTTGGTACATCTGTTACATGTATTGCATGATGTAATGCATGATAGTCATTATGCAGTTGGTACATCTGTTACATGTTTTGCATGATGGTCATTGTGCAGTTGGTACATCTTTTTCATGTATTGCATGACGGCCATTGTGCAGTTGATACATCTGTTACGTGTATTACATGATGGTCATTGTGCAGTTGGTACATCTCTTACATGTACTGCATGATGGTCTTTGTGCAGTTGGTACATCTGTTACATGTTTTGTATGTTGTATTGTATGGTGGTCATTGTGCAGTTGGTACATCTGTTACATGTATTGTATGATGGTCATTGTGCAGTTGATACACCTGTTACATGTATTGCATGGTGGTTATTGTGCAGTTGATACATATGTTACATGTATTGCATGATGTATTGCATGATGGCCATTGTGCAGTTGGTACATCTGTTACATGTATTGCATGATGGTCATTGTGCAGTTGGTACATCTGTTACATGTATTGCATGATGTATTGCATGATTGTCATTGTGCAGTTGGTACAACTGTTAAAAGCATTGCATGATGGTCATTGTGCAGTTGGTACATCTGTTACATGTATTGCATGATGTTCATTGTGCAGTTGGTACATCTGTTACATGTATTGCATGATGGTCATTCTGCAGTTGGTACATTTATAACATGTATTGCATGATGGTCATTGTGCAGTTGATACATTTGTTACATGTATTGCATGATGGTCATTGTGCAGTTGGTACATCTGTTACAAGCATTGCATGATGGTCATTGTGCAGTTGGTACATCTGTTACATGTATTGCATGATGGTCATTGTGCAGTTGGTACATCTGTTACATGTATTGCATGATGGCCATTGTGCAGTTGATACATCTGTTACATGTATTGCATGATGGTCATTGTGCAGTTGGTACATCTGTTACATGTATTGCATGATGTATTGCATGATGGTCATTGTGCAGTTGGTACATCTGTTACATGTATTGCATGATGGTCATTGTGCAGTTGGTACATCTGTTACATGTATTGCATGATGGTCATTGTGCAGTTGATACATCTGTTACATGTATTGCATGATGTTTGTGTGGTCATTGTGCAGTTGGTACATCTGTTACATGTATTGCATGATGGTCATTGTGCAGTTGGTACATCTGTTAAAAGCATTGCATGATGGTCATTGTGCAGTTGGTACATCTGTTACATGTATTGCATGATGGTCATTGTGCAGTTGTTACATCTGTTACATGTATTGCATGATTGTCATTGTGCAGTTGATACATCTGTTACATGTATTGCATGATGGTCATTGTGCAGTTGGTACATCTGTTACATGTATTGCATAATGTATTGCATGATGGTCATTGTGCAGTTGGTACATCTGTTACATGTATTGCATGATGGTCATTGTGCAGTTGGTACATCTGTTACATGTATTGCATGATGTATTGCATGATGGTCATTGTGCAGTTGGTACATCTGTTACATGTATTGCATGATGGTCATTGTGCAGTTGTACATCTGTTACATGTATTGTATGATGGTCATTGTGCAGTTGGTACATCTGTTACATGTATTGCATGATGTTCATTGTGCAGTTGGTACACTGTTACATGTATTGCATGATGGTCATTCTGCAGTTGGTACATTTATAACATGTATTGCATGATGGTCATTGTGCAGTTGATACATTTGTTACATGTATTGCATGATGGTCATTGTGCAGTTGGTACATCTGTTACAAGCATTGCATGATGGTCATTGTGCAGTTGGTACATCTGTTACATGTATTGCATGATGGTCATTGTGCAGTTGGTACATCTGTTACATGTATTGCATGATGGCCATTGTGCAGTTGATACATCTGTTACATGTATTGCATGATGGTCATTGTGCAGTTGGTACATCTGTTACATGTTTGTGGTATTGCATGATGGTCATTGTGCAGTTGGTACATCTGTTACATGTATTGCATGATGGTCATTGTGCAGTTGGTACATCTGTTACATGTATTGCATGATGGCCATTGTGCAGTTGATACATCTGTTACATGTATTGCATGATGTATTGCATGATGGTCATTGTGCAGTTGGTACATCTGTTACATGTATTGCATGATGGTCATTGTGCAGTTGGTACAACTGTTAAAAGCATTGCATGATGGTCATTGTGCAGTTGGTACATCTCTTACATGTATTGCATGATGGTCATTGTGCAGTTGTTACATCTGTAACATGTATTGCATGATTGTCATTGTGCAGTTGATACATCTGTTACATGTATTGCATGATGGCCATTGTGCAGTTGGTACATCTGTTACATGTATTGCATAATGTATTGCATGATGGTCATTGTGCAGTTGGTACATCTGTTACATGTATTGCATGATGGTCATTGTGCAGTTGGTACATCTGTTACATGTATTGCATGATGTATTGCATGATGGTCATTGTGCAGTTGGTACATCTGTTACATGTATTGCATGATGGTCATTGTGCAGTTGGTACATCTGTTACATGTATTGTATGATGGTCATTGTGCAGTTGGTACATCTGTTACATGTATTGCATGATGTATTGCATGATGGTAATTGTGCAGTTGATGCATCTGTTACATGTATTGCATGATGGTCATTGTGCAGTTGGTACATCTGTTACATGCATAGCATAATGGCCATTGTACAGTTAATACATCTGTTACATGCATTGCATTATGGTAATTGTGCTGTTGATACATCTGATACATGTTTTGCATGATGTATTGTATGATGGTCATTTTGCAGTTGGTACATCTGTTACATGTATTGTATGATGGCCATTGTGCAGTTGATACACCTGTTACATGTATTGCATGGTGGATATTGTGCAGTTGATAAAGCTGTTACATGTATTGCATGATGGTAATTGTGCCGTTGATACACCTGTTACATGTATTGCATGATGGTCATTGTGCAGTTGATACATCTGTTACATGTATTGAATGATGTATTCCATGATGTATTGCATGATGGTCATTGTGCAGTTGGTACATCTGTTACATGTATTGCATGATGATCATTGTGCAGTTGATACATCTGTTACATGTATTGAATGATGTATTCCATGATGCATTGCATGATGGTCATTGTGCCGTTGATACACCTGTTACATGTATTGCATGATGGTCATTGTGCAGTTGATACATCTGTTACATGTATTGAATAATGTATTCCATGATGCATTGCATGATGGTCATTGTGCAGTTGGTACATCTATTACTTGTGTTGCATGATGGTCATTGTGCAGTTGGTACAACTGTTAAAAGAATTGCATGATGGTCATTGTGCAGTTGGTACATCTCTTACATGTATTGCATGATGGTCATTGTGCAGTTGGTACATCTGTTACATGTCTTGCATGATGGTCATTGTGCAGTTGGTACATCTGTACATGTATTGCATGATGGTCATTGTGCAGTTGATACATCTGTTACATGTATTGCATGATGGTCATTGTGCAGTTGGTACATCTGTTACATGTATTGCATGATGGTCATTGTGCAGTTGGTACATCTGTTACATGTATTGCATGATGGTCATTGTGCAGTTGGTACATCTGTTACATGTATTGCATGATGGCCATTGTGCAGTTGATACATCTGTTACATGTATTGCATGATGGTCATTGTGCAGTTGGTACATCTGTTTTGCATGATGTATTGCATGATGGTCATTGTGCAGTTGGTACATCTGTTACATGTATTGTATGATGGTCATTGTGCAGTTGGTACATCTGTTACATGCATAGCATGATGGCCATTGTGCAGTTGATACATCTGTTTCATGTTTTGCATGATGTATTACATGATGGTCATTGTGCAGTTGGTACATCTGTTACATGCATAGCATGATGGCCATTGTGCAGTTGATACATCTGTTTCATGTTTTGCATGATGTATTACATGATGGTCATTGTGCAGTTGGTACATCTGTTACATGTATTGCATGATGCTCATTGTGCAGTTGATACACCTGTTACATGTATTGCATGATGCTCATTGTGCAGTTGATACATCTGTTACATGTATTGCATGCTGTATTGCATGATGGCCATTGTGCCGTTGTTACATCTGTTACATGTATTGCATAATGGCCATTGTGCAGTTGATACATCTGATACATGTATTGCATGATGTATTGCATGATGGTCATTGTGCAGTTGGTACATCTGTTACATGTATTGCATTATGGTCATTGTGCAGTTGATACATATGTTACATGTATTGCATGATGGTCATTGTGCAGTTGGTACATCTGATACATGTATTGCATGATGTATTGCATGATGGTCATTGTGCAGTTGGTACATCTGTTACATGTATTGCATGATGGTCATTGTGCAGTTGGTACATCTGTTAAATGTATTGCATGATGGTCATTGTGCAGTTGGTACATCTGTTACATGTATTGCATGATGTTTACATGGTGGTCATTGTGCGTTTTTACTCTGTTACTGTATTTTATGATGGTCATTGTGCAGTTGGTACATCTGTTACATGTATTGCATGATGTATTGCATGATGGTCATTGTGCAGTTGGTACATCTGTTACATGTATTGTATGATGGTCATTGTGCAGTTGGTACATCTGTTACATGTATTGCATGGTGGTTATTGTGCAGTTGGTACATATGTTACATGTATTGCATGATGGTCATTGTGCAGTTGATACATCTGTTACATGTATTGCATGATGGTCTTTGTGCAGTTGGTAAATATGTTACATGTATTGAATGATGTATTTGTTTTGCATGATGGTCATTGTGCAGTTGGTACATCTGTTACATGTATTGCATGGTGTTCATTGTGCAGTTGTTACATCTGTTACATGTATTGCATGATGGTCATTATGCAGTTGGTACATCTGTAACATGTATTGCATGATGGTCATTGTGCAGTTGGTACATCTGTTACATGTATTGCATGATGTATTGCATGATGGTCATTGTGCAGTTGGTACATCTGTTACATGTATTGTATGATGGTCATTGTGCAGTTAGTACATCTGTTACATGTATTGCATGATGTAATGCATGATGGTCATTATGCAGTTGGTACATCTGTTACATGTTTTGCATGATGGTCATTGTGCAGTTGGTACATCTTTTTCATGTATTGCATGACGGCCATTGTGCAGTTGATACATATGTTAAGTGTATTACATGATGGTCATTGTGCAGTTGGTACATCTCTTACATGTATTGCATGGTGGCCATTGTGCAGTTGGTACATCTGTTACATGTATTGTATGATGGCCATTGTGCAGTTGATACACCTGTTACATGTATTGCATGGTGGTCATTGTGCAGTTGATACACCTGTTACATGTATTGCATGATGGTCATTGTGCCGTTGATACACCTGTTACATGTATTGCATGATGGTCATTGTGCAGTTGATACATATGTTACATGTATTGCATGATGTATTGCATGATGGCCATTGTGCAGTTGGTACATCTGTTACATGTATTGCATGATGGTCATTGTGCAGTTGGTACATCTGTTAC
>CM026386.1:5012807-5042984 GCA_014843695.1 Archivesica marissinica | reverse complement strand
AGATATAAATTATGGTTTATTTTGATGTATTTAATCTGATTTAGTACTATATTATGCTAATTATCATGCATTTTAATACAACGTTTTCTCATTTTCACCTGTGTTTATTTTGTTTTGAAAATTAAAAATATTATATGGAAAATAACAGTGGATTTTAGATGCTCAAATGTCCAATATTGGCATTTTAATTGGGAATGAATGGACATTCCCTTTTTAAAATGGACAGCGTTGAATGTAGACTGTATTCAAAATTATAAAAAAACAATTTACATAATTATAGTATTATAATAAAGATGTTTCGTTTTACGGTATAGAGGATGCACATTGCTTGAATTAATTTAATGTAAGCCGATATCTACATTTATTCAAAATAAGCGCTGATAATGGTTACTGAAGGCATGATCAGAAAACTGTATATTAAACTGATACTTCTTTATAAACCAGAATGATATCGGTAGTCCTTTGATGAGCAGAGATCAAAGCGGGGCATGGTATGTTCAAGGTAAGCATTACTATATACATGTATGAATGAATGGTGTTTTACGGCGCATCGACATCTAAGGTCATGTAGCGCGCATTAAAGTTATGTTTATTGTCGAATGAATGAATGGTGTTTTACGGCGCATCGACATCTAAGGTCATGTAGCGCGCATTAAAGTTATGTTTATTGTTGAGTGCATGAAATAAAATTCTATATAAGTATATGCATTACGTAAACATTAATACTAAGAAGTTATAAAGACGTAAGATTAATTACAGGTAATATATGAATGAATGATTACTACAAAGGCATGATTAACAATTGATATCACAGCTTATTATAAATTCCTATTGCCTTGATAAATGATATGATGGACTCTACTCTGATAGAGTCGAAGAGTTTTTAATGTTGTCCACATTGTAGTACTACAACCGTAGTACTGCAACATGTAGACTATAAATAAACTGGATAATAATAACTTTTATTTCCTCCAATTATAGGAGAGCACAACAGTAACTATTTACATATACGAATATACAAATTACACAGGAGCGCACACATTTACAGAATATACAATGTGATATATACATATATATACACACGTACATACACATGTATACATACATACATACATATATACATATACATACACACATACATAAACATACATACAAGGAACATATACATGATGTCGATGACTGAATCTATATCACGAGTCTGCACACTCATCCAGTTAGACAACATATAATTATTATGACATTAAAATATATTCGCACATTACCACGGATACCGTGTTTAAGGAGTTACATTTATATCAATTAGGTATAAAGTAGATCCAAGTACAGTGTGTGTATTGGGTTTATGCATGCATCATGCTATATTATGTGCCGCGAGATAACTTGATCATCATAAGAGATGCCCCTTACCGAAACGAAATGCAACGGCACATACATAATGTCGATCGTTGAGGCCATATGATACCGTACCATTAGTTTGTATACGATCTGTTTATGCTTACATTCTATGTAGCACTGATAACGTTATAACAGTTCTAAGCATGATCACTAAACATCTTATTGGGTATACCAATAGCAATACATAGCATGTTAGCATCATCATCAGTTATATAATGACACAACCCTGTTTTATTAATATTTAAACATGTTAGGTGTTGCTCTTTGTTTATAGAAAACAATTCTAACATGGCAGATCGGCATTTTGTCTGTATACACAAAGAAGGAATTTACCGTGCTTGATTTGATAATATTTGTATTGCTCCATATACATATATGTAACAATTACAATCAAATTGCATACTACATAATTAGCAAATGGGTTAACCACATGTTCTAACAACATCTGTGATTGGCCCTCCTCACAGTGTTTATGTCTGCAATAAAAGCTGACGTCATATTACTATCATTGTTGTGTTAAACTTCGTAGTCTTACATACAAGCCAAAGCCAGCACATGATCTCATCGGAAATAATCACAATAAACGACTCACCTACCCACAATATAACCGATGAATGTAGCCGTTCAGTTGAAATGAATGTACCCTACCGAAACAGAGAAAACCACAAATTTAGAGGTGTCATTCGAAAGAAAGCGGTTTCGTACCGAATAACCGGTATAGCACAAGACAGTGACCAGGAAGACCTAGAAGAATTCCTGGAAGAAATGGGTATTGTATACAAATCTGAAGGCCCTATACCCCAACCGGGGTGAAGAGGATTAAGTAATACAAATCAGCTAAGTTTCTATACACACGAAGAAAAGACTGTCAATCTGTTCAAATTGTCGTAAGCGATGACCAATCACCGTTGCTTGAAGACACCAGTATATGGTCTGAAGGTGTTTTCTGTCGACCTTGGCTTAACAGGTCTGACTACATGAAGAGAATGTCGATCCCTGATACATATGACGTCACAGATTAGAACTATCATTCATGCAACTACGCTTTATGTCATGGAATGTCACCGGCATATTTACTGGCATCCCCTATCTAATTCAGGAACTAGAAAACAAACATATCACAATATGTGGATTATCCGAACACTGGTTGTTAAAACAAAGTACACATGTATTAGAAAATATTAGCAGTTCTTATAGCTCAAACGTCATTACATGCGACAGTCCCAGAACGTTCTTTGGCAGACAATATGGACGCGGTGGTGTTGCATTATTATGGTATAATGATACTAATAATTTAATCCAAGTTATAGATTCTGGCAGTGATCGCATAGCCGTAATTAAAGTTAAACTCCGATCGAACAACTTGTATGTTGTACAAGTATACTTACCTTGTGCGAATTAATTAATCGAGGTGTTCAAATCAGAGGTTGATCAACTAAATGATTTGCTTAGTAGCTTCGAAAATGACAGCCAAATTGTCTTAATGGGCGACTTCAATGCCAAATTCAATTATAATGGCTCAACAAACTTTGTAAGACCCAGAGACATGTATATTGCAACCATAGCCCAGCGTTACTACCTGAAGCCTGTTACTGAAACAACTCTAGGAAGCAGAAGTAGATATTCGTTTGTACCAGGGAGTAATGGGGCTCCACGTCTCATAGATCACATTCTAGTCGATGAAGGTTCTATACCCGGTATAGCATCATGCTATATAGAAAGTGACGCACCATTGAACGTCTCGCGGCATTTACCACTGTTTGTTTACATACACGTGGAATATATGTATGCATATTCCGACTCAGATGCGTTACCGTTCGCAAAACAGTGCTACAAATGGACATCTAACACGCAACTTCAAAATTATGAAAACGAACTTACGTCAATGTTACGAAGCAGAAACATAGACTATGATAATGTAAATGAAACCTATGATGAAATTATCGCTTCTATCGGCTAAAATTCATGTTGCAACAAGATCCTTTAAGCATTAATTAAAACCATACTGGTCACCAATGTTGAAAGCATATCACAAAAATATGAAATTGGCTCGTTCAATATGGTTACGTGAAGGACGACCAAGAAGTGGGAAAGCTTATGATGACTATAAGTTAGAAAAGCGCAAGTTCAGAAGTAAAATGAGAAACGCCGCAAATACATTTGAACGGACCGAATATGAACGTTTAGATAAATTAGCGGAAATGGACCAAAAGGGATTTTGGAAGGTGATAAATTCACTAAAAAATAATAACAGTAGACGTGAGTGTAACGAGATGCTATTTAATGATGAACTAGTAAATGAACCGGATAACATGTTGACAGGTTGGCGAAATTATTTTGCTCACTTGTATTCATATTCGACCGAGATCGGGAGGTAAAGTATTTTCTGAAAACTGATGACATTGACTCCGAGTACAACTTGACAAATCCAGTGACTATAACAGAACTATCTAAAATCGTCCTTACAATGCCAAACGTGCATCACGTGATAACATAACATATGAACATGTAAAACATGGCGGTGAATTATTGATCGGTTGCATTGTGAATCTCTTCAACGCGATATTACGCAACGAAGTTATACCAGATAACTTCAAAGAAAGTATAACAATTACTTTACATAAGGGAAACGGTAAATCAAAAACAAACCCGAACAACTATAGAGCTATATCTTTATTATCAGTGATATTTAAATTGTTTAAAAAGTTATACTGACTAGAATTGAAACTGAAAATATTAATGATAAATTGGATCAATGGTATACTTCATAAATTGTATACACTAGGTATTAAAGGCAAAGCTCTAAGAACTTTCAATGGAATGCTTCATGGAGCTTCCAGTCGCGTCTTGGCCCACGGACACTTATCAGATCCGTTCGATATAAAGCAAGGAACGCGTCAGGGAAGCTCTCCGTTTCTATACACAGTGTTCATCGATGAACTCCTACACGCCCTAAGCAACTCCATACATGGCATGTCAATCAATAATATACACCATTGTGCTCCAACTGACGATATGGTGCTTATTTCGTTGACTAAACACGGACTATGTGAACTGATCTCAATCTGCAAGCAATATTCCACCAACTGGTGGTATTTATACAATGCATCCAAATGCGCAGTCTTAGTTCACAATCAGCCCCGTCATTGCAAGGAAAGTATTAAATTGTTTTACGACACTACCTGCATTAAAGAAGTTGAGCAATACAAACAGCTTGGTGTTGTTCAGCAAAAGACTAAAAAAATCCAGAGAGTGTGGATGATATACGACAATCAGCTTTGTTCAGTTTCATACACTCTGGAATTCACGCTAACGGCTTAAACGCTAACGGCAAAACTATATACATCAACTGTTCTACCAAGATCATTCTTCGGATGCGAACTATGGAATCATATAACAAAGTCCGACATGCGCCATCTTGAGGCAACACACCATGTCTGCCTCAAACGATTGCAGAATCTTCCACAACTAACCCGTTCTGACATGGTGAATGGTCTACTTGGCTTCACCTCCATTGAAGCGTATATAGACTTACAAAAGCATAGCATTTTAGGCTATCTGTGTCGTCTAAAATCGTCGGACATTGCACTGCAGTTGTTCATTTACAGACTGTATCAATACAATAACAAAAGTACAGCGCGCAATCGAGGTTTTGTGTCTGATATCGCCGGTGTTCTTGAGAAATACGGCTTAGTACGTTTTCTGACTGAATTTGTGTTGAATAATATGTTTCCTGGGAAACAACGGTGGAAGATAATATGTAAACAATCCGTCTTAAACTACGAACAGACAAACTGGTCACTGAGAATGGCTTCCTGTGTTGAATTTACAAGATTCAGAGACGCCCACGATGAACTTATCCCCGCCAGCATGTGGCGTGTAGCACTTGAAAAACCAAATACCATCGAACTTATGTCCTTTGCAGCAAAACAAGTCTGCAAACCTGTGTGTAGGCCTATCACATGCTTAAACTGTAACACCATTACATATGATGAACTGTTCCACATTATTTATGAATGCGATACTGTTAAATCAGATAACCTCAGAAATATTTACCTGAACCATGTACATGACTATTTCTCTAATAACTTATATATGTTAATGAAAAATATATCACGACCTGCGTTCTTGAAATATTTACTAGGACATATAGACAAAGACATTGCCAGATTAATACATCCGGAACAGTATTCAGACTTTCTGTGCACCAGTGCTTCATTTCTTAAGCAAGTTTATGCGATAACATTATAAAATAAAGAAAATAATGTGTTCATATATGTGATACAAAACGATACTATTAATATCACCATGTACTTCATAATTTACCATTTTCGCTTTCGTGTATCCTTATGTTGTTTTAGATGGTTGTATATTTATTATTAAGCCCGAGAATAACTATTGACACTTTCCTTGATTTTAGGCCAAGGTTATGATATTGCTTTGTATTTTTCATTCTTAATTATCTGTACGTATGTTATGTTGTATGTATATTCTAATTCGTACCTGATCTATAGTTGTGTTTATAATTATGTACGTATGTTATGTTGTATGTATATTCTAATTCGTACCTGATCTATAGTTGTGTTTATAATTATGTTATGTATTTTTGTATCCTTCTTGATGATTGTATGTAACTCTTCAGAAATGGAGGAATAAAAGATAATATATAGTAGAAATGGTAAACATATATTTGTATATATGCAGTCTTAGACATCTTAGAAGTATATATCACCGGGTATTGCATCGACCCCGTCTACTCCCGACTATCGCTGGCAAACATTATTGTGTGAGCGACAGTAGGAGATATGAAAACCGAACACATACTGATATTACAGCAGCCTAATATCCCTCTAATCATCTAGTTATAATAATTACGATAGAACTTTTAGATGATGTGTATTTTATTATTATATATATTTATTTCTTAGAAAACATAGTCGCGCAAATGCATTTATACGGTGGCGACTTTAAATAAATGAAATAGTCAGTCAATTATCATTGTTGCAGTTTAGTGACAACCATTAATTTCCCTTTACTTAACTATCTCCTTTATGGACACTCCACCTTCACTAAACTGACCAACTCCTACATTGGTGTGACCTCTGTAAACCATCGTATTCAATAAAAGTACTTCAAAGACAAATAAACAACAACAGTAATATATAGCACTTGGGATGACCTTCTGACATGCATGGCATGATATTCTTGATAACAAAATAATAGACTGTCAATTATACAAGTTCCTTCACCTTGATCAGCAAATTATTACAGGTACATTACTCAACATGTGCACTGTACATATACAATACTAACAATGAGTAACACTCTTACCGAATTTTAAATAATATAATATAACTAAACCATTTAATATTTGTGTGCAAACTGGTCAACGTCACAAAGCTGAATGATATTCCGTGTAACTTACCCGCGTGATCCAATCACGCCAGTGACCACCGTTACACCTAGCGGAGATTTATTACAATAAGCGGGAAATTAATTTTCCTCTAATTCGCCTCAGCTCAAACTAGGAACATTATATTTCCCTTTACTTAACTATCTCCTTTATGGACACTCCACGTTCAATTAACTGACCAACTCCTACATTGGTGTGACCTTTGTAGACCATAGTATTCAATATAATTACTTCAAATACAAATAAACAACAACAGTAATATATTCATTTCAAAATTTCAGCTTATATTTTGGACATAGCACTTGGGATGACCATCTCATACGGGGCTACATGGCTAACATTTCAAATTAGGCAAAATTACTATTACAATGTATACTCAAAATTGATAGTTATTTGTGATCGTTACACACTATTCTTCACAGTCCTAGTGAAAGAGACACGCACATGCGCTCTTTCAAATCGTCTTTAACATAATTATCCATCTTTCGCATTATCGCTAACCCAGCGACCATTAAACAGTCTGTCTTTAATGCCGTGATTAGCAGCGGCAGTGGCTCCCCCAGATCTCAGGGAATGTAAACAAAACTTTGAAATGTCTGGCACATGTGGAAAAAATACGTCTCTGAACTGTTCTCAACGGTTAGGGTTAGGGTTAGGCTAACCCTAACCCAAAACTAGCATTCATAAGATGATCACTAAAGTCCACAGCTCGAGCGACGGAAGTTCCTTTCGGTTTGGAGGTGCGCTTCCGCTTCACCGCCCTCGTGATCCTGGCTTCATCTTCGCTGTCGCTAGCGATTGGGTTCGACTCGTAATTTCTGACTGTATCCCAGCCGCCTTCAGAGGTGTCAGCGATGCGCATAAGCTTGTTTCTCTTCTTAATTTTCTCACCTGCATCTTTGCATAATTCAGTACAATGGCAAATTTACCATTTTGTAAGCCCCAGTCCAATTGTTTCAGAACGTCTTCGAGCTCGCCGTTGAAGTCGTACTGAATTTTATTCCCTTGAAACCTCCAGGTAGTATCATGTACTGTCTTGTATTGTTTCACTGCAATGGCAACATTTAACACATTTCCTTGTACAACATCCTTAAAATGCTCAACAACCTGCCTTTGCTCTAACACATTTCCCTGCAATTCCTCCTTCAAACTATCAACAATGTCGACGTAGCCCAGCCAGCATATATTTATAGAGGAGTTCTCTGTGGAGTTACCAAGGGACCAATAGACTCCAATACAACTCCTGAAAGTGATATAAATATCCTAGATATTTATTATAATTTATATTACCAATATATATCGTAACTAGACGTTACAATGTCCAGATATCAAGTGCAACGAGGCATTGGCACGAATAGTAATACAATATAAAACAGTATGCCTCATTATACTCCAGGCTGAATATATACATGTATACTATAGTGTCGTATGTACATATTCGACACTACGTTATTTAAAAGGTAATTAACACACGGTTCTTACAGAAATAGTCTATAAACATTAACCATGATATGACAAAAATGTAACTAACCTGAAAGTGGTATAAATATCCTAGATATTTGTTATAATTTATATTACCAATATATATCGTAACTAGACGTTACAATGTCCAGATATCAAGTGCAACGATGCATTGCATAAGATACACGAGCATCATAGGTTTAGCTACGGGTGACAGGTTAGTATTCAGTTAGTATAGATTAGCGTTGGAGGAATATAATAGGGTAAGTATATAACGGGATTATTTGGTCACGACAATAGGATGTCAGGTAAAAGAAAGTCAAGTCAATACACTGCAATTTAATACCACCATGTTTTCCGATATAATTATTTCAATATATTCAAACGGCATTAAGTTATGGCCTACGACACAGACATCTTTGAAAACGTACCTCTGTACTACGACTTAACACTTTTATTTTTTGTGTAGGAATTGCATCCTCTGGTGGTAACTGTACAAAAGCTAATGAGCCAGGCATTTTTGAAAACGTGCCTCTGTACTACGACTGGATTATAAAGACTATGGAAGAAGCGGGCTACCCTTACCAGTACTAGTTGTGTTGTGAACGACGACACCATCCTACATTGATTGTTTTAAGAGTTGTACATGCATGCATAAACGTACTTGTGACAAACCAATACAGAAAGTCAACCATTTGATAGTTGTTTGTTTATCAACCATCACGGACGCTCTCACGAATGGGTACTTAAATTGCTATCCAAGTGTACTATCATGTGTACATACGGATCTGTAGTCCAGTTGTTAACATGCTGGACTGGTAATCCAGGGATCGCAGGATCAATTCCCCCAGCTGACCCTAATACAATTAAAATTCCTTCAGATGGGACTTTAAACCGAGATCTCGTGTCTGTGTTTTACACTGATCACGTAAAAGAACCAGAGTAGACTCTGGAATGTGTCTCTGTCAGTATCATTACACAATCCTCCAAAACTCTAAAATGACTATCTCTTCAGGAGGCGTCGCTCATATGGGCTGCCGGTAGCGACGATAAATAAACGAAAACACACAAATTATATCCTGTTTTCTATCTGCTTAGGTGTACATCTTTATAACAGTCTCATCTATGTACATCCATATAATACAGAGACAAAGTTAAACGTATCATAATAAACGTGCATAGACATTCAGAATAGTATTATAAGGGACATATTTCAACAACATATATGACGTTATAAAAATCAAATGTTTATTATATTAATCTTCTAAAGCCAAGATACAGTTGCTAATTTCAATTTAAATACTATTTATCAACACTGGTATTGAATTGAAAAACAAAGCACTAATGCATTATTAAGAAAGATCTTGCCAAATTCAGTTATCACCCTGGATCAGATCGAGAATAACCTAATTAGCGACTGTTTCTTGTAGTTTTTAAAATGATAGATATAATTATAATACTTAAAAAGGAGGACATTATTTATAAGGTATGTGTGTGTTTTAACTTATTTATCGTCGCTACCTGTTGTCTATATGAGTAATGCCTCCTGAAGAGAGTATTCGTGTTATGATTTGGAGGATAGTGCCAATGATACAGACACAGACCAATTCCAGAGACGCCTTTGGTTATCTTACATGTGTGTAACGCACATACACGAGACATCGGCTTCATGTCTCTTCAAAAGTACTACTCTGACATGTGTCATGCTAGCAGGGTATGGTGGGCATAGGTCATATGGCGCTATAAATACATAAAATACATAAACAAATAAAATACATTTAAGAAATGTCCGCCTCCGTGATTTAGGTGAAAACATATATAGTAGATATTCAGAAACAATGGTGACATTAAAAAACTGTATATATAGTAGATGTTCAGAAAAAATGGCGACTTTAAAGACCTGTATATAGTGTAGATGTTCAGAAACAATGGCGACTTTAAGCAACTGTATATATAGTAGATGTTCAGAAACAGTGGTGACTTTAAAGAACTGTATATATAGTAGATGTTCTGAAACAATGGCGACTTTAAGCAACTGTATATATAGTAGATGTTCAGGAACAATGGCGAGTTTAAACAACTGTATATATAGTAGATGTTCTGAAACAATGGCGACTTTAAGCAACTGTATATATAGTAGATGTTCAGAAACAATGGTGACTTTAATCAACTGTATGTATAGTAGGTGTTCAGAAACAATGGCGACTTTAAACAACTGTATACAGTAGATGTTCAGAAACAATGGCGACTTTAAACAACTGTATACAGTAGATGTTCAGAAACAATGGCGACTTTAAACAACTGTATACAGTATATGTTCAGAAACAATGGCGACTTTAAGCACCTGTATATATAGTAGATGTTCAGAAACAATGGCGACTTTAAACACCTGTATAGAGTGTAGATGTTCAGAAACAGTTGTGAATTTAAAGAACTGTATATATAGTAGATGTTCTGAAACAATGGCGACTTTATACAACTGTATATATAGTAGATGTTCAGAAACAATGGCGACTTTAAACAACTGTATATATAGTAGACGTTCAGAAAAAATGGTGACTTTAAACAACTGTATATATAGTAGATGTTCAGAAACAATGGTGACTTTAAACAACTGTATAAATAGTAGATGTTCAGAAACAGTGGCGACTTTAAACAACTGTATATAGTGTAGCTGTTCAGAAACAGTTGTGACTTTAAAGAACTGTATATATAGTAGATGTACTGAAACAATGGCGACTTTAAGCAACTGTATATATAGTAGATGTTCAGGAACAATGGCGACTTTAAACAACTGTATATATAGTTGATGTTCCGAAACAATGGCGACTTTAAGCAACTATATATATAGTAGATGTTCAGAAACAATGGTGACTTTAATCAACTGTATATATAGTAGGTGTTCAGAAACAATGGCGACTTTAAACAACTGTATACAGTAGATGTTCAAAAACAATGGCGACTTTAAACAACTGTATACAGTATATGTTCAGAAACAATGGCGACTTTAAACAACTGTCTACAGTAGATGTTCAGAAACAATGGCGACTTTAAGCAACTGTATATATAGTAGATGTTCAGAAACAATGGTGACTTTAATCAACTGTATATATAGTAGGTGTTCAGAAACAATGGCGACTTTAAACAACTGTATACAGTAGATGTTCAGAAACAATGGCGACTTTAAACAACTGTATACAATAGATGTTCAGATACAATGGCGACTTTAAACAACTGTATACACTAGATGTTCAGAAAAAATGGCGACTTTAAACAACTGTGTATATATAGTAGATGTTCAGAAACAATGGTGACTTTAAACAACTGTATATACAGTAGATGTTCAGAAACAGTGGTGACTTTAAACAACTGTATATATAGTAGATGTTCAGAAACAATGGCGACTTTAAACAACTGTATATATAGTAGATGTTCTGAAACAATCGTGACTTTAAACAACTGTATATATAGTAGATGTTCGGAAACAGTGTTGACTTTATACAACTGTATATATAGTAGATGTTCAGAAACAATGGCGACTTTAAACAACTGTATATATAGTAGATGTTCAGAAACAATGGTGACTTTAATCAACTGTATATATAGTAGGTGTTCAGAAACAATGGCGACTTTAAACAACTGTATACAGTAGATGTTCAGAAACAATGGCGACTTTAAACAACTGTATGCAGTAGATGTTCAGAAACAATGGCGACTTTAAACAACTGTATATATAGTAGATGTTCAGAAACAATGGCGACTTTAAACAACTGTATATATAGTAGATGTTTTGAAACAATGGTGACTTTAAACAACTGTATATATAGTAGATGTTCGCAAACAGTGTTGACTTTATACAACTGTATATATAGTAGATGTTTAGAAACAATGGCGACTTTAAACAACTGTATATATAGTAGATGTTCAGAAACAATGGTGACAGTAAACAACTGTATATATAGTAGATGTTCAGAAACAATGGTGACTTTAAACAACTGTATATATAGCAGATGTACAGAAACTTTGGCGACTTTAAACAACTGTATATAGTGTAGATGTTCAGAAACAGTGGTGACTTTACAGAAATGTATATATAGTAGATGTTCTGAAACAATGGCGACTTTAAGCAACTGTATATATAGTAGATGTTCAGGAACAATGGCGACTTTAAACAACTGTATATATAGTAGATGTTCTGAAACAATGGCGACTTTAAGCAACTGTATATATAGTAGATGTTCAGAAACAATGGTGACTTTAATCAACTGTATGTATAGTAGGTGTTCAGAAACAATGGCGACTTTAAACAACTGTATGCAGTAGATGTTCAGAAACAATGGCGACTTTAAACAACTGTATATATAGTAGATGTTCAGAAACAATGGCGACTTTAAACAACTGTATATATAGTAGATGTTTTGAAACAATGGTGACTTTAAACAACTGTATATATAGTAGATGTTCGCAAACAGTGTTGACTTTATACAACTGTATATATAGTAGATGTTTAGAAACAATGGCGACTTTAAACAACTGTATATATAGTAGATGTTCAGAAACAATGGTGACAGTAAACAACTGTATATATAGTAGATGTTCAGAAACAATGGTGACTTTAAACAACTGTATATATAGCAGATGTACAGAAACTTTGGCGACTTTAAACAACTGTATATAGTGTAGATGTTCAGAAACAGTGGTGACTTTACAGAAATGTATATATAGTAGATGTTCTGAAACAATGGCGACTTTAAGCAACTGTATATATAGTAGATGTTCAGGAACAATGGCGACTTTAAACAACTGTATATATAGTAGATGTTCTGAAACAATGGTGACTTTAAGCAACTTTATATATAGTAGATGTTCAGAAACAATGGTGACTTTAATCAACTGTATATATAGTAGATGTTCAGAAACAATGGCGACTTTAAACAACTGTATATATAGTAGATGTTCAGAAACAATGGCAACGTTAAACAACTGTATATATAGTAGATGTACTGAAACAATGGCGACTTTAAGCAACTGTATATATAGTAGATGTTCAGAAACAATGGTGACTTTAATCAACTGTATATATAGTAGGTGTTCAGAAACAATGGCGACTTTAAACACCTGTATGCAGTAGATGTTCAGAAACAATGGCGACTTTAAACAAACAACTGTATACAATAGATGTTCAGAAACAATGGCGACTTTAAGCAACTGTATATATAGTAGATGTTCAGGAACAATGGCGACTTTAAGCAACTGTATATATAGTAGGTGTTCAGAAACAATGGCGACTTTAAACAACTGTATACAGTAGATGTTCAGAAACAATGGCGACTTTAAACAACTGTATACAGTAGATGTTCAGAAACAATGGCGACTATAAACAACTGTATACAGTAGATGTTCAGAAACAATGGCGACTTTAAGCAACTGTATATATAGTAGATGTTCAGAAAGAGTTGTGACTTTAAACAACTGAATATATAGTAGATGTTCAGAAACAATTGCGACTTTAAACAACTGTATATATAGTAGATGTTCAGAAACAATGGCGAATTAAACAACTGTATATATAGTAGATGTTCAGAAACAATGGCGACTTTAAACAACTGTATATATAGTAGATGTTCTGAAACAATGGTGACTTTAAACAACTGTATATATAGTAGATGTTCGGAAACAATGGCGACTTTAAGCAACTGTATATATAGTGGATGTTCAGAAACAATGGTGACTTTAATCAACTGTATATATTGTAGGTGTTCAGAAACAATGGCGACTTTAAACAACTGTATACAGTAGATGTTCAGAAACAATGGCGACTTTAAACAACTGTATACAGTAGATGTTCAGAAACAATGGCGACTTTAAGCAACTGTATATATAGTAGATGTTCAGAAACAGTGGTGACTTTAAACAACTGTATATATAGTAGATGTTCAGAAACAGTTGTGAATTTAAACAACTGTATATATAGTAGATGTTCAGAAACAGTGGCGACTTTAAACAACTGTATATATAGTAGATGTTCAGAAACAGTGGTGACTTTAAAGAACTGTATATATAGTAGATGTTCTGAAACAATGGCGACTTTAAGCAACTGTATATATAGTAGATGTTCAGGAACAATGGCGACTTTAAACAACTGTATATATAGTAGATGTTCTGAAACAATGGTGACTTTAAGCAACTGTATATATAGTAGATGTTCAGAAATAATGGTGACTTTAATCAACTGTATATATAGTAGGTGTTCAGAAACAATGGCGACTTTAAACAACTGTATACAGTAGATGTTCAGAAACAATGGCGACTTTTAACAACTGTATACAGTAGATGTTCAGAAACAATGGCGACATTAAGCAACTGTATATATAGTAGATGTTCAGAAACAGTTGTGACTTTAAACAACTGTATATATAGTAGATGTTCAGAAACAGTTGTGACTTTAAACAACTGTATATATAGTAGATGTTCAGAAACAATGGTGACTTTAAGCAACTTTATATATAGTAGATGTTCAGAAACAATGGTGACTTTAAACAACTGTATATAGAGTAGATGTTCAGAAACAATGGCGACTTTAAACAACTGTATATATAGTAGATGTTCTGAAACAATGGTGACTTTAAACAACTGTATATATAGTAGATGTTCGGAAACAGTGTTGACTTTAAAGAACTGTATATATAGTAGATGTTCTGAAACAATGGCGACTTTAAGCAACTATATATATAGTAGATGTTCAGGAACAATGGCGACTTTAAGCAACTGTATATATAGTAGATGTTCTGAAACAATGGTGACTTTAAGCAACTGTATATATAGTAGATGTTCTGAAACAATGGTGACTTTAAGCAACTGTATATATAGTAGATGTTCCGAAATAATGGTGGCTTTAATCAACTGTATATATTGTAGGTGTTCAGAAACAATGGCGACTTTAAACAACTGTATACAGTAGATGTTCAGAAACAATGGCGACTTTTAACAACTGTATACAGTAGATGTTCAGAAACAATGGCGACTTTAAACAACTGTATACAGTACATGTTCAGAAACAATGGCGACATTAAGCAACTGTATATATAGTAGATGTTCAGAAACAGTTGTGACTTTATTCAACTGTATATATTGTAGGTGTTCAGAAACAATGGCGACTTTAAACAACTGTATACAGTAGATGTTCAGAAACAATGGCGACTTTTAACAACTGTATACAGTAGATGTTCAGAAACAATGGCGACATTAAGCAACTGTATATATAGTAGATGTTCAGAAACAGTGGTGACTTTAAACAACTGTATATATAGTAGATGTTCAGAAACAGTTGTGAATTTAAAGAACTGTATATATAGTAGATGTTCAGAAACAATGGTGACTTTAAACAACTGTATATGTAGTAGATGTTCAGAAACAGTGTTGACTTTATACAACTGTATATATAGTAGATGTTCAGAAATAATGGTGACTTTAATCAACTGTATATATAGTATGTGTTCAGAAACAATGGCGACTTTAAACAACTGTATACAGTAGATGTTCAGAAACAATGGCGACTTTAAACAACTGTATACAGTAGATGTTCAGAAACAATGGCGACTTTAAACAACTGTATACAGTACAACGTTCAGAAACAATGGCGACTTTAAGCAACTGTATATATAGTAGATGTTCAGAAACAGTTGTGACTTTAAACAACTGTATATATAGTAGATGTTCAGAAACGAAACAATGGTGACTTTAAACAACTGTATATATAGTAGATGTTCAGAAACAGTTGTGACTTTATACAACTGTATATATAGTAGATGTTCAGATACAATGGCGACTTTAAACAACTGTATATATAGTAGATGTTCAGAAACAATGGCAACGTTAAACAACTGTATATATAGTAGATGTTCTGAAACAATGGCGACTTTAAGCAACTGTATATATAGTAGATGTTCAGAAACAATGGTGACTTTAATCAACTGTATATATAGTAGGTGTTCAGAAACAATGGCGACTTTAAACAACTGTATATATAGTAGATGTTCCGAAATAATGGTGACTTTAATCAACTGTATATATTGTAGGTGTTCAGAAACAGTTGTGACTTTATTCAACTGTATATATTGTAGGTGTTCAGAAACAATGGCGACTTTAAACAACTGTATACAGTACATGTTCAGAAACAATGGCGACATTAAGCAACTGTATATATAGTAGATGTTCAGAAACATGGACTTTACAACTGTATATATGTAGGTGTTCAGAAACAATGGCGACTTTAAACAACTGTATACAGTACATGTTCAGAAACAATGGCGACATTAAGCAACTGTATATATAGTAGATGTTCAGAAACAGTTGTGACTTTAATCAACTGTATATATTGTAGGTGTTCAGAAACAACGGCGACTTTAAACAACTGTATGCAGTAGATGTTCAGAAACAATGGCGACTTTAAACAACTGTATACAGTACATGTTCAGAAACAATGGCGACATTAAGCAACTGTATATATAGTAGATGTTCAGAAACAGTTGTGACTTTAAACAACTGTATATATAGTAGATGTTCAGAAACAATGGTGACTTTAAACAACTGTATATATAGTAGATGTTCAGAAACAGTTGTGACTTTAAACAACTGTATATATAGTAGATGTTCAGAAACAATGGTGACTTTAAACAACTGTATATATAGTAGATTTTCTTAAACAGTGTTGACTTTATACAACTGTATATATAGTAGATGTTCAGATACAATGGCGACTTTAACCAACTGTATATATAGTAGATGTTCAGAAACAATGGCAACGTTAAACAACTGTATATATAATAGATGTTCTGAAACAATGGCAACTTTAAGCAACTGTATATATAGTAGGTGTTCAGAAACAATGGCGACTTTAAACAACTGTATGCAGTAGACTTTCAGAAACAATGGCGACTTTAAACAACTGTATACAGTAGATGTTCAGAAACAATGGCGACATTAAACAACTGTATACAGTAGATGTACAGAAACAATGGCGACTTTAAGCAACTGTATATATAGTAGATGTTCAGAAACAGTGGTGACTTTAAACAACTGTATATATAGTAGATGTTCAGAAACAATGGTGACTTTAAACAACTGTATATATAGTAGATGTTCTGAAACAATGGTGACTTTAAACAACTGTATATATAGTAGATGTTCAGAAACAATGGCGACTTTAAACAACTGTATATATAGTAGATGTTCAGAAACAATGGCGACTTTAAACAACTGTATATATAGTAGATGTTCTGAAACAATGGTGACTTTAAACAACTGTATATATAGTAGATGTTCGGAAACAGTGTTGATTTTATACAACTGTATATATAGTAGATGTTCAGAAACAATGGCGACTTTAAGCAACTATATATATAGTAGATGTTCAGGAACAATGGCGACTTTAAGCAACTCTATATATAGTAGATGTTCTGAAACAATGGTGACTTTAAGCAACTGTATATATAGTAGATATTCCGAAATAATGGTGACTTTAATCAACTGTATATATTGTAGGTGTTCAGAAACAATGGCGACTTTAAACAACTGTATACAGTAGATGTTCAGAAACAATGGCGACTTTTAACAACTGTATACTGTAGATGTTCAGAAACAATGGCGACTTTAAACAACTGTATACAGTACATGTTCAGAAACAATGGCGACATTAAGCAACTGTATATATAGTAGATGTTCAGAAACAGTTGTGACTTTAATCAACTGTATATATTGTAGGTGTTCGGAAACAATGGCGACTTTAAACAACTGTATACAGTAGATGTTCAGAAACAATGGCGACTTTTAACAACTGTATACAGTAGATGTTCAGAAACAATGGCGACATTAAGCAACTGTATATATAGTAGATGTTCAGAAACAGTGGTGACTTTAAACAACTGTATATATAGTAGATGTTCAGAAACAGTTGTGACTTTAAACAACTGTATATATAGTAGATGTTCAGAAACAATGGTGACTTTAAACAACTGTATATATAGTAGATGTTCAGAAACAATGGCGACCTTAAAAAACTGTATATATAGTAGATGTTCGGAAACAGTGTTGACTTTATACAACTGTATATATAGTAGATGTTCAGAAATAATGGTGACTTTAATCAACTGTATATATAGTATGTGTTCAGAAACAATGGCGACTTTAAACAACTGTATACAGTAGATGTTCAGAAACAATGGCGACTTTAAACAACTGTATACAGTAGATGTTCAGAAACAATGGCGACTTTAAACAACTGTATACAGTACATGTTCAGAAACAATGGCGACTTTAAGCGACTGTATATATAGTAGATGTTCAGAAACAGTTGTGACTTTAAACAACTGTATATACAGTAGATGTTCAGAAACAATTGTGACTTTAAACAACTGTATATATAGTAGATGTTCAGAAACAGTTGTGACTTTAAACAACTGTATATATAGTAGATGTTCAGAAACAGTTGTGACTTTAAACAACTGTATATATAGTAGATGTTCAGAAACAATAGCGACTTTAAACAACTGTATATATAGTAGATGTTCAGAAACAATGGCAACGTTAAACAACTGTATATATAGTAGATGTTCTGAAACAATGGCGACTTTAAGCAACTGTATATATAGTAGATGTTCAGAAACAATGGTGACTTTAATCAACTGTATATATATAGTAGGTGTTCAGAAACAATGGCGACTTTAAACAACTGTATATATAGTAGATGTTCCGAAATAATGGTGACTTTAATCAACTGTATATATTGTAGGTGTTCAGAAACAATGGCGACTTTAAACAACTGTATACAGTAGATGTTCAGAAACAATGGCGACTTTTAACAACTGTATACAGTAGATGTTCAGAAACAATGGCGACTTTAAACAACTGTATACAGTACATGTTCAGAAACAATGGCGACATTAAGCAACTGTATATATAGTAGATGTTCAGAAACAGTTGTGACTTTAATCAACTGTATATATTGTAGGTGTTCAGAAACAATGGCGACTTTAAACAACTGTATACAGTAGATGTTCAGAAACAATGGCGACTTTAAACAACTGTATACAGTACATGTTCAGAAACAATGGCGACATTAAGCAACTGTATATATAGTAGATGTTCAGAAACAGTTGTGACTTTAAACAACTATATATATAGTAGATGTTCAGAAACAATGGCGACTTTAAACAACTGTATATATAGTAGATGTTCAGAAACAGTTGTGACTTTAAACAACTGTATATATAGTAGATGTTCAGAAACAATGGCGACTTTAACCAACTGTATATATAGTAGATGTTCAGAAACAATGGCAACGTTAAACAACTGTATATATAATAGATGTTCTGAAACAATGGCAACTTTAAGCAACTGTATATATAGTAGGTGTTCAGAAACAATGGCGACTTTAAACAACTGTATGCAGTAGACGTTCAGAAACAATGGCGACTTTAAACAACTGTATACAGTAGATGTTCAGAAACAATGGCGACATTAAACAACTGTATACAGTAAATGTACAGAACCAATGGCGACTTTAAGCAACTGTATATATAGTAGATGTTCAGAAACAGTGGTGACTTTAAACAACTGTATATATAGTAGATGTTCAGAAATAGTTGTGACTTTAAGCAACTGTATATATAGTAGATGTTCAGAAACAATGGTGACTTTAAACAACTGTATATATAGTAGATGTTCAGAAACAATGGCGACCTTAAAAAACTGTATATATAGTAGATGTTCTGAAACAATGGCGACTTTAAGCAACTGTATATATAGTAGATGTTCGGAAACAGTGTTGACTTTATACAACTGTATATATAGTAGATGTTCAGACATAATGGTGACTTTAATCAACTGTATATATAGTATGTGTTCAGAAACAATGGCGACTTTAAACAACTGTATACAGTAGATGTTCAGAAACAATGGCGACATTAAACAACTGTATACAGTAGATGTTCAGAAACAATGGCGACTTTAAACAACTGTATACAGTACATGTTCAGAAACAATGGCGACTTTAAGCAACTGTATATACAGTAGATGTTCAGAAACAGTTGTGACTTTAAACAACTGTATATATAGTAGATGTTCAGAAACAATGGTGACTTTAAACAACTGTATATATAGTAGATGTTCAGAAACAGTTGTGACTTTATACAACTGTATATATAGTAGATGTTCAGATACAATGGCGACTTTAAACAACTGTATATATAGTAGATGTTCAGAAACAATGGCAACGTTAAACAACTGTATATATAGTAGATGTTCTGAAAAAATGGCGACTTTAAGCAACAGTATATATAGTAGATGTTCAGAAACAATGGTGACTTTAATCAACTGTATATATAGTATGTGTTCAGAAACAATGGCGACTTTAAACATCTGTATGCAGTAGATGTTCAGAAACAATGGCGACTTTAAACAACTGTATACAGTAGATGTTCAGAAACAATGGCGTCTTTAAACAACTGTATACAGTAGATGTTCAGAAACAATGGCGACTTTAAGCAACTGTATATATAGTAGATGTTTAGAAATAGTTGTGACTTTAAACAACTGTATATATAGTAGATGTTCAGAAACAGTTGTAACTTTAAACAACTGTATATATAGTAGATGTTCAGAAACAATGGTGACTTTAAACAACTGTATATATAGTAGATGTTCAGAAACAATGGCGACCTTAAACAACTGTATATATAGCAGATGTTCGGAAACAATGGCGACCTTAAACAACTGTATATATAGCAGATGTTCGGAAACAGTGTTGACTTTATACAACTGTATATATAGTAGATGTTCAGAAACAATGGCGACTTTAAATAACTGTATATATAGTATATGTTCAGAAACAATGGTGACTTTAAACAACTGTATATAGAGTAGATGTTCAGAAACAATGGTGACTTTAAACAACTGTATATAGAGTAGATGTTCAGAAACAATGGTGACTTTAAACAACTGTATATATAGTAGATGTTCAGAAACAATGGTGACTTTAAACAACTGTATATATAGTAGATGTTCAGAAACAGTTGTGACTTTAAACAATTGTATAATAGTAGATGTTCAGAAACAATGGTGACTTTAAACAACTGTATATATAGTAGATGTTCAGAAACAATGGTGACTTTAAACAACTGTATACAGTAGATGTACAGAAACAATGGCGACTTTAAGCAACTGTATATATAGTAGATGTTCAGAAACAGTGGTGACTTTAAACAACTGTATATATAGTAGATGTTCAGAAACAGTTGTGACTTTAAACAACTGTATATATAGTAGATGTTCAGAAACAATGGCGACTTTAAACAACTGTATGTATAGTAGATGTTCAGAAACAATGGCGACTTTAAACAACTGTATATATAGTAGATGTTCAGAAACAATGGCGACTTTAAACAACTGTATGTATAGTAGATGTTCAGAAACAATGGCGACTTTAAGCAACTGTATATATAGTAGATGTTCTGAAACAGTGTTGAATTTATACAA
The DNA here is from genome assembly GCA_014843695.1 of Archivesica marissinica. Taxonomy (NCBI): domain Eukaryota; kingdom Metazoa; phylum Mollusca; class Bivalvia; order Venerida; family Vesicomyidae; genus Archivesica; species Archivesica marissinica. The sequence goes on along the minus strand of CM026386.1, from coordinate 5,021,182 downwards.
CTGTATATATAGTAGATGTTCAGAAATAATGGCGACCTTAAACAACTGTATATATAGTAGATGTTCGGAAACAGTTTTGAATTTATACAACTGTATATATAGTAGATGTTCAGAAATAATGGTGACTTTAATCAACTGTATATATGGTATGTGTTCAGAAACAATGGCGACTTTAAACAACTGTTTACAGTAGATGTTCAGAAACAATGGCGACTTTAAAAAACTGTATACAGTAGATGTTCAGAAACAATGGCGACTTTAAACAACTGTATACAGTACATGTTCAGAAACAATGGCGACTTTAAGCAACTGTATATAGAGTAGATGTTCAGAAACAGTTGTGACTTTAAACAACTGTATATATAGTAGATGTTCAGATACAATGGCGACTTTAAACAACTGTATATATAGTAGATGTTCAGAAATAATGGCAACCTTAAACAACTGTATATATAGTAGATGTTCTGAAACAATGGCGACGTTAAGCAACTGTATATATAGTAGATGTTCAGAAACAATGGTGACTTTAATCAACTGTATATATAGTAGGTGTTCAGAAACAATGGCGACTTTAAACAACTGTATGCAGTAGATGTTCAGAAACAATGGCGACTTGAAACAACTGTATACAGTAGATGTTCAGAAACAATGGCGACTTTAAACAACTGTATACATTAGATGTTCAGAAACAATGGCGACTTTAAGCAACTGTATATATAGTAGATGTTTAGAAACAGTTGTGACTTTAAACAACTGTATATATAGTAGATGTTCAGAAACAATGGCGACCTTAAACAACTGTATATATAGTAGATGCTTAGAAACAGTTGTGACTTTAAACAACTGTATATATAGTAGATGTTCAGAAACAATGGCGACCTTAAACAACTGTATATATAGTAGATGTTTAGAAACAGTTGTGACTTTAAACAACTGTATATATAGTAGATGTTCAGAAACAATGGCGACCTTAAACAACTGTATATATAGTAGATGTTCGGAAACAGTGTTGACTTCATACAACTGTATATATAGTAGATGTTCAGAAACAATGGCGACTTTAAGCAACTGTATATATAGTAGATGTTCAGGAACAATGGCGACTTTAAACAACTGTATATATAGTAGATGTTCTGAAACAATGGTGACTTTAAGCAACTGTATATATAGTAGATGTTCAGAAACAATGGTGACTTTAATCAACCGTATATACAGTAGGTGTTCAGAAACAATGGCGACTTTAAACAACTGTATACAGTAGATGTTCAGAAACAATGGCGACTTTAAACAACTGTATACAGTAGATGTTCAGAAACAATGGCGACTTTAAGCAACTGTATATATAGTAGATGTTCAGAAACAATGGTGACTTTAAACAACTGTATATACAGTATAAGTTCAGAAACAGTTGTGACTTTAAACAACTGTATATATAGTAGATGTTCAGAAACAATGGCGACTTTAAACAACTGTATATAGTGTAGATGTTCTAAAACAATGGTGACTTTAAACAACTGTATATATAGTAGATGTTCGGAAACAGTGTTGACTTTATACAACTGTATATATAGTAGATGTTCAGAAACAATGGCGACTTTAAACAACTGTATACAGTAGATGTTCAGAAACAATGGCGACTTTAAACAACTGTATACAGTAGATGTTCAGAAACAATGGCGACTTTAAACAACTGTATATATAGTAGATGTTCAGAAACAATTGTGACTTTAAACAACTGTATATATAGTAGATGTTCAGAAACAGTTGTGAATTTAAACAACTGTATATATAGTAGATGTTCAGAAACAATGGTGACTTTAAACAACTGTATATATAGTAGATGTTCAGAAACAATGGCGACCTTAAACAACTGTATATATAGTAGATATTCGGAAACAGTGTTGACTTTATACAACTGTATATATAGTAGATGTTCAGAAACAATGGCGACTTTAAACAACTGTATATATAGTAGATGTTCGGAAACAGTGTTGACTTTATACAACTGTATATATAGTAGATGTTCAGAAACATTGGCGACTTTAAACAACTGTGTATATATAATAGATTTTCAGAAACAATGGTGACTTTAAACAACTGTATATAGAGTAGATGTTCAGAAACATTGGTGACTTTAAACAACTGTATATATAGTAGATATTCAGAAACAATGGTGACTTTAAACAACTGTATATATAGTAGATGTTCAGAAACAGTTGTGACTTTAAACAACTGTATATATAGTAGCTGTTCAGAAACAATGGTGACTTTAAACAACTGTATATATTGTAGATGTTCAGAAACAATGGCGACTTTAAACATCTGTATATATAGTAGATTTTCTGAAACAATGGTGACTTTAAACAACTGTTTATATAGTAGATGTTCGGAAACAGTGTTGACTTTGTACAACTATATATATAGTAGATGTTCAGAAACAATGGCGACTTTAAACAACTGTATATATAGTAGATGTTCAGAAACAATGGCGACTTTAAAAAACTGTATATATAGTAGATGTTCTGAAACATTGATGACTTTAAACAACTGTATATATAGTAGATGTTCGGAAACAGTGTTGAATTTATACAGCTGTATATATAGTAGATGTTCAGAAACAATGGCGACTTTAAACAACTGTATATATAGTAGATGTTCTGAAACAATGGCGACTTTAAGCAACTGTATATAAAGTAGATGTTCAGAAACAGTGGTGACTTTAAAGAACTGTATATATAGTAGATGTTCTGAAACAATAGCGACTTTAAGCAACTGTATATATAGTAGATGTACAGAAACCGTGGCGACCTTAAACAACTCTATATAGTGTAGATGTTCAGAAACAGTGGTGACTTTAAAGAACTGTATATATAGTAGATGTTCTGAAACAATGGCGACTTTAAGCAACTGTATATAGAGTAGATGTTCAGACACAATGGCGACTTTAAAGAACTGTATATATAGTAGATGTTCGGAAACAATGGCGACTTTAAGCAACTGTATATATAGTAGGTGTTCAGAAACAATGGCGACTTTAAACAACTGTATACAGCAGATGTTCAGAAACAATGGCGACTTTAAACAACTTTATACAGTAGATGTTCAGAAACAATGGCGACTTTAAACAACTGTATACAGCAGATGTTCAGAAACAATGGCGACTTTAATCAACTGCATATATAGTAGATGTTCAGAAACAATAATGACTTTAAACAACTGTATATATAGTAGATGTTCAGAAACAATGGTGACTTTAAACAACTGTATATATAGTAGATGTTCAGAAACAATGGTGACTTTAAACAACTGTATATATAGTAGATGTTCAGAAACGGTGGGGTCTTTAAACAACTGTATATAGTGTAGATGTTCAGAAACAGTGGTGCCTTTAAAGAACTGTATATATAGTAGATGTTCTGAAACAATGGCGACTTTAAGCAACTGTATATATAGTAGATGTTCAGAAACAGTGGTGACTTTAAAGAACTTTATATATAGTAGATGTTCTGAAACAATGGCGACTTTAAGCAACTGTATATATAGTAGATGTTCAGGAACAATGGCGACTTTAAACAACTGTATATACAGTAGATTTTCTGAAACAATGGCGACTTTAAGCAACTGTATATATAGTAGATGTTCAGAAACAATGGCGACTTTAAACAACTGTATATATAGTAGATGTTCAGAAACAATGGTGACTTTAATCAACTGTATATATAGTAGGTGTTCAGAAACAATGGCGACTTTAAACAACTGTATACAGTAGATGTTCAGAAACAATGGCGACTTTAAACAACTGTATACAGTAGATGTTCAGAAACAATGGCGACTTTAAACAACTGTATATATAGTAGATGTTCAGAAACAATGGTGACTTTAATCAACTGTATATATAGTAGGTGTTCAGAAACAATGGCGACTTTAAACAACTGTATACAGTAGATGTTCAGAAACATGGCGACTTTAAACAACTGTATACAGTAGATGTTCAGAAACAATGGCGACTTTAAATAACTGTATACAGTAGATGTTCAGAAACAATGGCGACTTTAAGCAACTGATATATAGCAGATGTTCAGAAACATGGTGACTTTAATCAACTGTATATATAGTAGATGTTCAGAAACAATGGTGACTTTAATCAACTGTATATATAGTAGGTGTTCAGAAACAATGGCGACTTTAAACAACTGTATACAGTAGATGTTCAGAAACAATGGCGACTTTAAACAACTGTATACAGTAGATGTTCAGAAACAATGGCGACTTTAAACAACTGTATATATAGTAGATGTTCAGAAACAATGGTGACTTTAATCAACTGTATATATAGTAGGTGTTCAGAAACAATGGCGACTTTAAACAACTGTATACAGTAGATGTTCAGAAACAATGGCGACTTTAAACAACTGTATACAGTAGATGTTCAGAAACAATGGCGACTTTAAATAACTGTATACAGTAGATGTTCAGAAACAATGGCGACTTTAAACAACTGTATACAGTAGATGTTCAGAAACAATGGCGACTTTAGGCAACTGTATATATAGTAGATGTTCAGAAACAATGGCGACTTTAAACAACTGTATACAGTAGATGTTCAGAAACAATGGCGACTTTAAATAACTGTATACAGTAGATGTTCAGAAACAATGGCGACTTTAGGCAACTGTATATATAGTAGATGTTCAGAAACAGTTGTGACTTTAAACAACTGTATACAGTAGATGTACAGAAACAATGGTGACTTTAAACAACTGTATATATAGTAGATGTTCAGAAACAGTTGTGACTTTAAACAACTGTATATATAGTAGATGTTCAGAAACAATGGTGACTTTAAACAACTGTATATATAGTAGATGTTCAGAAACAGTTGTGACTTTAAACAACTGTATATATAGTAGATGTTCAGAAACAATGGTGACTTTAAACAACTGTATATATAGTAGATGTTCAGAAACAGTTGTGACTTTAAACAACTGTATATATAGTAGATGTTCAGAAACAATGGTGACTTTAAACAACTGTATATATAGTAGATGTTCAGAAACAGTTGTGACTTTAAACAACTGTATATATAGTAGATGTTCAGAAACAATGGTGACTTTAAACAACTGTATATATAGTAGATGTTCAGAAACAGTTGTGACTTTAAACAACTGTATATATAGTAGATGTTCAGAAACAATGGCGACTTTAAACAACTGTATATATAGTAGATGTTCAGAAACAATGGCGACCTTAAAAAACTGTATATATAGTAGATGTTCGGAAACAGTGTTGACTTTATACAACTGTATATATAGTAGATGTTCAGAAACAATGGCGACTTTAAGCAACTGTATATATAGTAGATGTTCAGAAACAATGGCGACTTTAAACAACTGTATACAATAGATGTTCAGAAACAATGGCGACTTTAAACAACTGTATATATAGTAGATGTTCAGAAACAATGTTGACTTTAAACAACTGTATATATAGTAGATGTTCAGAAACGGTGTCGACTTTAAACAACTGTATATAGTGTAGATGTTCAGAAACAGTGGTGACGTTAAAGAACTGTATATATAGTAGATGTTCAGAAACAATGGCGACTTTAAACAACTGTATATATAGTAGATGTTCAGAAACAGTTGTGACTTTAAACAACTGTATATATAGTAGATGTTCAGAAACAATGGTGAATTTAAACAACTGTATATATAGTAGATGTTCAGAAACAATGGCGACTTTAAACAACTGTATATATAGTAGATGTTCTGAAACAATGGCGACTTTAAGCAACTGTATATATAGTAGATGTTCAGAAACAATGGTGACTTTAAACAACTGTATATATAGTAGATGTTCAGAAACAGTTGTGACTTTAAACAACTGTATATATAGTAGATGTTCAGAAACAATGGTGAATTTAAACAACTGTATATATAGTAGATGTTCAGAAACAATGGCGACTTTAAACAACTGTATATATAGTAGATGTTCTGAAACAATGGCGACTTTAAGCAACTGTATATATAGTAGATGTTCAGAAACAATGGTGACTTTAATCAACTGTATATATAGTAGGTGTTCAGAAACAATGGCGACTTTAAACAATTGTATACAGTAGATGTTCAGAAACAATGGCGACTTTAAACAACTGTATACTGTAGATGTTCAGAAACAATGGCGACTTTAAACAACTGTATACAGTAGATGTTCAGAAACAATGGCGACTTTAGGCAACTGTATATATAGTAGATGTTCAGAAACAGTTGTGACTTTAAACAACTGTATATATAGTAGATGTTTAGAAACAATGGTGACTTTAAACAACTGTATATATAGTAGATGTTCAGAAACAATGGTGACTTTAAACAACTGTATATATAGTAGATGTTCAGAAACAATGGTGACTTTAAAGAACTGTATATATAGTAGATGTTCTGAAACAATGGCGACTTTAAGCAACTGTATATATAGTAGATGTTCAGGAACAATGGCGACTTTAAACAACTGTATATACAGTAGATTTTCTGAAACAATGGCGACTTTAAGCAACTGTATATATAGTAGATGTTCAGAAACAATGGCGACTTTAAACAACTCTATATATAGTAGATGTTCAGAAACAATGGTGACTTTAATCAACTGTATATATAGTAGGTGTTCAGAAACAATGGCGACTTTAAACAACTGTATACAGTAGATGTTCAGAAACAATGGCGACTTTAAACAACTGTATACAGTAGATGTTCAGAAACAATGGCGACTTTAAGCAACTGTATATATAGTAGATGTTCAGAAACAGTTGTGACTTTAAACAACTGTATATATAGTAGATGTTCAGAAACAATGGCGAATTTAAACAACTGTATATATAGTAGATGTTCAGAAACAATGGCGACTTTAAACAACTGTATATATAGTAGATGTTCTGAAACAATGGCGACTTTAAGCAACTGTATATATAGTAGATGTTCAGAAACAGTTGTGACTTTAAACAACTGTATACATAGTAGATGTTCAGATACAATTGTGACTTTAAACAACTGTAGATATAGTAGATGTTCAGAAACAATGGTGACTTTAAACAACTGTATATACAGTAGATGTTCAGAAACAATGGTGACTTTAAACAACTGTATATATAGTAGATGTTCAGAAACAATGGTGACTTTAAACAACTGTATATATAGTAGATGTTCAGAAACAATGGTGACTTTAAACAACTGTATATATAGTAGATGTTCAGAAACGGTGGCGACTTTAAACAACTGTATATAGTGTAGATGTTCAGAAACAGTGGTGACTTTAAAGAACTGTATATATAGTAGATGTTCTGAAACAATGGCGACTTTAAGCAACTGTATATATAGTAGATGTTCAGAAACAATGGCGACTTTAAACAACTGTATATATAGTAGATGTTCTGAAACAATGGCGACTTTAAGCAACTGTATATATAGTAGATGTTCAGAAACAATGGTGACTTTAAACAACTGTATATATAGTAGATGTTCAGAAACAGTTGTGACTTTAAACAACTGTATATATAGTAGATGTTCAGAAACAATGGTGACTTTAAACAACTGTATATATAGTAGATGTTCAGAAACAATGGCGACTTTAAGCAACTGTATATATAGTAGATGTTCAGAAACAATGGCGACTTTAAACAACTGTATATATAGTAGATTTTCTGAAACAATGGTGAGTTTAAACAACTCTATATATAGTAGATGTTCGGAAACAGTGTTGACTTTATACAACTGTATATATAGTAGATGTTCAGAAACAATGGCGACTTTAAACAACTGTATATATAGTAGATGTTCAGAAACAATGGTGACTTTAAACAACTGTATATATAATAGATGTTCAGAAACAATGGTGACTTTAAACAACTGTATATATAGTAGATGTTCAGAAACAATGTTGACTTTAAACAACTGTATATATAGTAGATGTTCAGAAACGGTGTCGACTTTAAACAACTGTATATAGTGTAGATGTTCAGAAACAGTGGTGACGTTAAAGAACTGTATATATAGTAGATGTTCTGAAACAATGGCGACTTTAAGCAACTGTATATATAGTAGATGTTCAGAAACAGTGGTGACTTTAAAGAACTGTATATATAGTAGATGTTCTGAAACAATGGCGACTTTAAGCAACTGTATATATAGTAGATGTTCCGGAACAATGGCGACTTTAAACAACTGTATATACAGTAGATTTTCTGAAACAATGGCGACTTTAAGCAACTGTATATATAGTAGATGTTCAGAAACAATGGTGACTTTAAACAACTGTATATATAGTAGATGTTCAGAAACAGTTGTGACTTTAAACAACTGTATATATAGTAGATGTTCAGAAAC
>CM026386.1:4996509-5011807 GCA_014843695.1 Archivesica marissinica | reverse complement strand
GCTATAACTGGTACAGAATGAACTGCTATAACTGGTACACAATGAACTGCTATAACTGGTGCACAATGAACTGCTATAACTGGTGCACAATGAACTGCTATAACTGGTGCACAATGAACTTCTATAACTGGTGCACAATGAACTGCTATAACTGGTGCACAATGAACTGCTATAACTGGTGCACAATGAACTGCTATAACTGATGCAGAATGAACTGCTATAACTGGTGCACAATGAACTGCTATAACTGGTGCACAATGAACTGCTATAACTGGTGCAGAATGAACTGCTATAACTGGTGCACAATGAACTGCTATAACTGATGCACAATGAACTGCTATAACTGATGCACAATGAACTGCTATAACTGGTACACAATGAACTGCTATAACTGGTGCACAATGAACTGCTATAACTGGTACACAATGAACTGCTATAACTGATGCACAATGAACTGCTATAACTGGTGCACAATGAACTGCTATAACTGGTGCACAATGAACTGCTATAACTGGTGCAGAATGAACTGCTATAACTGGTGCACAATGAACTGCTATAACTGGTGCACAATGAACTGCTATAACTGATGCACAATGAACTGCTATAACTGGTGCACAATGAACTGCTATAACTGGTGCACAATGAACTGCTATAACTGGTACACAATGAACTGCTATAACTGGTGCAGAATGAACTGCTATAACTGGTGCAGAATGAACTGCTATAACTGGTACACAATGAACTGCTATAACTGGTGCACAATGAACTGCTATAACTGGTGCACAATGAACTGCTATAACTGGTGCACAATGAACTGCTATAACTGATGCACAATGAACTACTATAACTGATGCACAATGAACTGCTATAACTGGTGCACAATGAACTGCTATAACTGGTGCACAATGAACTGCTATAACTGGTGCACAATGAACTGCTATAACTGGTGCACAATGAACTGCTATAACTGGTACACAATGAACTGCTATAACTGGTGCACAATGAACTGCTATAACTGGTGCACAATGAACTGCTATAACTGATGCACAATGAACTGCTATAACTGGTGCAGAATGAAGAATGAACTGCTATAACTGGTACACAATGAACTGCTATAACTGGTGCACAATGAACTGCTATAACTGATGCACAATGAACTGCTATAACTGGTGCACAATGAACTGCTATAACTGGTGCACAATGAACTGCTATAACTGGTGCAAATGAACAATGAACTGCTATAACTGGTGCACAATGAACTGCTATAACTGGTGCACAATGAACTGCTATAACTGGTGCACAATGAACTGCTATAACTGGTGCACAATGAACTGCTATAACTGGTGCAGAATGAACTGCTATAACTGGTGCAGAATGAAGAATGAACTGCTATAACTGGTGCAGAATGAACTGCTATAACTGGTGCACAATGAACTGCTATAACTGGTGCACAATGAACTGCTATAACTGGTGCACAATGAACTGCTATAACTGGTGCACAATGAACTGCTATAACTGTTGGTGCAGAATGAACTGCTATAACTGGTACACAATGAACTGCTATAACTGGTGCACAATGAACTGCTATAACTGGTACACAATGAACTGCTATAACTGGTGCACAATGAACTGCTATAACTGGTGCACAATGAACTGCTATAACTGATGCACAATGAACTGCTATAACTGGTGCACAATGAACTGCTATAACTGGTGCACAATGAACTGCTAAAACTGGTGCACAATGAACTGCTATATCTGATGCACAATGAACTGCTATAACTGGTGCACAATGAACTGCTATAACTGGTGCACAATGAACTGCTATAACTGGTGCACAATGAACTGCTATAACTGGTGCACAATGAACTGCTAAAACTGGTGCACAATGAACTGCTATATCTGATGCACAATGAACTGCTATAACTGGTGCACAATGAACTGCTATAACTGGTGCACAATGAACTGCTATAACTGGTACACAATGAACTGCTATAACTGGTGCAGAATGAACTGCTATAACTGGTGCAGAATGAACTGCTATAACTGGTGCACAATGAACTGCTATAACTGGTGCACAATGAACTGCTATAACTGGTGCACAATGAACTGCTATAACTGGTGCACAATGAACTGCTATAACTGGTGCACAATGAACTGCTATAACTGATGCACAATGAACTGCTATAACTGATGCACAATGAACTGCTATAACTGGTACACAATGAACTGCTATAACTGGTGCACAATGAACTGCTATATCTGGTACACAATGAACTGCTATAACTGGTGCACAATGAACTGCTATAACTGGTGCACAATGAACTGCTATAACTGATGCAGAATGAACTGCTATAACTGGTGCAGAATGAACTGCTATAACTGGTGCAGAATGAACTGCTATAACTGGTGCAGAATGAACTGCTATAACTGGTACAGAATGAACTGCTATAACTTATGCACAATGAACTGCTATAACTGATGCACAATGAACTGCTATAACTGGTGCACAATGAACTGCTATAACTAGTGCACAATGAACTGCTAAAACTGGTGCACAATGAACTGCTATATCTGATGCACAATGAACTGCTATAACTGGTGCACAATGAACTGTTTTAACTGGTGCACAATGAACTGCTATAACTGGTACACAATGAACTGCTATAACTGGTACACAATGAACTGCTATAACTGGGGCACAATGAACTGCTATAACTGGTGCACAATGAACTGCTATAACTGGTGCACAATGAACTGCTAAAACTGGTGCACAATGAACTGCTATATCTGATGCACAATGAACTGCTATAACTGGTGCACAATGAACTGCTATAACTGGTGCACAATGAACTGCTATAACTGGTACACAATGAACTGCTATAACTGGTGCACAATGAACTGCTATAACTGGTGCAGAATGAACTGCTATAACTGGTACACAATGAACTGCTATAACTGGTGCACAATGAACTGCTATAACTGGTGCACAATGAACTGCTATAACTGGTGCACAATGAACTGCTATAACTGGTGCACAATGAACTGCTATAACTGATGCACAATGAACTGCTATAACTGGTGCACAATGAACTGCTATAACTGGTGCACAATGAACTACTATAACTGGTACACAATGAACTGCTATAACTGGTGCAGAATGAACTGCTATAACTGGTGCAGAATGAACTGCTATAACTGGTACACAATGAACTGCTATAACTGGTGCACAATGAACTGGTATAACTGGTGCACAATGAACTGCTATAACTGGTGCACAATGAACTTCTATATCCGGTGCACAATGAACTGCTATAACTGATGCAGAATGAACTACTATAACTGATGCAGAATGAACTGCTATAACTGATGCAGAATGAACTGCTATAACTGGTGCACAATGAACTGCTATAACTGGTGCACAATGAACTGCTATAACTGTTGCACAATGAACTGCTATAACTGGTACACAATGAACTGCTATAACTGATGCACAATGAACTGCTATAACTGATGCACAAAGAACTGCTATAACTGGTACACAATGAACTGCTATAACTGGTGCACAATGAATTGCTATATCTGGTACACAATGAACTGCTATAACTGATGCACAATGAACTGCTATAACTGGTGCACAATGAACTGCTATAACTGGTACACAATGAACTGCTATAAATGGTGCAGAATGAACTGCTATAACTGGTACAGAATGAACTGCTATAACTGGTACACAATGAACTGCTATAACTGGTACACAATGAACTGCTATAACTGGTACACAATGAACTGCTATAACTGGTGCACAATGAACTGCTATAACTGGTACACAATGAACTGCTATAAATGGTGCAGAATGAACTGCTATAACTGGTACAGAATGAACTGCTATAACTGGTACACAATGAACTGCTATAACTGGTACACAATGAACTGCTATAACTGGTGCACAATGAACTGCTATAACTGGTACACAATGAACTGCTATAACTGGTACACAATGAACTGCTATAACTGGTGCACAATGAACTGCTATAACTGGTACAGAATGAACTGCTATAACTGTTGCACAATGAACTATTATAAGTGTCAATATAACTTGAGCATTGTGATACATTTTGGAATAAATATTATTGTCTTATGTTATAATTCTAATTACCTAAAGTACGTGTTGTGCATCCAGACGGACAGACAGATGGACAGACAGACATATGGACAGACAACACAATCAGATATCCCATATTAGGAGGGCATACAAGAGGCTATGAAACTCTTGTTCGTACCTCCACACCGTGCACGTCGGGAACAAGGCACAGCTCACAGCAGGAAATTGGATCACCTATTCCGAAGTGACCAATCCACACCGCTGACGCATACGGACGAGGACACGCATCGACTCTTTTTGAGTGTCATACACTTACCTGGATCAACGACAGCTGACACTGGGGCGTTGAAGAGGCGACGAGTGACTGGGTAGGAGAAGACGGCAGTCGTTTCGCGTGGATGGCGCACTCGTCGCCTCGAACTCTTTTATCTGTCTCCAACAACGGGCGAGCGGTTGGAGACGGAGGGATGCGACCTCGACCCCGGATGCGTCAACGGGGTGGACAACGACGGAACAACCGAGCCATTTTGCTGCTGTGAGCCGACTAATCGTGGAGGATGTGGCCCTGAAAAGGATCGCTTATAGACCAGGACTTGTCACCCTGGCACAGAAAGAAGGAAGGAGCCATCTGAGGATGTCATCATAAGCATCACAGAGAATAATCGTCTTAGAAAGCTCGCCCATATGGTTTACCGGTGGCGAGGGTAAATAAACGTATATCATCATCATCGGCTATGAAACTGCTATATATGCCTAGCTGTCGGTGATTGGCCAAATCCACCCATTAGGTGTGAGAAACAAGCTTGGCTCGGCCTGAATCTATATGCCTATGCAGCTTAATACAACAATCTGTACTTATTGTTGTAAGTTAGTTTAAAGCGAAACTACAGTGAAAATACAAATTTCTACAGAATGTATATTCCTATAATATGGTATACTTTTTTTTTTACCAAATATTTGCCTCAAATACTGAGTATTTCAACTAATAAACAAACGTCGTATACGCGGTTTGTTGACATAACAAAATAATGTAAACATACATACGTAATACAACTAGTGTATCCTGAATAACACGATATATGGTTACCGTTATATCTCATATATGTGCCTATTTATTTGTAGACTATTCTTAATTAAATTAACTGTAAACGACATTATCTTGTGCTTAGTATTGACTCCGATGACAAACAAACGTCCATTTATGAGCATGGGTGACCGTTATATGAAATCATACTTTCAATCCATAGAAACACTGTTTATTGTGTGTTCGAATGTATTCAGAAGAATTTGTAGTAGCAATGCATTTATACGTGAAAAATGCATTTTATTTGCTTTTTGCGCTGTAATGTCGCTTTAAACATATTTTATTTTTCAATTATTTATAGCAAATGACATCAATACAAAATAAAGGATAAGAATGAAAGACTAAGTCGTAAAGAATTTTTCTCCTTAAACGTTGATACAATGGACACGAACATTGATTGAAACAAAGAATTCAGAAAGGGTCATACTGGTATCCGGCGGAGAGGGTCATACTGGTATCCGGCAGAGAGGGTCATACTGGTATCCGGTGGAGAGGGTCATACTGGTATCCGGCGGAGAGGGTCATACTGGTATCCGGCGGAGAGGGTCATACTGGTATCCGGCGGAGAGGGTCATACTGGTATCCGGCGGAGAGGGTCATACTGGTATCCGGCGGAGAGGGTCATACTGGTATCCGGCGGAGAGGGTCATACTGGTATCCGGCGGAGAGGGTCATACTGGTATCCAGCGGAGAGGGTCATACTGGTATCCAGCGGAGAGGGTCATACTGGTATCCGGTCATACTGGTATCCGGCGGAGAGGGTCATACTGGTATCCGGCAGAGATGGTCATAATGGTATCCGGCGGAAAGGGTCATACTGGTATCCGGCGGAGAGGGTCATACTGGTATCCGGCGGAGAGGGTCATACTGGTATCCAGCGGAGAGGGTCATACTGGTATCCGGTCATACTGGTATCCGGCGGAGAGGGTCATACTGGTATCCGGCAGAGATGGTCATACTGGTATCCGGCGGAGAGGGTCATACTGGTATCCGGCGGAGAGGGTCATACTGGTATCCGGCGGAGAGGTCATACTGGTATCCGGTCATACTGGTATCCGGCGGAGAGGGTCATACTGGTATCCGGCAGAGATGGTCATACTGGTATCCAGCGGAGAGTGTCATATTGTTATCCGGCAGAGATGGTCATACTGGTATCCGGTCATACTGGTATCCGGTGGAGAGGGTCATACTGGTATCCGGCGGAGAGGGTCATACTGGTATCCGGTCATACTGGTATCCGGTGGAGAGGGTCATACTGGTATCCGGTCATACTGGTATCCGGTGGAGAGGGTCATACTGGTATCCGGCGGAGAGGGTCATACTGGTATCCGGCGGAGAGGGTCATATTGGTATCCGGCGGAGAGGGTCATACTGGTATCCGGTGGAGAGGGTCATACTGGTATCCGGTGGAGAGGGTCATACTGGTATCCGGTGGAGAGGGTCATACTGGTATCCGGCGGAGAGGGTCATACTGGTATCCGGTGGAGAGGGTCATACTGGTATCCGGCGGAGAGGGTCATACTGGTATCCGGCGGAGAGAGTCATACTGGTATCCGGCGGAGAGGGTCATACTGGTATCCGGTGGAGAGGGTCATATTGGTATCCGGCGGAGAGGGTCATACCGGTATCCTGTCATACTGGTATCCGGCGGAGAGGGTCATACTGGTATCCAGCGGAGAGGGTCATACTGGTATCCGGCGGAGATGATCATACTGGTATCCGGCAGAGATGGTCATACTGGTATCCAGCGGAGAGGGTCATACTGGTATCCGGCGGAGAGGGTCATACTGGTATCCGGCGTAGAGGGTCATACTGGTATCCAGCGGAGAGGGTCATACTGGTATCCAGCGGAGAGGGTCATACTGGTATCCGGCGTAGATGATCATACTGGTATCCGGCAGAGAGGGTCATACTGGTATCCAGCGGAGAGGGTCATACTGGTATCCGGTGGAGAGGGTCATACTAGTATCCAGCGGAGAGGGTCATACTGGTATCCAGCGGAGAGGGTCATACTGGTATCCGGCAGAGATGATCATACCGGTATCCGGCGGAGAGGGTCATACTGGTATCCGGCGGAGAGGTCATACTGGTACCCGGCAGAGAGGGTCATACCGGTATCCGGCAGAGAGGGTCATACTGGTATCCGGCGGAGAGGGTCATACCGGTATCCGGCGGAGAGGGTCATACTGGTATCCGGCGGAGAGGGTCATACTGGTATCCGGCAGAGAGGGTCATACTGGTATCCGGCAGAGGGTCATACGGTATCCGGCGGAGAGGGTCATACCGGTATCCGGCAGAGGGTCATACCGGTATCCGGCGGAGAGGGTCATACTGGTATCCGGCGGAGAGTCATACCGGTATCCGGCAGAGGGTCATACCGGTATCCGGCAGAGAGGGTCATACCGGTCCGGCAGAGAGGGTCATACGGTATCCGCAGGAAGGGTCATACGGTATCCGGCAGAGAGGGTCATACCGGTATCCGGCAGAGGGTCATACCGGTTACCGGCAGAGAGGGTCATACCGGTATCCGGCAGAGAGAGTCATACCGGTATCCGGCGGAGAGGGTCATACTGGTATCCGGCAGAGGGTCATACCGGTATCCGGCGGAGAGGGTCATACTGGTATCCGGCAGAGGGTCATACTGGTATCCGGCAGAGAGGGTCATACCGTATCCGGCAGAGGGTCATACCGGTATCCGGCGGAGAGGGTCATACAGGTATCCGGCGGAGAGGGTCATACAGGTATCCGGCGGAGAGGGTCAAGAGGGTCATACTGGTATCCGGTCATACTGGTATCCGGCGGAGAGAGCATACCGTATCCGGTCATACGGTATCCGGCGGAGAGGGTCATACTAGTATCCGGCGGAGAGAGTCATACGGTATCCGGCGGAGAGGGTCATACTGGTATCCGGCGGAGAGGGTCATACCGGTATCCGGCAGAGGTCATACTGGTATCCGGCGGAGAGGGTCATACCGGTATCCGGCGGAGAGGGTCATACTGGTATCCGCGGAGAGAGTCATACGGTATCCGCGGAGAGGGTCATACCGGTATCCGGCGGAGAGGGTCATACTGGTATCCCAAACAACCACCCAAAGGTCATACCGGTATCCGGCGGAGAGGGTCATACTGGTATCCGGCGGAGAGGGTCATACTGGTATCCGGCGGAGAGGGTCATACCGGTATCCGGCAGAGGGTCATACTGGTATCCGGCGGAGAGGGTCATACTGGTATCCGGCGGAGAGGGTCATACTGGTATCCGGTCATACCGGTATCCGGCGGAGAGGGTCATACCGGTATCGGCAGAGAGGTCATACCGGTATCCGGCGGAGAGGGTCATACTGGTATCCGGCGGAGAGAGTCATACTGGTATCCGGCAGAGAGGGTCATACTGGTATCCGGCGGAGAGGGTCATACCGGTATCCGGCAGAGGGTCATACCGGTATCCGGCAGAGGGTCATACTGGTATCCGGCGGAGAGGGTCATACAGGTATCCGACAGAGGGTCATACCGGTATCCGGCAGAGGGTCATACGGTATCCGCAGAGGGTCATACTGGTATCCGGCAGAGGGTCATACCGGTATCCGGCAGAGGGTCATACCGGTATCCGGCAGAGGGTCATACCGGTATCCGGCGGAGAGGGTCATACAGGTATCCGGCGGAGAGGGTCATACAGGTATCCGGCAGAGGTCATACCGGTATCCGGCAGAGGTCATACCGGTATCCGGCGGAGAGGGTCATACTGGTATCCGGCGGAGAGGGTCATACTGGTATCCGGCGGAGAGGGTCATACTGGTATCCAGCGGAGAGGGTCATACTGGTATCCAGCGGAGAGGGTCATACTGGTATCCGGTCATACTGGTATCCGGCGGAGGGGTCATACTGGTATCCGGCAGAGTGGTCATACTGGTATCCGGCGGAAGGGTCATACTGGTATCCGGCGGAGAGGGTCATACTGGTATCCGGCGGAGAGGGTCATACTGGTATCCAGCGGAGAGGGTCATACTGGTATCCGGTCATACTGGTATCCGGCGGAGAGGGTCATACTGGTATCCGGCAGCGATGGTCATACTGGTATCCGGCGGAGAGGGTCATACTGGTATCCGGCAGAGATGTCATACTGGTATCCAGCGGAGAGTGTCATATTGTTATCCGGCAGAGATGGTCCTACTGGTATCCGGTCATACTGGTATCTGGGAGAGGGTCATACTGGTATCCGGCGGAGAGGGTCATACTGGTATCGGTCATACTGGTATCCGGTGGAGAGGGTCATACGGTATCCGGTCATACTGGTATCCGGTGGAGAGGGTCATACTGGTATCCGGCGGAGAGGGTCATACTGGTATCCGGCGGAGAGGGGTCATATTGGTATCCGGTGGAGAGGGTCATACTGGTATCCGGTCATACGGTATCTGGAGGAAGAGGTCATACTGGTATCCGGCGGAGAGGGTCATACTGGTATCCGGTGCGGAGAGGGTCATATGGTATCCGACGAGAGGGTCATACTGGTATCCGGTGGACGGAGAGGGTCATACTGGTATCGGCGGAGAGGTCATACTGGTATCCGGCGGAGAGGGTCATACTGGTATCCGGGGAGAGGTGTCATACTGGTATCCGGCGGAGAGGGTCATACTGGTATCCAGCGGAGAGGGTCATACTGGTATCCGGCGGAGAGATCATACTGGTATCCGGCAGGAGATGGTCATACTGGTATCCGGTAGCGGGAGGGTCATACTGGTATCCGGCGGAGAGGGTCATACTGGTATCCGGCGTAGAGGGTCATACTGGTATCCAGCGGAGAGGGTCATACTGGTATCCAGAGGGGAGAGGGTCATACTGGTATCCGGCGAGATGATCATACTGGTATCCGGCACGGAGAGATCATACTGGTATCCGGCAGAGAGGTATACTGGATCCAGCGGACAGGGTCATACTGGTATCCGGGTCATACTGGTATCCGGCAGGAGTCATACTGGTATCCAGCGGAGAGGTCATACTGGTATCCAGAGGAGAGGGTCATACTGGTATCCGGCGTAGATGATCATACTGGTATCCGGCAGAGAGGGTCATACCGGTATCCAGAGGAGAGGGTCATACTGGTATCCGGCGGAGAGGGTCATACTGGTAGAGGGTCATACTGGTATCCAGCGGAGAGGGTCATACTGGTATCCGGCAGAGGTCATACTGGTATCCCAGAGATCGGCGGAGAGGGTCATACTGGTATCCGGCATACCGGTATCCGGGTCATACCGGTATACGGCGCAGAGAGGGTCATACTGGTATCCGGCGGAGAGAGTCATACCGGATCCGGCAGAGGGTCAACACCCCAAACAACCACCCAAATCATACCGGTATCCGGCAGAGAGGGTCATACCGGTATCCGGCAGAGAGGGTCATACCGGTATCCGGCAGAGGGTCATACCGGTAACCGGCAGAGAGGGTCATACCGGTATCCGGCAGAGAGAGTCATACCGGTATCCGGCGGAGAGGGTCATACTGGTATCCGGCAGAGGGTCATACCGGTATCCGGCAGAGGGTCATACCGGTATCCGGCAGAGGGTCATACCGGTATCCGGCAAGAGGGTCATACCGGTATCCGGCAGATGGTCATACGGTATCCGTCGGAGAGAGTCATACAGGTATCCGGCAGAGGGTCATACAGGTATCGCGGAGAGGGTCATACTGGTATCCGGCGGAGAGAGTCATACCGGTATCCGGCAGAGGGCAACGGACCGCGGACATAGTCATAACGGTATCCGGCAGAGAGAGTCATACCGGTATCCGGCAGAGGGTCATACCGGTATCCGGCGGAGAGGTCATACCGGTATCCGGCGGAGAGAGTCATAACGGTATCCGGCGGAGAGGGTCATACTGGTATCCGGCGGAGAGGTCATACCGGTATCCGGCAGAGGTCATACCGGTATCCGGCGGAGAGGGTCATACCGGTATCCGGCGGAGAGGGTCATACTGGTATCCGGCGGAGAGAGTCATACCGGTATCCGGCAGAGGGTCATACGGTATCCGGCAAGAGGGTCATACTGGTATCCGGCGGAGAGAGTCATACCGGTATCCGGCAGAAGGTCATACCGGTATCCGGCGGAGAGGGTCATACTGGTATCCGGCGGAGAGAGTCATACCGGTATCCGGCGGAGAGGGTCATACCGGTATCCGGCAGAGGGTCATACGGTATCCGGCGGAGAGGGTCATACTGGTATCCGGCGGAGAGAGTCATACCGGTATCCAGCAGAGGGTCATACCGGTATCCGGCGGAGAGGGTCATACCGGTATCCGGCGGAGAGAGTCATACCGGTATCCGGCGGAGAGGGTCATACCGGTATCCGGCAGAGAGGGTCATAACGGTATCCGGCAGAGGGTCATACTGGTATCCGGCGGAGAGAGTCATACCGGTATCCGGCGGAGAGGGTCATACTGGTATCCGGCAGAGAGTCATACCGGTATCCGGCGGAGAGGGTCATACCGGTATCCGGCGAGAGAGAGTCATACCGGTATCCGGCGGAGGGTCATACCGGTATCCAGCGAAGAGAGAGGGTCATACCGGTATCCGGCAGAGGGTCATACTGGTATCCGGCGGAGAGGGTCATACCGATATCCGGCGGAGAGGGTCATACGGTATCCGGCAGAGAGTCATACCGGTATCCGGCGGAGAGGGTCATACCGGTATCCGGCGGAGAGGGTCATACTGGTATCCGGCGGAGAGAGTCATACCGGTATCCGGGCAGAAGGTCAACCGGTATCCGGCGGAGAGGGTCATACTGGTATCCGGCGGAGAGAGTCATACCGATATCCGGCGGAGAGGGTCATACGGTATCCGGCAGAGGGTCATACCGGTATCCCAGAGAGGGTCATACCGGTATCCCCGAGAGGGTCATACTGGTATCCAGCGGAGAGGTCATACGGTATCCGGCGGAGAGGGTCAACCGGTATCCCAAGAGTCATACAGGTATCCGGCGGAGAGGGTCATACCGGTATCCGGCAAGAGGGTCATACCGGTATCCGGCGGAGAGGGTCATACTGGTATCCGGCGGAGAGAGTCATACCGGTATCCGGCGGAGAGCAACACCGGCGGAGAGGGTCATACCGGTATCCGACAGAGGGCAACCGGTATCCGTCAGAGGGTCATACCGGTATCCGGCAGAGGGTCATACCGGTATCCGGCAGAGGATCATACCGGTATCCGGCAGAGGGTCATACCGGTATCCGGCAGAGGGTCATACCGGTATCCGGCGGAGAGGGTCATACAGGTATCCGGCGGAGAGGTCATACAGGTATCCGGCAGAGAGTCATACCGGTATCCGGCAGAGGGTCATAACGGTATCCGGCGGAGAGGGTCATACTGGTATCCGGCGGAGAGAGTCATACTGGTATCCGGCGGAGAGAGTCATACCGGTATCCGGCAGAGGGTCATACCGGTATCCGGCGGAGAGGGTCATACTGGTATCCGGCGGAGAGAGTCATACCGGTATCCAGCGGAGAGGGTCATACTGGTATCCGGCGGAGGGTCATACCGGTATCCGGCAGAGCATACTGGTATCCGGCGGAGAGGGTCATACCAGTATCCAGCGGAGAGGGTCAACTATCCAGCGGAGAGAGTCATACCGGTATCCGGCGGAGAGAGTCATACCGGTATCCGGCGGAGAGGGTCATACTGGTATCCGGCGGAGAGAGTCATACCGGTATCCAGCAGAGACATACCGGTATCCGCGTAATCAACTGGTATCCGGCGGAGAGGGTCATACCGGTATCCGGCGGAGAGGGTCATACCGGTATCCGGCAGAGGGTCATACTGGTATCCCGGAGAGGGTAATACTGGTATCCGGCAGAGAGGGTCAACATCCAGCGGAGAGGGTCATACTGGTATCCGGCGGAGAGAGTCATACTGGTATCCGGTCATACTGGTATCCGGCGGAGAGGGTCATACCGGTATCCGGCAGAGGGTCATACCGGTATCCGGCAGAGGTTCATACCGTATCCGGCGGAGAGGGTCATACAGGTATCCGGCGGAGAGGGTCATACTGGTATCCGGCAGAGGGTCATACTGGTATCCGGCAGAGGGTCATACTGGTATCCGGCAGAGGGTCATACCGGTATCCGGCAGAGGGTCATACCGGTATCCGGCAGAGGGTCATACCGGTATCCGGCGGAGAGGGTCATACAGGTATCCGGCGGAGAGGGTCATACAGGTATCCGGCAGAGGGTCATACCGGTATCCGGCAGAGGGTCATACCGGTATCCGGCGGAGAGGGTCATACTGGTATCCGGCGGAGAGGGTCATACTGGTATCCGGCGGAGAGGGTCATACTGGTATCCAGCGGAGAGGGTCATACTGGTATCCAGCGGAGAGGGTCATACTGGTATCCGGTCATACTGGTATCCGGCGGAGAGGGTCATACTGGTATCCGGCAGAGATGGTCATACTGGTATCCGGCGGAGAGGGTCATACTGGTATCCGGCGGAGAGGGTCATACTGGTATCCGGCGGAGAGGGTCATACTGGTATCCAGCGGAGAGGGTCATACTGGTATCCGGTCATACTGGTATCCGGCGGAGAGGGTCATACTGGTATCCGGCAGCGATGGTCATACTGGTATCCGGCGGAGAGGGTCATACTGGTATCCGGCAGAGATGGTCATACTGGTATCCAGCGGAGAGTGTCATATTGTTATCCGGCAGAGATGGTCCTACTGGTATCCGGTCATACTGGTATCTGGTGGAGAGGGTCATACTGGTATCCGGCGGAGAGGGTCATACTGGTATCCGGTCATACTGGTATCCGGTGGAGAGGGTCATACTGGTATCCGGTCATACTGGTATCCGGTGGAGAGGGTCATACTGGTATCCGGCGGAGAGGGTCATACTGGTATCCGGCGGAGAGGGTCATATTGGTATCCGGCGGAGAGGGTCATACTGGTATCCGGGGAGAGGGTCATACTGGTATCCGGTGGAGAGGGTCATACTGGTATCCGGTGGAGAGGGTCATACTGGTATCCGGTGTAGAAGGTCATACTGGTATCCGGCGGAGAGGGTCATACTGGTATCCGGTGGAGAGGGTCATACTGGTATCCGGCGGAGAGGGTCATACTGGTATCCGGCGGAGAGTGTCATACTGGTATCCGGCGGAGAGGGTCATACCGGTATCCTGTCATACTGGTATCCGGCGGAGAGGGTCATACTGGTATCCAGCGGAGAGGGTCATACTGGTATCCGGCGGAGATGATCATACTGGTATCCGGCAGAGATGGTCATACTGGTATCCAGCGGAGAGGGTCATACTGGTATCCGGCGGAGAGGGTCATACTGGTATCCGGCGTAGAGGGTCATACTGGTATCCAGCGGAGAGGGTCATACTGGTATCCAGCGGAGAGGGTCATACTGGTATCCGGCGTAGATGATCATACTGGTATCCGGCAGAGAGGGTCATACTGGTATCCAGCGGAGAGGGTCATACTGGTATCCGGTGGAGAGGGTCATACTAGTATCCAGCGGAGAGGGTCATACTGGTATCCAGCGGAGAGGGTCATACTGGTATCCGGCAGAGATGATCATACCGGTATCCGGCGGAGAGGTCATACTGGTATCCGGCAGAGAGGGTCATACCGGTATCCGGCAGAGAGGGTCATACTGGTATCCGGCGGAGAGGGTCATACCGGTATCCGGCGGAGAGGGTCATACTGGTATCCGGCGGAGAGGGTCATACTGGTATCCGGCAGAGAGGGTCATACTGGTATCCGGCAGAGGTCATACCGGTATTCGGCGGAGAGGTCATACCGGTATCCGGCAGAGGGTCATACCGATATCCGGCGGAGAGGGTCATACTGGTATCCGGCGGAGAGAGTCATACCGGTATCCGGCAGAGGGTCATACGGTATCCGGCCAGAGAGGGTCATACCGATGTCCGGCAGAGAGGGTCATACCGGTATCCGGCAGGGAGGGTCATACCGGTATCCGGCAGAGAGGGTCATACCGGTATCCGGCAGAGGGTCATACCGGTTACCGGCAGAGAGGGTCATACCGGTATCCGGCAGAGAGAGTCATACCGGTATCCGGCGGAGAGGGTCATACTGGTATCCGGCAGAGGGTCATACCGGTATCCGG
>CM026386.1:4963802-4995509 GCA_014843695.1 Archivesica marissinica | reverse complement strand
TTGATACCACCAATGTAACTATGTCATCGAAAACACCAATTTAACTACATCCACGATACCACCAATGTAGCTATGTCATTGATACTACCAATGTAACTATGTCATTGATACCACCAATGTAACTACATCCTCGATACCACCAATGTAACTATGTCATTGATATTACCAATGTAACTATGTCCTTGATACCACCAATGTAACATTGTCCTTGATACCACCGATGTAACTATGTCCTCGATACCACCAATGAAACTATGTCATTGATACCACCAATGTAACTATGTCCTCGATACCACCAATGTAACTATGTCATTGATACCACCAATGTAACTATGTCATTGATACCACCAATGTAACTATGTCCTTGATACCACCAATGTAACTATGTCATTGATACCACCAATGTAACTATGTCATTGATACCACCAATGTAACTATGTCCTTGATACCACCAATGTAACTATGTCCTTGATACCACCAATGTAACTATGTCTTTGATACCACCAATGTAACTATGTCCTCGATACCACCAATGTAACTATGTCATTGATACCACCAATGTAACTATGTCATTGATACCACCAATGTAACTATGTCATTGATACCACCAATGTAACTATGTCATTGATACCACCAATGTAACTATGTCATTGATACCACCAATGTAACTATGTCATTGATACCACCAATGTAACTATGTCATTGATACCACCAATGTAACTATGTCCTTGATACCACCAATGTAACTATGTCATTGATACCACCAATGTAACTACATCCTCCATACCACCAATGTAACTATGTCATTGATACCACCAATGTAACTATGTCATTGATACCACCAATGTAACTAGGTCCTCGATACCACCAATGTAACTATGTCATTGATACCACCAATGTAACTATGTCCTCGATACCACCAATGTAACTATGTCCTTGATACCACCAATGTAACTATGTCCTCAATACCACCAATGGATCTATGTCATCGATACCACGAATGTAACTATGTCCTCGATACCACCAATGTAACTATGTCCTCGATACCACCAATGTAACTATATCCTCGACACCACCAATGTAACTATGTCCTTGATACCACCAATGTAACTATGTCCCTACTGATACCATCAATGTAACTATGTTATTGATACCCTCAATGTAACTATGTCCTTGATACCATCAATGTAACTATGTCCTTGATACCACCAATGTAACTATGTCCTCGATACCACCAATGTAACTATGTCCTTGATACCACCAATGTAAATTCCTGATACCACCAATGTAACTATGTCCTTGATACCACCAATGTAACTATGTCCTTGATACCACCAATGTAACTATGTCCTTGATACCACCAATGTAACTATCCTTGATAACCATGTAACTTTATACCACCAATGTAACTATGTCATTGATACCACCAATGTAACTATGTCCTTGATACCACCAATGTAACTATGTCCTTGATACCACCAATGTAACTATGTCCTTGATACCACCAATGTAACTATGTCATTGATACCACCAATGTAACTATGTCCTTGATACCACCAATGTAACTATGTCCTTGATACCACCAATGTAACTATGTCCTCGATACCACCAATGTAACTATGTCCTTGATACCACCAATGTAACTATGTCCTTGATACCACCAATGTAACTATGTCCTTGATACCACCAATGTAACTATGTCCTTGATACCACCAATGTAACTATGTCCTTGATACCACCAATGTAACTATGTCCTTGATACCACCAATGTAACTATGTCCTTGATACCACCAATGTAACTATGTCCTTGATACCACCAATGTAACTATGTCCTTGATACCACCAATGTAACTATGTCCTTGATACCACCAATGTAACTACATCCTCGATACCACCAATGTAACACTGTCCTTGATACCACCAATGTAACTATGTCCTTGATACCACCAATGTAACTATGTCCTTGATACCACCAATGTAACTATGTCCTCGATACCACCAATGTAACTATGTCATGATACCACCAATGTAACTATGTCCTCGATACCACCAATGTAACTATGTCCTCGATACCACCAATGTAACTATGTCCTTGATACCACCAATGTAACTATGTCCTTGATACCACCAATGTAACTATGTCCTTGATACCACCAATGTAACTATGTCCTTGATACCACCAATGTAACTATGTCATTGATACCACCAATGTAACTATGTCCTTGATACCACCAATGTAACTATGTCCTTGATACCACCAATGTAACTATGTCCTTGATACCACCAATGTAACTATGTCCTTGATACCACCAATGTAACTATGTCCTCGATACCATCAATGTAACTATGTCCATGATACCACCAATGTAACTACATCCTCGATACCACCAATGTAACACTGTCCTTGATACCACCAATGTAACTATGTCCTTGATACCACCAATGTAACTATGTCCTTGATACCACCAATGTAACTATGTCCTTGATACCACCAATGTAACTATGTCCTTGATACCACCAATGTAACTATGTCATTGATACCACCAATGTACTATGTCCTTGATACCACCAATATAACTATGTCATTGATACCACCAATGTAAACAACGTCCTTGATACCACCAATGTAACTATGTCCTTGATACATGCAATGTAACTATGTCATTGATAACACCAATTTAACTACATCCTCGATACCACCAATGTAGCTATGTCATTGATACTACCAATGTAACTATGTCATTGATACCACCAATGTAACTACATCCTCGATACCACCAATGTAACTATGTCATTGATACCACCAATGTAACTATGTCCTTGATACCACCAATGTAACATTGTCCTTGATACCACCAATGTAACTATGTCCTCGATACCACCAATGTAACTATGTCATTGATACCACCAATGTAACTATGTCATTGATACCACCAATGTAACTATGTCCTTGATACCACCAATGTAACTATGTCATTGATACCACCAATGTAACTATGTCTGATACCACCAATGTAACTGTCCTTGATACCACCAATGTAACTATGTCCTCGATACCACCAATGTAACTATGTCCTTGATACCACCAATGTAACTATGTCCTCGATACCACCAATGTAACTATGTCCATGATACCACCAATGTAACTACATCCTCGATACCACCAATGTAACTATGTCCTTGATACCACCAATGTAACTATGTCCTTGATACCACCAATGTAACTATGTCCTTGATACCACCAATGTAACTATGTCCTTGATACCACCAATGTAACTATGTCCTTGATACCACCAATGTAACTATGTCATTGATACCACCAATGTACTATGTCCTTGATACCACCAATATAACTATGTCATTGATACCACCAATGTAACTATGTCATTGATAACACCAATTTAACTACATCCTCGATACCACCAATGTAGCTATGTCATTGATACTACCAATGTAACTATGTCATTGATACCACCAATGTAACTACATCCTCGATACCACCAATGTAACTATGTCATTGATACTACCAATGTAACTATGTCCTTGATACCACCAATGTAACATTGTCCTTGATACCACCGATGTAACTATGTCCTCGATACCACCAATGAAACTATGTCATTGATACCACCAATGTAACTATGTCATTGATACCACCAATGTAACTACATCCTCCATACAACCAATGTAACTATGTCATTGATACCACCAATGTAACTATGTCATTGATACCACCAATGTAACTAGGTCCTCGATACCACCAATGTAGCTATGTC
Source organism: Archivesica marissinica (assembly GCA_014843695.1). Lineage (NCBI taxonomy): Eukaryota > Metazoa > Mollusca > Bivalvia > Venerida > Vesicomyidae > Archivesica > Archivesica marissinica. Next base: position 4,991,733 of record CM026386.1, on the reverse strand, counting down.
CTTGATACCACAAATGTAACTATGTCCTCAATACCACCAATGGAACTATGTCTTCGATACCACGAATGTAACTATGTCCTCGATACCACCAATGTAACTATGTCCTCGATACCACCAATGTAACTATGTCATTGATACCACCAATGTAACTATGTCATTGATACCACCAATGTAACTATGTCCTTGATACCACCAATGTAACTATGTCATTGATAACACCAATGTAACTATGTCATTGATACCACCAATGTAACTATGTCATTCATACCACCAATGTAACTATGTCATTGATACCACCAATGTAACAACATCCTTGATACCACCAATGTAACTATGTCATTGATACCACCAATGTAACTATGTCCTTGATACCACCAAAGTAACTATGTCCTTGATACCACCAATGTAACTTCATCCTCAATACCACCAATGTAACTATGTCATTGATACCACCAATGTAACTATGTCCTTGATACCACCAATGTAACTACATCCTAGATACCACCAATGTAACTATGTCATTGATACCACCAATTTAACTACATCCTCGATACCACCAATGTAACTATGTCATTGATACCACCAATGTAACTATGTCATTGATACCACCAATGTAACTATGTCATTGATACCACCAATGTAACTATGTCCTTGATACCACCAATGTAACTATGTCATTGATACCACCAATGTAACTATGTCATTGATACCACCAATGTAACTATGTCCTTGATACCACCAATGTAACTACATCCTTGATACCACCAATGTAACTATGTCATTGATACCACCAATGTAACTATGTCCTCGATACCACCAATGTAACTATGTCCTTGATACCACCAATGTAACTATGTCCTCGATACCACCAATGTAACTATGTCATCGATACCACCAATGTAACTATGTCCTTGATACCACCAATGTAACTATGTCCTCGATACCACCAATGTAACTATGTCATTGATACCACCAATGTAACTATGTCATTGATACCACCAATGTAACTATGTCCTTGATACCACCAATGTAACTATGTCATTGATAACACCAATGTAACTATGTCATTGATACCACCAATGTAACTATGTCATTCATGCCACCAATGTAACTATGTCATTGATACCACCAATGTAACAACATCCTTGATACCACCAATGTAACTATGTCCTTGATACCACCAATGTAACTATGTCCTTGATACCACCAAGTAACTATCATACACCAATGTAACTATTCTTGATACCACCAATGTAACTAGTCCTTGATACCACCAATGTAACTATCCTTGATACCACCAATGAACTATGTCCTATACCACCAATGAACTATGTCATCGATACCACCAATGTAACTATGTCCTCGATACCACCAATGTAACTATGTCCTCGATACCACCAATGTAACTATGTCCTCGACACCACCAATGTAACTATGTCCTTGATACCACCAATGTAACTATGTCCTCGATACCACCAATGTAACTATGTCCTTGATACCACCAATGTAACTATGTCATTGATACCATCAATGTAACTATGTCCTTGATACCACCAATGTAACTATGTCCTTGATACCACCAATGTAACTATGTCCTCGATACCACCAATGTAACTATGTCCTTGATACCACCAATGTAACTATGTCCTCGAGACCATCAATGTAACTATGTCCATGATACCACCAATGTAACTACATCCTCGATACCACCAATGTAACACTGTCCTTGATACCACCAATGTAACTAGGTCCTCGATACCATCAATGTAACTATGTCCTTGATACCACCAATGCAACTATGTCCTCAATACCACCAATGGAACTATGTCATCGATACCACGAATTTAACTATATCCTCGATACCACCAATGTAACTATGTCCTCGATACCACCAATGTAACTATGTCCTCGACACCACCAATGTAACTATGTCCTTGATACCACCAATGTAACTATGTCCTCGATACCACCAATGTAACTATGTCCTAGATACCACCAATGTAACTATGTCATTGATACCATCAATGTAACTATGTCCTTGATACCATCAATGTAACTATGTCCTTGATACCACCAATGTAACTATGTCCTCGATACCACCAATGTAACTATGTCCTTGATACCACCAATGTAACTATGTCCTCGAGACCATCAATGTAAATATGTCCATGATACCACCAATGTAACTACATCCTCGATACCACCAATGTAACACTGTCCTTGATACCACCAATGTAACTATGTCCTTGATACCACCAATGTAACTATGTCCTTGATACCACCAATGTAACTATGTCATTGATACCACCAATGTAACTATGTCCTCGATACCACCAATGTAACTATGTCCTTGATACCACCAATGTAACTATGTCCTTGATACCACCAATGTAACTATGTCCTTGATACCACCAATGTAACTATGTCCTTGATACCACCAATGTAACTATGTCATTGATACCACCAATGTAACTACATCCTCGATACCACCAATGTAACACTGTCCTTGATACCACCAATGTAACTATGTCCTTGATACCACCAATGTAACTATGTCCTTGATACCACCAATGTAACTATGTCATTGATACCACCAATGTAACTATGTCCTTGATACCACCAATATAACTATGTCATTGATACCACCAATGTAAACAACGTCCTTGATACCACCAATGTAACTATGTCCTTGATACATGCAATGTAACTATGTCATTGATAACACCAATGTAACTACATCCTCGATACCACCAATGTAACTATGTCATTGACACTACCAATGTAACTATGTCATTGATACCACCAATGTAACTACATCCTCGATACCACCAATGTAACTATGTCATTGATACCACCAATGTAACTATGTCCTTGATACCACCAATGTAACTATGTCCTTGATACCACCAATGTAACTATGTCATTGATACCACCAATGTAACTATGTCATTGATACCACCAATGTAACTATGTCATTGATACCACCAATGTAACTATGTCCTTGATACCACCAATGTAACTATGTCATTGATACCACCAATGTAACTATGTCATTCATGCCACCAATGTAACTATGTCATTGATACCACCAATGTAACAACATCCTTGATACCACCATGTAACTATGTCATTGATACCACCAATGTAACTATGTCCTTGATACCACCAAAGTAACTATGTCCTTGATACCATCAATGTAACTACATCCTCGATACCACCAATGTAACTATGTCATTGATACCACCAATGTAACTATGTCCTTGATACCACCAATGTAACTACATCCTAGATACCACCAATGTAACTATGTCATTGATAACACCAATTTAACTACATCCTCGATACCACCAATGTAGCTATGTCATTGATAATACCAATGTAGCTATGTCATTGATACCATCAATGTAACTATGTCATTGATACCACCAATGTAACTACATCCTAGATACCACCAATGTAACTATGTCATTGATACCACCAATGTAACTATGTCATTGATACCACCAATGTAACTATGTCGTTGATACCACCAATGTAACTACATCCTAGATACCACCAATGTAACTATGTCATTGATACCACCAATGTAACTATGTCATTGATACCACCAATGTAACTATGTCATTGATACCACCAATGTAACTATGTCATTGATACCACCAATGTAACTATGTCCTCGATACCACCAATGTAACTATGTCCTTGATACCACCAATGTAACTATGTCCTCGATACCACCAATGTAACTATGTCCTCGATACCATCACTGTAACTATGTCCATGATACCACCAATGTAACTACATCCTCGATACCACCAATGTAACACTGTCCTTGATACCACCAATGTAACTATGTCCTTGATACCACCAATGTAACTATGTCCTTGATACCACCAATGTAACTATATCCTTGATACCATCAATGTAACTATGTCCTTGATACCACCAATGTAACTATGTCATTGATACCACCAATGTACTATGTCCTTGATACCACCAATATAACTATGTCATTGATACCACCAATGTAACTATGTCATTGATAACACCAATTTAACTACATCCTCGATACCACCAATGTAGCTATGTCATTGATACTACCAATGTAACTATGTCATTGATACCACCAATGTAACTACATCCTCGATACCACCAATGTAACTATGTCATTGATACTACCAATGTAACTATGTCCTTGATACCACCAATGTAACATTGTCCTTGATACCACCGATGTAACTATGTCCTCGATACCACCAATGAAACTATGTCATTAATACCACCAATGTAACTATGTCATTGATACCACCAATGTAACTACATCCTCCATACAACCAATGTAACTATGTCATTGATACCACCAATGTAACTATTCATTGATACCGCCAATGTAACTAGGTCCTCGATACCACCAATGTAGCTATGTCCTTGATACCACAAATGTAACTATGTCCTCAATACCACCAATGGAACTATGTCTTCGATACCACGAATGTAACTATGTCCTCGATACCACCAATGTAACTATGTCCTCGATACCACCAATGTAACTATGTCATTGATACCACCAATGTAACTATGTCATTGATACCACCAATGTAACTATGTCCTTGATACCACCAATGTAACTATGTCATTGATAACACCAATGTAACTATGTCATAGATACCACCAATGTAACTATGTCATTCATGCCACCAATGTAACTATGTAATTGATACCACCAATGTAACAACATCGTTGATACCACCAATGTAACTATGTCATTGATACCACCAATGTAACTATGTCCTTGATACCACCAAAGTAACTACTTCCTTGATACCACCATTGTAACTTCATCCTCAATACTACCAATGTAACTATCTCATTGATACCACCAATGTAACTATGTCCTTGATACCACCAATGTAACTACATCCTAGATACCACCAATGTAACTATGTCATTGATAACACCAATTTAACTACATCCTCGATACCACCAATGTAGCTATGTCATTGATACTACCAATGTAACTATGTCATTAATACCATCAATGTAACTATTTCATTGATACCACCAATGTAACTACATCCTAGATACCACCAATGTAACTATGTCATTGATACCACCAATGTAACTATGTCATTGATACCACCAATGTAACTATGTCGTTGATACCACCAATGTAACTACATCCTAGATACCACCAATGTAACTATGTCATTGATACCACCAATGTAACTATGTCATTGATACCACCAATGTAACTATGTCATTGATACCACCAATGTAACTATGTCATAGATACCACCAATGTAACTACATCCTCGATATCACCAATGTAACTATGTCATTGATACCACCAATGTAACTACATCCTCAATACCACCAATGTAACTATGTCATTGATACCACCAATGTAACTATGTCATTGATACCACCAGTGTAACTATGTCCTCGATACCACCAATGTAACTATATCCTCGACACCACCAATATAACTATGTCCTTGATACCACCAATGTAACTATGTCATTGATACAACCAATGTAACTATGTCATAGATACCACCAATGTAACTACATCGTCGATATCACCAATGTAACTATGTCATTGATACAACCAATGTAACTACATCCTCCATACTACCAATGTAACTATGTCATTGATACCACCAATGTAACTATGTCATTGATACCACCAATGTAACTAGGTCCTCGATACCAACAATGTAACTATGTCCTTGATACCACCAATGCAACTATGTCCTCAATACCACCAATGGAACTATGTCATCGATACCACGAATGTAACTATGTCCTCGATACCATCAATGTAACTATGTCCTCGATACCACCAATGTAACTATGTCCTCGACACCACCAATGTAACTATGTCCTTGATACCACCAATGTAACTATGTCCTCGATACCACCAATGTAACTATGTCCTTGATACCACCAATGTAACTATGTCATTGATACCATCAATGTAACTATGTCCTTGATACCACCAATGTAACTATGTCCTTGATACCACCAATGTAACTATGTCCTCGATACCACCAATGTAACTATGTCCTTGATACCACCAATGTAACTATGTCCTCGAGACCATCAATGTAACTATGTCCATGATACCACCAATGTAACTACATCCTCGATACCACCAATGTAACACTGTCCTTGATACCACCAATGTAACTAGGTCCTCGATACCACCAATGTAACTATGTCCTTGATACCACCAATGCAACTATGTCCTCAATACCACCAATGGAACTATGTCATCGATACCACGAATTTAACTATGTCCTCGATACCATCAATGTAACTATGTCCTCGATACCACCAATGTAACTATGTCCTCGACACCACCAATGTAACTATGTCCTTGATACCACCAATGTAACTATGTCCTCGATACCACCAATGTAACTATGTCCTAGATACCACCAATGTAACTATGTCATTGATACCATCAATGTAACTATGTCCTTGATACCATCAATGTAACTATGTCCTTGATACCACCAATGTAACTATGTCCTCGATACCACCAATGTAACTATGTCCTTGATACCACCAATGTAACTATGTCCTCGAGACCATCAATGTAACTATGTCCATGATACCACCAATGTAACTACATCCTCGATACCACCAATGTAACACTGTCCTTGATACCACCAATGTAAATATGTCCTTGATACCACCAATGTAACTATGTCCTTGATACCACCAATGTAACTATGTCCTTGATACCATCAATGTAACTATGTCTGTCCTTGATACCACCAATGTAACTATGTCATTGATACCACCAATGTACTATGTCCTTGATACCACCAATATAACTATGTCATTGATACCACCAATGTAAACAACGTCCTTGATACCACCAATGTAACTATGTCCTTGATACATGCAATGTAACTATGTCATTGATAACACCAATTTAACTACATCCTCGATACCACCAATGTAGCTATGTCATTGATACTACCAATGTAACTATGTCATTGATACCACCAATGTAACTACATCCTCGATACCACCAATGTAACTATGTCATTGATACTACCAATGTAACTATGTCCTTGATACCACCAATGTAACATTGTCCTTGATACCACCGATGTAACTATGTCCTCGATACCACCAATGAAACTATGTCATTGATACCACCAATGTAACTACATCCTCCATACAACCAATGTAACTATGTCATTGATACCACCAATGTAACTATGTCATTGATACCACCAATGTAACTAGGTCCTCGATACCACCAATGTAGCTATGTCCTTGATACCACAAATGTAACTATGTCCTCAATACCACCAATGGACCTATGTCTTCGATACCACGAATGTAACTATGTCCTCGATACCACCAATGTAACTATGTCCTCGATACCACCAATGTAACTATGTCATTGACACCACCAATGTAACTATGTCATTGATACCACCAATGTAACTATGTCCTTGATACCACCAATGTAACTATGTCATTGATAACACCAATGTAACTATGTCATTGATACCACCAATGTAACTATGTCATTGATACCACCAATGTAACAACATCTTTGATACCACCAATGTAACTATGTCATTGATACCACCAATGTAACTATGTCCTTGATACCACCAAAGTAACTATGTCCTTGATACCACCAATGTAACTTCATCCTCAATACCACCAATGTAACTATCTCATTGATACCACCAATGTAACTAGGTCCTTGATACCACTAATGTAACTACATCCTAGATACCACCAATGTAACTATGTCATTGATAACACCAATTTAACTACATCCTCGATACCACCAATGTAGCTATGTCATTGATAATACCAATGTAGCTATGTCATTGATACCATCAATGTAACTATGTCATTGATACCACCAATGTAACTACATCCTAGATACCAACAATGTAACTATGTCATTGATACCACCAATGTAACTATGTCATTGATACCACCAATGTAACTATGTCGTTGATACCACCAATGTAACTACATCCTAGATACCACCAATGTAACTATGTCATTGATACCACCAATGTAACTATGTCATTGATACCACCAATGTAACTATGTCATTGATACCACCAATGTAACTAAGTCATTGATACCACCAATGTAACTATGTCATAGATACCACCAATGTGACTACATCCTCCATATCACCAATGTAACTATGTCATTGATACCACCAATGTAACTATGTCCTCGATACCACCAATGTAACTATGTCCTTGATACCACCAATGTAACTATGTCCTCGATACCACCAATGTAACTATGTCCTCGATACCACCAATGTAACTATGTCCTTGATACCACCAATGTAACTATGTCCTTGATACCACCAATGTAACTATGTCCTTGATACCATCAATGTAACTATGTCCTTGATACCACCAATGTAACTATGTCCTTGATACCACCAATGTAACTATGTCCTTGATACCACCAATGTAACTATGTCCTTGATACCACCAATGTAACTATGTCCTTGATACCACCAATGTAACTATGTCCTTGATACCACCAATGTAACTATGTCCTTGATACCACCAATGTAACTATGTCCTTGATACCACCAATGTAACTATGTCCTTGATACCACCAATGTAACTATGTCCTTGATACCACCAATGTAACAATGTCCTTGATACCACCAATGTAACTATGTCCTTGATACCACCAATGTAACATTGTCCTTGATACCACCGATGTAACTATGTCCTCGATACCACCAATGAAACTATGTCATTGATACCACCAATGTAACTATGTCATTGATACCACCAATGTAACTACATCCTCCATACAACCAATGTAACTATGTCATTGATACCACCAATGTAACTATGTCATTGATACCACCAATGTAACTAGGTCCTCGATACCACCAATGTAGCTATGTCCTTGATACCACAAATGTAACTATGTCCTCAATACCACCAATGGACCTATGTCTTCGATACCACGAATGTAACTATGTCCTCGATACCACCAATGTAACTATGTCCTCGATACCACCAATGTAACTATGTCATTGACACCACCAATGTAACTATGTCATTGATACCACCAATGTAACTATGTCCTTGATACCACCAATGTAACTATGTCATTGATAACACCAATGTAACTATGTCATTGATACCACCAATGTAACTATGTCATTCATGCCACCAATGTAACTATGTCATTGATACCACCAATGTAACAACATCTTTGATACCACCAATGTAACTATGTCATTGATACCACCAATGTAACTATGTCCTTGATACCACCAAAGTAACTATGTCCTTGATACCACCAATGTAACTTCATCCTCAATACCACCAATGTAACTATCTCATTGATACCACCAATGTAACTAGGTCCTTGATACCACTAATGTAACTACATCCTAGATACCACCAATGTAACTATGTCATTGATAACACCAATTTAACTACATCCTCGATACCACCAATGTAGCTATGTCATTGATAATACCAATGTAGCTATGTCATTGATACCATCAATGTAACTATGTCATTGATACCACCAATGTAACTACATCCTAGATACCACCAATGTAACTATGTCATTGATACCACCAATGTAACTATGTCATTGATACCACCAATGTAACTATGTCGTTGATACCACCAATGTAACTACATCCTAGATACCACCAATGTAACTATGTCATTGATACCACCAATGTAACTATGTCATTGATACCACCAATGTAACTAGTCATTGATACCACCAATGTAACTAAGTCATTGATACCACCAATGTAACTATGTCATAGATACCACCAATGTGACTACATCCTCCATATCACCAATGTAACTATGTCATTGATACCACCATTGTAACTATGTCCTCAATACCACCAATGGAACTATGTCTTCGATACCAAGAATGTAACTATGTCCTCGATACCACCAATGTAACTATGTCCTCGATACCACCAATGTAACTATGTCCTCGACACCACCAATGTAACTATGTCCTTGATACCACCAATGTAACTATGTCCGTGATACCATCAATGTAACTATGTCCTTGATACCACCAATGTAACTATGTCCTTGATACCAACAATGTAACTATGTCCTTGATACCACCAATGTAACTATGTCCTTGATACCACCAATGTAACTATGTCCTTGATACCACCAATGTAACTATGTCCTTGATACCACCAATGTAACTATGTCCATGATACCACCAATGTAACTATGTCCGTGATACCATCAATGTAACTATGTCCTTGATACCACCAATGTAACTATGTCCTTGATACCACCAATGTAACTATGTCCTTGATACCACCAATGTAACTATGTCCTTGATACCACCAATGTAACAATGTCCTTGATACCAACAATGTAACTATGTCCTTGATACCACCAATGTATCTATGTCCTTAATACCTCCAATGTAACTATGTCCTTGATACCACCAATGTAACTATGTCCTTGATACCACCAATGTAACTATGTACTCAATACCACCAATGTAACTATGTCATTGATACCACCAATGTAACTATGTCCTTGATACCACCAATGCAACTATGTCATTAATACCACCAATGTAGCTATGTCATTGATACCACCAATGTAAATATGTCATTGATACCACCAACGTAACTATGTCATTGATGCCAACAATGTAACAACATCCTTGATACCACCAATGTAACTATGTCCTTGATACCACCAATGTAACTATGTCATTGATACCACCAATGTAACTATGTCCTTGATACCACCAATGTAACTATGTCATTGATACCACCAATGTAACTATGTCAATGATACCACCAATGTAACTATGTCCTTGATACCACCAATGTAACTATGGCCTTGATACCACCAGTGTAACTATGTCAATGATACCACCAATGTAACTATGTCCTTGATACCACCAATGTAACTATGTCCTTGATACCACCATTGTAACTATGTCATTGATACCACCAATGTAACTATGTCATTGGTTTAAACATATTTATTCGATAATAATGTACATTACATATACATTGTATACAAAACGAAAATGGATTAAATCGGAAGCTTAAAGCTTATTGAGATTTTCTCCATTGCATATATAATGTTGTGCACAAATGGCGATTAAGAGGTAAACATATAATGTAGTAATACCAAAATATATAATAAGTATTTGAAAATATAGCTTGTTATCAGGTGAAAAGCTAACAGTAAAAGGGAGGTTGGGGAGGGTGGGTAGAAAGCGATGAACCATACGTAAGCACACTGTTTGAAGTGAATCACTCTGCTAGTGCGTCAGTCTCTGTTCACAGAATACTAAAAACGTTTAGACTTTTCTATGAATTTGTGGACAGCTAAGACTATTATTTCATTATGTTCAGATGGCAAAGAAATAGCACCAAATAGGATCACATTTAGGGTTATATGACAGAGGTGAGAAATAGTGTTAACTAGTTCAGGGCGTATATTGTAGTACTTGTGACATTCAAAGAAATAATGGTAAGTTGACTCGATTTGACCGCATGTGCATAGTGGTGAATCAATTATGTTTTTGGAGAAGAGATCATGTTTTAAATAACTACAATTTTTCTCAATCGAGCAAGTAGTATCTGGTTCTTACGTATACCAGAAAAGTAGAATTCGGGAATAGGACAAGAGTCGCTTTTAAGTTGCATCTTGAACGATGAAAGAGATGGTGCATGCTTGATTAATGGTGGTAAATCATTAAACGCTCTAACTACTGAAGGTAAAAAGGAGTTTTCATATAAATTGGTTCTAGAGCGTGGAACTTGAAGTTGATCTCCATTTCTCAAATGATATCTACTAGTATCGACGTCAGGTGGACACAGAGCAGAGAGATAGTTTGGAGTGAGACCATTTTTCATCTTGAAAAAAAGAGTAAGTTTGTGATTGAGTCTTCTCCTATCCAGAGATTCCCACCCAACTTCAATCATCAATTTGTTTATGGACACAAGTTTCGTGGTACCAGTAATTATTCTTGCTGCTTCTTGATGAATTTTTTCCAGTTCGCCTTTAGCTAAAGTAGACATATTATCAAAAATAACATCACCATATTCAAGGAGCGGACGTATGAATGAAATATACAAGCATTCTAAGGAACGGCGGTCTAGTGTAAATTTTAATTTACGAAGAATATTGATTCTCTGGTAAGCTTTAGAAGAAATTTGGTCAATGTGGTGTTTCCAGTTTAGATCATTGGAAATATGAATGCCTAGATGCCTTTGATTTGACACCTCATCAATTATTTGGTTATCCATAGATAGAGGTGGATGGTACGGCTGATTATGTTTTCGAGATATTATCAGAGATTTTGTTTTGGACGGATTAAATTTAACAAGCCATTGTTTAGCCCAATTAGAAATAGACTCCAGATCGGACTGTAGAATAGCAGCGGCTGAGTTGGGGTTATCAACAACAATATAGAGACTAGTATCATCAGCAAATAGTTGAATATTAGCAGCTATGTTATTTACAATGTCATTAATATATATAATAAAGAGCAACGGGCCTAAGATGGATCCCTGTGGGACACCGGCAGCTATATGGTTCCACTTTGAAGTGTGACCAGAAATAACTACACGATGTTTTCTATTGGACAAATATGAAGAGAACCATTTGTGTACTGAACCAGATATACCAAATTCTTTGAGTTTATGCAGAAGACCAACATGCCATACCCTATCAAAAGCTTTACTTATGTCACAGAATATTGCTCGAACTTCTTTTCCAGAGTCGATCGCTTGACTAAAGTTATTGTAAAGGAATGTTAATTGATTTACACAAGAGTCTCCTGGGACAAAACCAGATTGCATTGGAGTTAATAAATTCTTGTCCCGGAGGTGATTGAAAACATGTTTAAAAACGATTTTCTCAAAGACCTTTCCAATGGTATCAATAAGAGAAATAGGTCGATAATTACAAACAGCAGAACGATCACCTGCTTTAAATATAGGACACACATATGCGGTTTTCCACGCCTCAGGATACGTACATGTTGAGAGTGATTTATTGAAAAGTTCAGAAAGAGGTGATGAAAGCTCGTCTGCAAGTTCAAGAAGAAGTCTATTGTTTATCGTATCAGGTCCGGATGCCTTCCCCATAGCAAGTGACTTTATAACTTCTTTAACATTATCAGGTGTTACAACTATAGACTCAAGAGGAGGATAGTGAAGTGGTTGTAATTCAGGAAGATTGTTTGTACCGGTGTCATCCAAGACTGTTTGATCACGAAAATAATCATTAAATATGTTAGCCTTTTCAGATTCATCAGATATAACTTCATTATGATGTTGTAAAGGTGGTATGCTACTAGACCTATATGGTTTTATGAACGATTTAATACAAGTCCACCAGCTTTTGGAGGATCGAGTTTCTGTTTTGATTTTGTCAGCAAGTTTATCTGTGTGGTTTTGTTTCGCATTTCTGATATGTGTTGTTACTTCGTTTCGCATCTGTTTAAATTTTACCCAGTCATATTCTCTATTGGTATGTTTTGCCTTTCGATATAATCGTTTACGTCGTCGTATAATTTTACGAATGTATGTGGTAAGCCAGGGTGGATCACCATGTCTGATCATAACCTCTTTATTTGGTATGCAAATCTTTGAAATACTAAGAATTACATCCGTTACATTTTTAGTATACTTATTTATATCTACATGTTTAAGGTCATTCCAATTAACATTTGATATTTTTTCCTTAAGAAGTTCATAGTTTCCCTTATCAAAAAGCCAAATGTGTCTTTTATAAGATTGTATTTTATCCTTTTTGAGATTGAGAAGACCAATGACAGGACAATGGAAACGGACGTCTTGTAAGAATGGATCGCCTACTCCTGAATCAAATATAAGACGTTCCGAGGTAGTGAGAATAACATCAATAAGCGAGGATGACGATTCTGTAAAATGTGTAGGTTCTGTGATGCACTGAGTAAGGGATAACTGTTCACAAATAGAAGACATTTTCTTTACAGATTGTTGGTTTAAGAGATTTATATTAAAGTCACCGGTTATAATTACGTTACTAATTCCAGAATCAACAGCCAGTTGGATAGAATCTACGATTTTAATATGCGACTGGGCATCTGTATTTGGTGGTCTGTAATATACACTAAATAAAATGCGTTTGGTCTGAAGACAAAGTTCAATCCATATACATTCTACAACCGGTAATTCGAGGTCGAATCTACGTTTATAGACAATACTATCTCTAATGTATAGAAGCACACCACCATGGCTGTCACCTATGCGATCCTTCCTTTCAGGAACATGGAAGTATGTGAAATTAAGATCGGAACATGGAATACTGGCATTGAGCCATGTTTCTGAAAGAGCTATAATATCAAATGCAGAAAATTCAGCATATATCAAATCGAGCTTGTTCCTAACGCTCTGAACATTGTAATGAACAAACGATACATGTTTAGCGAGATCAAATGTTCCAAAGGATGTTGACAATGATGAAGAAGTGGATTGGGGTGGGCTAGAGCTTCCTGGACCAGGATTTAACTGTATATCCCCAGATAAAATTATTAGCAATATAAGAAATGCAAGCAGGCCGGTACTGAGAAATATAAAGGTAAATATAATATTGTTTGTAAACCTTCTGTTACAGTGACATATTTGACTAATTGGCGGCCGTTTTGCTAAGCACATATATAATGGCTTAAACGTATTTGTAGATTGTATCGACAAAAGAAAACTTTGCGAGGATATGATATTATAATGCATGCAGAGTAGAACTACGACTACTGTGAAAAGTCTAAAATTACTGTTCATGCAGAATTTCCTCATGGTAGTATTATTTATATTATGTACTTTCATGTTATGGCATTCGGGTATGCGTAATCTAGAAGGGAGATGACCATGAGGAAATATGAAAACATTTGTGAACAGAAGAGAAACGCACACACAGAGTGATACAGCATGACAATCGCTTCCAGTGACATGGGGGAGGGTAGGGTGAGGCGACAACAAATAAGGAATGTATCAATCATGGGGGAAAAGAAAAGAGATAATAAAAGGAGGCATTGAGGATATCCATTGCAGTTAACGGCATATTTTCATAATTTTTAACATAGACGAAAATATCTCCAGAGAAAACCGGTTTGAAGCAGGCGATATTGATATAATTGTCACAGAACAAATATATAGTACTTAATCTTGCATTTGAAATAAAACACAAAAAAACACAAAAATAAATATGCGTATCTCTTATTGTACAAACTTGTTTAACACAATACTATAGATGTGTTATTTAAAGGCAGGATGTGTATAGTAAGTACTTAATGTAGTGCCCAGCTTATAATAAACGACCATTCAATGCTAAAACGAATTGAATTTAACACAGGTAGTTCCCAGCTCGAAATAGACGACAGTTCAATACTATAATTGTACAATAAGGCAAAACTATCATTGCGTATTACTAGAAGTGTTCAATAAAGCGAAACTATTCCTGCGTAGTAAGTGTATATACGAAGTTTTATAAAACGAATTGAATAATTATTAGCACATAGAAGTTGTACAAAATGAGTTGGGTATTTACACATATAGTGGCCAGCTTGAATTAAACGACAGTTCAATACTATAATGGAACAATTTAAAGCAATATATCATTACATGTATACATAGTTGTATAAACCAGCTTGAGTTAAACGACAGTTCTATACTATAATGGAACAATTTAAAGCAAGATATCATTGCATATTACATGTATACATAGTTGTATAAACCAGCTTGAATTAAACGACGGTTCAATACCATAATGGAACAATTTAAAGCAAGATATCATACATGTATACATAGTTGTATAAACCAGCTTGAGTTAAACGACAGTTCTATACTATAATGGAACAATTTAAAGCAAGATATCATTGCATATTACCTGTATACATAGTTGTATAAACCAGCTTGAATTAAACGACAGTTCTATACTATAATGGAACAATTTAAAGCAAGATATCATTGCATATTACATGTATATGTAGTTGTATAAACCAGCTTGAATTAAACGACAGTTCTATACTATAATGGAACAATTTAAAGCAAGATATCATTGCATATTACCTGTATACATAGTTGTATAAACCAGCTTGAATTAAACGACAGTTCTATACTATAATGGAACAATTTAAAGCAAGATATCATTGCATATTACATGTATATGTAGTTGTATAAACCAGCTTGAATTAAACGACAGTTCTATACTATAATGGAACAATTTAAAGCAAGATATCATTGCATATTACCTGTATACATAGTTGTATAAACCAGCTTGAATTAAACGACAGTTCTATACTATAATTGTACAATTTAAAGCAAGATATCATTGCATATTACATGTATACGTAGTTGTATAAACCAACTTGAGCTAAAAGACAGTTCTATACTATAATGGAACAATTTAAAGCAAGATATCATTGCATATTACATGTATACGTAGTTGTATAAAACAGCTTGAGTTAATGACAGTTCTATAATATAATTGTACAATTTAAAGCAAGAGATCCTTGCGTAGAACATGTATGCGTAGTTGTATAAACGAGCTTGAGCTAAACGACAGTTCTATACTATAATTGTACAATTTAAAGCAAGATATCATTGCATATTACATGTATACGTAGTTGTATAAACTAGCTTGAGATATACGACAGTTCTATACTATAATTGTACAATTAAAGCAAGATATCATTACATATTAAGTGTATACGATCGGAAGTTGGTTTAAACGGATTGAAGATTAACACATTTAACTCGCTGTGATGCCAGCTGCCAACACTGCTGGCATAATGTTCAATGATGTGGGCCAGATGCTAAATTGCCACCGGATTAAGTCGGTAGAGGCCCGTCCACTAGAAGTGAATTAATCAAAGCGTTAGTAGACTTCCAGCAAAAACCATGGAAGTGGATTAGTTCACTGACGCACGTCTGAGGCCACAGCACCTGACATGTCCTTACGACTGTTGATGCGTCTAATGGACCCATCGTTGACCTTGACAAGCACTGATCCATCGGTTGACCACGCGCCGAGCAGCTTTCGAGACTTCACTAGTTGTCGCGCCTGGAATAGGAGCTCAGACCGATTCCGTGTGAGATCTTCGTTTACGAACACTCCCTTGTGGTCACTGGTCCTCAGCCTCAGCCTTGTACGGTTGGAATATAGCTTCTGGCGAGACCGGTACGTAGCAAACTTAACAATTATCTGCCGCGGTTTGCCGTCTGGCCGGCGTCTACCAATTCTGTGGCACCGATCAATCTCTTGTATGGAAAGGCCAGCGCCGACAGCATCGCTCACATCCATGACAATTTGGTCTGGGTCTTCCCCAAGTGACTCGGGGACGCCTGATAAACGCAAGCAGTTACGCCTGCTGTATTGCTCTGCTGATTCAAATGATGACTCAAGTTCAACCACACGACCCAGCAACTTCGTATTTTGGTCCTTTAATGCCTTATTTTCAAGTTCCAGAGTATCAATCCGTATCTGCAGCCCGTGTACCACACCGTCAACTATAGGCTTAATTGACGCATCTATCATGACTTGTAGGTTGCTTTGAATAGTGTCCTTTAACGCTAACGCAATTGCCTGTATGGTCGAGGCATCGAGCGAGATGTTGGTCATGGCTTCAGCCATAAGAATTGAGTCTGGTAAATCAGAAGATTCAAACGTGACAGAGGATTCTAACAGACTTTTACACTTTTTAGGTAAGACAAGTTCCTCCGGTGAAGACAGATCACGTTTCTTGATGTTTGAGGAACTAGGTGTTGGTGTAGTCATTACGTGTATCAATGCACCGTTATGTGTATACACCGTAGTTTTTCTTTTGTTAGCGTATATATACAGGTCACTTCATGAAACGCACGGAAAAATCGTGATCATTGCTCTCACTGAGATATTAATGCAATGAAATGTTTTTATAAAGGAACCGATTTCAACGTCAATATAATGTTAGTATGTATCATTTTACAGCATCAAATTTAAAGAAATTGAATAAAACTTCATAAACATACTTTCAAACAAAGTCATAATCCTCAATAATCCTTTTAAATCACAAAAAAAAACTACATATCCACAACCGAAAATAAACAAACTACCGCCATTGATCGGTTATAACGGTTATAACTATGTCATTGATACCACCAATGTAACTATGTCATTGATAACACCAATGTAACTATGTCCTTGATACCACCAATGTAACTATGTCCTTGATACCACCAATGTAACTACATCCTAGATACCACCAATGTAACTATGTCATTGATAACACCAATTTAACTACATCCTCGATACCACCAATGTAGCTATGTCATTGATACTACCAATGTAACTATGTCAATGATACCACCAATGTAAATATGTCATTGATACCACCAATGTAACTACATCCTAGATACCACCAATGTAACTATGTCATTGATACCACCAATGTAACTATGTCATTGATACCACCAATGTAACTATGTCGTTGATACCAACAATGTAACTACATCCTAGATACCACCAATGTAACTATGTCATTGATACCACCAATGTATCTATATCATTGATACCACCAATGTAACTATGTCATTGACACCACCAATGTAACTATGTCATAGATACCACCAATGTAACTACATCGTCGATATCACCAATGTAACTATGTCATTGATACAACCAATGTAACTACATCCTCCATACCACCAATGTAACTATGTCATTGATACCACCAATGTAGCTATGTCATTGATACCACCAATGTAACTAGGTCCTCGATACCACCAAATGTAACTATGTCCTTGATACCACCAATGTAACTATGTCCTCAATACCACCAATGGAACTATGTCATCGATACCAGGAATGTAACTATGTCCTCGATACCACCAATGTAACTATGTCCTCGATACCACCAATGTAACTATGTCATTGATACCACCAATGTAACTATGTCCTTGATACCACCAATGTAACTATGTCCTTGATACCACCAATGTAACTATGTCATTGATACCACCAATGTAACTATGTCATAGATACCACCAATGTAACTACATCGTCGATATCACCAATGTAACTATGTCATTGATACAACCAATGTAACTACATCCTCCATACCACCAATGTAACTATGTCATTGATACCACCAATGTAACTATGTCATTGATACCACCAATGTAACTAGGTCCTCGATACCACCAATGTAACTATGTCCTTGATACCACCAATGTAACTATGTCCTCGATACCACCAATGGAACTATGTCATCGATACCACGAATGTAACTATGTCCTCGATACCACCAATGTAACTATGTCCTCGATACCACCAATGTAACTATGTCATTGATACCACCAATGTAACTATGTCATTGATACCACCAATGTAACTATGTCCTTGATACCACCAATGTAACTATGTCATTGATACCACCAATGTAACTATGTCCTCGATACCACCAATGTAACTATGTCCTTGATACCACCAATGTAACTATGTCCTCGATACCATCAATGTAACTATGTCCATGATACCACCAATGTAACTACATCCTCGATACCACCAATGTAACACTGTCCTTGATACCACCAATGTAACTATGTCCTTGATACCACCAATGTAACTATGTCCTTGATACCACCAATGTAACTATATCCTTGATACCATCAATGTAACTATGTCCTTGATACCACCAATGTAACTATGTCATTGATACCACCAATGTACTATGTCCTTGATACCACCAATATAACTATGTCATTGATACCACCAATGTAACTATGTCATTGATAACACCAATTTAACTACATCCTCGATACCACCAATGTAGCTATGTCATTGATACTACCAATGTAACTATGTCATTGATACCACCAATGTAACTACATCCTCGATACCACCAATGTAACTATGTCATTGATACTACCAATGTAACTATGTCCTTGATACCACCAATGTAACATTGTCCTTGATACCACCGATGTAACTATGTCCTCGATACCACCAATGAAACTATGTCATTAATACCACCAATGTAACTATGTCATTGATACCACCAATGTAACTACATCCTCCATACAACCAATGTAACTATGTCATTGATACCACCAATGTAACTATGTCATTGATACCACCAATGTAACTAGGTCCTCGATACCACCAATGTAGCTATGTCCTTGATACCACAAATGTAACTATGTCCTCAATACCACCAATGGACCTATGTCTTCGATACCACGAATGTAACTATGTCCTCGATACCACCAATGTAACTATGTCCTCGATACCACCAATGTAACTATGTCATTGATACCACCAATGTAACTATGTCATTGATACCACCAATGTAACTATGTCCTTCGTACCACCAATGTAACTATGTCATTGATAACACCAATGTAACTATGTCATTGATACCACCAATGTAACTATGTCATTCATGCCACCAATGTAACTATGTCATTGATACCACCAATGTAACAACATCCTTGATACCACCAATGTAACTATGTCATTGATACCACCAATGTAACTATGTCCTTGATACCACCAAAGTAACTATGTCCTTGATACCACCATTGTAACTTCATCCTCAATACCACCAATGTAACTATCTCATTGATACCACCAATGTAACTATGTCCTTGATACCACCAATGTAACTACATCCTAGATACCACCAATGTAACTATGTCATTGATAACACCAATTTAACTACATCCTCGATACCACCAATGTAGCTATGTCATTGATACTACCAATGTAACTATGTCATTGATACCATCAATGTAACTATGTCATTGATACCACCAATGTAACTACATCCTAGATACCACCAATGTAACTATGTCATTGATACCACCAATGTAACTATGTCATTGATACCACCAATGTAACTATGTCGTTGATACCACCAATGTAACTACATCCTAGATACCACCAATGTAACTATGTCATTGATACCACCAATGTAACTATGTCATTGATACCACCAATGTAACTATGTCCTCGATACCACCAATGAAACTATGTCATTGATACCACCAATGTAACTATGTCATTGATACCACCAATGTAATTTCATCCTCCATACAACCAATGTAACTATGTCATTGATACCACCAATGTAACTATGTCATTGATACCACCAATGTAACTAGGTCCTCGATACCACCAATGTAACTATGTCCTTGATACCACAAATGTAACTATGTCCTCAATACCACCAATGTAACTATGTCTTCGATACCACCAATGTAACTATGTCCTCGATACCACCAATGTAACTATGTCATTGATACCACCAATGTAACTATGTCATTGATACCACCAATGTAACTATGTCCTTGATACCACCAATGTAACTATGTCATTGATACCACCAATGTAACTATGTCCTCGATACCACCAATGTAACTATGTCCTTGATACCACCAATGTAACTATGTCCTCGATACCATCAATGTAACTATGTCCATGATACCACCAATGTAACTACATCCTCGATACCACCAATGTAACACTGTCCTTGATACCACCAATGTAACTATGTCCTTGATACCACCAATGTAACTATGTCCTTGATACCACCAATGTAACTATGTCCTTGATACCACCAATGTAACTATGTCCTTGATACCACCAATGTAACTATGTCATTGATACCACCAATGTACTATGTCCTTGATACCACCAATATAACTATGTCATTGATACCACCAATGTAACTATGTCATTGATAACACCAATTTAACTACATCCTCGATACCACCAATGTAGCTATGTCATTGATACTACCAATGTAACTATGTCATTGATACCACCAATGTAACTACATCCTCGATACCACCAATGTAACTATGTCATTGATACTACCAATGTAACTATGTCCTTGATACCACCAATGTAACATTGTCCTTGATACCACCGATGTAACTATGTCCTCGATACCACCAATGAAACTATGTCATTGATACCACCAATGTAACTATGTCATTGATACCACCAATGTAACTACATCCTCCATACAACCAATGTAACTATGTCATTGATACCACCAATGTAACTATGTCATTGATACCACCAATGTAACTAGGTCCTCGATACCACCAATGTAGCTATGTCCTTGATACCACAAATGTAACTATGTCCTCAATACCACCAATGGACCTATGTCTTCGATACCACGAATGTAACTATGTCCTCGATACCACCAATGTAACTATGTCCTCGATACCACCAATGTAACTATGTCATTGATACCACCAATGTAACTATGTCATTGATACCACCAATGTAACTATGTCCTTGATACCACCAATGTAACTATGTCATTGATAACACCAATGTAACTATGTCATTGATACCACCAATGTAACTATGTCATTGATACCACCAATGTAACAACATCCTTGATACCACCAATGTAACTATGTCATTGATACCACCAATGTAACTATGTCCTTGATACCACCAAAGTAACTATGTCCTTGATACCACCAATGTAACTTCATCCTCAATACCACCAATGTAACTATCTCATTGATACCACCAATGTAACTATGTCCTTGATACCACCAATGTAACTACATCCTAGATACCACCAATGTAACTATGTCATTGATAACACCAATTTAACTACATCCTCGATACCACCAATGTAGCTATGTCATTGATACTACCAATGTAACTATGTCATTGATACCATCAATGTAACTATGTCATTGATACCACCAATGTAACTACATCCTAGATACCACCAATGTAACTATGTCATTGATACCACCAATGTAACTATGTCATTGATACCACCAATGTAACTATGTCGTTGATACCACTAATGTAACTACATCCTAGATACCACCAATGTAACTATGTCATTGATACCACCAATGTAACTATGTCATTGATACCACCGATGTAACTATGTCCTCGATACCACCAATGAAACTATGTCATTGATACCACCAATGTAACTATGTCATTGATACCACCAATGTAATTTCATCCTCCATACAACCAATGTAACTATGTCATTGATACCACCAATGTAACTATGTCATTGATACCACCAATGTAACTAGGTCCTCGATACCACCAATGTAGCTATGTCCTTGATACCACAAATGTAACTATGTCCTCAATACCACCAATGGACCTATGTCTTCGATACCACGAATGTAACTATGTCCTCGATACCACCAATGTAACTATGTCATTGATACCACCAATGTAACTATGTCATTGATACCACCAATGTAACTATGTCCTTGATACCACCAATGTAACTATGTCATTGATAACACCAATGTAACTATGTCCTCGATACCACCAATGTAACTATGTCCTTGATACCACCAATGTAACTATGTCCTCGATACCATCACTGTAACTATGTCCATGATACCACCAATGTAACTACATCCTCGATACCACCAATGTAACACTGTCCTTGATACCACCAATGTAACTATGTCATTGATACCACCAATGTAACTATGTCATTGATACCACCAATGTAACTATGTCCTTCGTACCACCAATGTAACTATGTCATTGATAACACCAATGTAACTATGTCATTGATACCACCAATGTAACTATGTCATTCATGCCACCAATGTAACTATGTCATTGATACCACCAATGTAACAACATCCTTGATACCACCAATGTAACTATGTCATTGATACCACCAATGTAACTATGTCCTTGATACCACCAAAGTAACTATGTCCTTGATACCACCAATGTAACTTCATCCTCAATACCACCAATGTAACTATCTCATTGATACCACCAATGTAACTATGTCCTTGATACCACCAATGTAACTACATCCTAGATACCACCAATGTAACTATGTCATTGATAACACCAATTTAACTACATCCTCGATACCACCAATGTAGCTATGTCATTGATACTACCAATGTAACTATGTCATTGATACCATCAATGTAACTATGTCATTGATACCACCAATGTAACTACATCCTAGATACCACCAATGTAACTATGTCATTGATACCACCAATGTAACTATGTCATTGATACCACCAATGTAACTATGTCGTTGATACCACCAATGTAACTACATCCTAGATACCACCAATGTAACTATGTCATTGATACCACCAATGTAACTATGTCATTGATACCACCAATGTAACTATGTCATTGATACCACCAATGTAACTATGTCATTGATACCACCAATGTAACTACGTCCTCGATATCACCAATGTAACTATGTCATTGATACCACCAATGTAACTATGTCATTGATACCACCAATGTAACTATGTCATAGATACCACCAATGTAACTATGTCATTGATACCACCAATGTAACTATGTCATTGATACCACCAATGTAACTATGTCCTCGATACCACCAATGTAACTATATCCTCGATACCACCAATGTAACTATGTCCTTGATACCACCAATGTAACTATGTCATTGATACCACCAATGTAACTATGTCATAGATACCACCAATGTAACTACATCGTCGATATCACCAATGTAACTATGTCATTGATACAACCAATGTAACTACATCCTCCATACTACCAATGTAACTATGTCATTGATACCACCAATGTAACTATGTCATTGATACCACCAATGTAACTAGGTCCTCGATACCACCAATGTAACTATGTCCTTGATACCACCAATGTAACTATGTCCTCAATACCACCAATGGAACTATGTCATCGATACCACGAATGTAACTATGTCCTCGATACCATCAATGTAACTATGTCCTCGATACCACCAATGTAACTATGTCCTCGACACCACCAATGTAACTATGTCCTTGATACCACCAATGTAACTATGTCCTCGATACCACCAATGTAACTATGTCCTTGATACCACCAATGTAACTATGTCATTGATACCATCAATGTAACTATGTCCTTGATACCATCAATGTAACTATGTCCTTGATACCACCAATGTAACTATGTCCTCGATACCACCAATGTAACTATGTCCTTGATACCATCAATGTAACTATGTCCTCGAAACCATCAATGTAACTATGTCCATGATACCACCAATGTAACTACATCCTCGATACCACCAATGTAACACTGTCCTTGATACCACCAATGTAACTAGGTCATCGATACCACGAATGTAACTATGTCCTCGATACCATCAATGTAACTATGTCCTCGATACCACCAATGTAACTATGTTCTCGACACCACCAATGTAACTATGTCCTTGATACCATCAATGTAACTATGTCCTCGATACCACCAATGTAACTATGTCCTAGATACCACCAATGTAACTATGTCATTGATACCATCAATGTAACTATGTCCTTGATACCATCAATGTAACTATGTCCTTGATACCACCAATGTAACTATGTCCTCGATACCACCAATGTAACTATGTCCTTGATACCACCAATGTAACTATGTCCTCGATACCATCAATGTAACTATGTCCTTGATACCACCAATGTAACTACATCCTCGATACCACCAATGTAACTATGTCCTTGATACCACCAATGTAACTATGTCCTTGATACCACCAATGTAACTATGTCCTTGATACCACCAATGTAACTATGTCCTTGATACCACCAATGTAACTATGTCCTTGATACCACCAATGTAACTATGTCATTGATACCACCAATGTAACTATGTCCTTGATACCACCAATGTAACTATGTCCTTGATACCACCAATGTAACTATGTCCTTGATACCACCAATGTAACTATGTCCTTGATACCACCAATGTAACAATGTCCTTGATACCACCAATGTAACTATGTCCTTGATACATGCAATGTAACTATGTCATTGATAACACCAATTTAACTACATCCTCGATACCACCAATGTAGCTATGTCATTGATACTACCAATGTAACTATGTCATTGATACCACCAATGTAACTACATCCTCGATACCACCAATGTAACTATGTCATTGATACTACCAATGTAACTATGTCCTTGATACCACCAATGTAACATTGTCCTTGATACCACCGATGTAACTATGTCCTCGATACCACCAATGAAACTATGTCATTGATACCACCAATGTAACTATGTCATTGATACCACCAATGTAACTACATCCTCCATACAACCAATGTAACTATGTCATTGATACCACCAATGTAACTATGTCATTGATACCACCAATGTAACTAGGTCCTCGATACCACCAATGTAGCTATGTCCTTGATACCACAAATGTAACTATGTCCTCAATACCACCAATGTAACTATGTCTTCGATACCACGAATGTAACTATGTCCTCGATACCACCAATGTAACTATGTCCTCGATACCACCAATGTAACTATGTCATTGATACCACCAATGTAACTATGTCATTGATACCACCAATGTAACTATGTCCTTGATACCACCAATGTAACTATGTCATTGATAACACCAATGTAACTATGTCATTGATACCACCAATGTAACTATGTCATTCATGCCACCAATGTAACTATGTCATTGATACCACCAATGTAACAACATCCTTGATACCACCAATGTAACTATGTCATTGATACCACCAATGTAACTATGTCCTTGATACCACCAAAGTAACTATGTCCTTGATACCACCAATGTAACTTCATCCTCAATACCACCAATGTAACTATCTCATTGATACCACCAATGTAACTATGTCCTTGATACCACCAATGTACTACATCCTATACCATGTTTGTTTGTCATTTAACTACATCCTTGATACCACCAATGTAACTATGTCATTGATACCACCAATGTAACTATGTCATTGATACCATCAATGTAACTATGTCATTGATACCACCAATGTAACTACGTCCTTGATACCACCAATGTAACTATGTCATTGATACCACCAATGTAACTATGTCATTGATACCACCAATGTAACTATGTCGTTGATACCACCAATGTAACTATGTCCTGATACCACCAATGTAACTATGTCATTGATACCACCAATGTAACTATGTCATTGATACCACCAATGTAACTATGTCATTGATACCACCAATGTAACTATGTCCTTGATACCACCAATGTGACTATGTCTTGATACCACCAATGTAACTATGTCCTTGATACCACCAATGTAACTATGTCCTTGATACCACCAATGTAACTATGTCCTTGATACCACCAATGTAACTATGTCCTTGATACCACCAATGTAACTATGTCCTTGATACCACCAATGTAACTATGTCCTTGATACCACCAATGTAACTATGTCCTTGATACCACCAATGTAACTATGTCCTTGATACCACCAATGTAACTTGTCCTTGATACCACCAATGTAACTATGTCCTCGATACCACCAATGTAACTATGTCCTTGATACCACCAATGTAACTATGTCCTTGATACTACCAATGTAACTATGTCTTGATACCACCATGTAACTATTCTTGATGCCACCATTGTATTATTCCTTTATACCACCAATGTAACTATGTCTGTGATACCACCAATGTAACTATGTCCTTGATACCACCAATGTAACTATGTCCTTGATACCACCAATGTAACTATGTCCTTGATACCACCAATGTAACTATTTCCTTGATACCACCAATGTAACTATGTCCTTGATAC
Organism: Archivesica marissinica; assembly: GCA_014843695.1. NCBI lineage: Eukaryota > Metazoa > Mollusca > Bivalvia > Venerida > Vesicomyidae > Archivesica > Archivesica marissinica. The sequence continues at coordinate 4,964,072 of CM026386.1, read as the reverse complement.
CACCATGTAGCTATGTCCTAGATACCATCAATGTAACTATGTCATTGATACCACCAATGTAACTATGTCATTGATACTACCAATGTACTATGTCATTGATACCATCAATGTAACTATGTCATTGGTACCACCAATGTAACTATGTCCTTGATACAACCAATGTAACTATGTCATTGATACCACCAATGTACTATGTCATTGATACACCAATGTAACTATGTCCTTGATACCAATGTACTACATCCTAGATACCACCAATGTAACTATGTC
>CM026386.1:4946461-4962802 GCA_014843695.1 Archivesica marissinica | reverse complement strand
ACATACAACCCCACAATCGTAGCTCGAGAGGGGCTGACATGCAACCCCACAATCGTAGCTCGAGAGAGGCTTCCATGCAACCCCACAATCGTAGCTCGAGAGGGGCTGCCATACAACCCCACAATCGTAGCTCGAGAGAAGCTGCCATACAACCCCACAATCGTAGCTCGAGAGAGGCTGCCATACAACACCACAATCGTAGCTCGAGAGAAGCTACCATACAACCCGACAATCGTAGCTCGAGAGGGGCTACCATGCAACCCCACAATCGTAGCTCGAGAGGGGCTGCTATGCAACCCCACAATCGTAGCTCGAGAGAGGCTGCCGTGTAACCCCAAAAACACAGCTTGAGTGAGTCTGCCAGGTAACCCCACAAACACAGCTTGGGAGAGGGTAGAGGCTGTCATGCAACCCCACAAACACAGCTTGAGAGAGGCTAGAGGCTGTCATGCAACCTCGCAAACACAGCTTGAGTGAGGCTGTCATCCAACCCCACATACACTGCTTGAGAAAGGCTGCCATCCAACCCCATAATCACAGCTTGGTGCCATGCAACCCCACAAACACATCTTGAGAGAGGCTGTCATTCAACCCCACAAACACAGCTTGGGATAGGCTGTCATGCAACCCCACAAACACAGCTTGAGAGAGGCTGTCATGCATCCCATAAACACAGCTTGAGAGAGGCTAGAGGCTGTCATGCAACCCCACAAACACAGCCTGAGAGAGGCTAGAGGCTGTCATGCAACCGCGCAAGAACAGCTTGAGTGAGGCTGTCATCCAACCCCACAAACACTGCTTGAGAGAGGCTGTCATGCAATACCACAAACAATGCTTGAGTGAGGCAGTCATGCAACACCACAATCACTGCTTTAGAGAGGCTGTCATGCAACTCCACAAACCCACTTTGTGTGAGGCTGTCATGCAACCTCATAATCACAGCTTGGGAGAGGCTGCCATGCAACCCCACAAACACAGTTTGAGAGAGGCTAGAGGCTGTCATGCAACCCCACAAACACAGATTGAGAGAGGCTGTCATCCAACACTACAATCACAGCTTGAGAGAGGCTGCCATGCAACACCACAAACACAGCTTGAGAGAGGCTGTCATGCAACCCCACAAGCACAGCTTGAGAGAGGCTGCCATGCAACACCACAAACACAGCTTGAGAGAGGCTGTCATGCAACCCCACAAACACAGCTTGAGAGAGGCTGTCATGCAACACCACAAACACAGCTTGAGAGAGGCTGCCATGCAACACCACAAATACAGCTTGAGCGAGGCTGTCATGCAACACCACAAACACAGCTTGGGAGAGGCTGTCATGCAACCTCGTAATCACAGCTTGAGAGAGGCTGTCATGCAACCTCGTAATCACAGCTTGGAGAGGCTGTCATGCAACCTCGAAATCAAAGGTTGAGTGAGGCTGTCATGCAACCTCGTAATCACAGCTTGAGAGAGGCTGTCATGCAACCTCGTAATCACAGCTTGAGAGAGGCGGTTATGCAACCTCGTAATCACAGCTTGAGAGAGGCTGTCATCCAACCTCGTAATCACAAGTTGAGTGAGGCTGTCATGCAACCTTGTAAACACAGCTTGAGTGAGGCTGTCATGCAACCTCGTAATCACAGCTTGAGAGAGGCTGTCATGCAACCTCGTAATCACAGCTTGAGAGAGGCTGTCATGCAACACCACAAACACTGCTTGAGATATGCTGTCATGCAACCCCACAAACACATCTTGAGAGAGGCTGTCATGTAACCCCAAAAACACAGCTTGAGATAGGCTGTCATGCAACACCACAAACACAGCTTGAGAGAGGCTGTCATCCAACCCCAAAAACACAGCTTGAGAGAGGCTGTCATGCAACACCACAAATACAGCTTGAGAGAGGCTGACATGCAACACAACAAACACAGCTTGCGTGAGGCTGTCATGCAACCCCACAAACACAGCTTGAGAGAGGCTGTCATCCAACACCACAAACACAGCTTAAGAGAGGCTGTCATGCAACACCACAAACACAGCTTGAGAGAGGCTGTCATGCAACCTCGCAATCACAGCTTGAGAGAGGCTGTCATGCAACACCACAAACACAGCTTGAGAGAGGCTGTCATGCAACACAACAAACACAGCTTGAGTGAGGCTGTCATGCAACCCCACAAACACAGCTTGAGAGAGGCTAGAGGCTGTCATGCAACCCCACAAACACAGCTTGAGAGAGGCTGTCATCCAACACCACAAACACAGCTTGAGAGAGGCTGCCATGCAACCCCACAAACACAGCTTGAGTGAGACTGTCATCCAACACCACAAACATAGCTTGAGTGAGACTGTCATGCAACTCCAAAAACACTGCTTGAGAGAGGCTGTCATGCAACACCACAAACACTGCTTGAGTGAGACTGTCATGCAACACCACAAACACTGCTTGAGTGAGACTGTCATGCAACACCACACACACAGCTTGACAGGGGATGGCATCCAACCCCACATACACAGTTTGAGAGAGGCTGCCATACAACTACAGCTTGAGAGAGGCTGTCATGCAACCCCACATTCACAGATTGAGAGAGGCTGTCATCCAACCCCACAAACACAGCTTGAGAGAGGCTGTCATCCAACCCCACAATCGTAGCTTGAGAGAGGCTGTCATGAACCCCACATTCACAGCTTGAGAGAGGCTGCCATCAACCCCACAAACACAGCTTGAGAGAGGCTGTCATGCAACCCCACAAACACAGCTTGAGAGAGGCTGTCATGCAACCCCACAATCACAGCTTGAGAGAGGCTGTCATGCAACCCCACAAACACAGCTCGGGAGAGGCTGCCATGCAACCCCACAAACACAGCTTGAGGGAGGCTGTCATGCAACTCCACAAACACTGCTTGAGAGAGGCTGTCATGCAACCCCACAAACACAGCTTGAGAGAGGCTGTCATGCAACCCCACAAACACAGCTTGAGAGAGGCTGTCATCCAACCCCACAATCGTAGCTTGAGTGAGGCTGCCATGCAACCCCACAAACACAGCTTGAGAGAGGCTGTCATGCAACACCACAAACACAGCTTGAGAGAGGCTATCATGCAACCCCACAAACACAGCTTGGGAGAGGCTGCCATGCAATCCCACAAACACAGCTTGAGAGAGGCTGCCATGCAACCCCACTAACACAGCTTGAGAGAGGCTATCATGCATCACCACTAACACAGCTTGAGAGAGGCTGCCATGCAACCCCACTAACACAGCTTGAGAGGGGATGTCATGCATCACCACAAACACAGCTTTAGAGAGGCTGTCATCCAACCCCACAAACACAGCTTGAGAGAGGCTGTCATGCAACCCCGCAAACACAGCTAGAGAGAGGCTGTCATGCAACCCCGCAAACACAGCTTGAGAGAGGCTGCCGTGCAACCCCACAAACACAGCTTGAGAGAGGCTGCCGTGCAACCCCACAAACACAGCTTGAGAGAGGCTGCCATGCAACCCCACAAACACAGCTTGAGAGAGGCGGTCATGCAACCCCAAAAACACAGCTTGAGAGTGGCTGCCATGCAACCCCACAAACACAGCTTGGGAGAGGCTGTCATGCAACCACACAAACATAGCTTGAGAGAGGCTGCCGTGCAACCCCACAAACACAGCTTGAGAGAGGCTGCCGTGCAACTCCACAATCGTAGCTCGAGAGGGGCTGCCATGCAACCCCACAATCGTAGCTCGAGAGAGTCTGCCAAGCAACCCCACAAACGCAGCTTGAGAGAGGCTGCCATGCAACCCCACAAACACAGCTTGAGAGAGGCTGTCATGCAACCCCACAAACACAGCTTGAGAGGGGATGTCATGCAACCCCACAAACATAGCTTGAGAGAGACTGCCATGCAACCCCACAAACACAGCTTGGGGAGGATATAGGCTGCCATGCAACCCCACAAACACAGCTTGGGGAGGCTAGAGACTGCCATGCCACCCCACAATCATAGCTTGAGTGAGGCTGTCATGCAACCTCGTAATCATAGCTTGAGAGAGGCTGTCATCCAACCCCACAAACACAGCTTGAGAGAGGCTGTCATGCAACCCCACAATCACAGCTTGAGTGAGGCTTTCATGAAACCTCGTAATCACAGCTTGAGAGAGGCTGTCATCCAACCCCACAAACACAGCTTGAGAGAGGCTGTCATGCAACACAACAAACACAGCTTGAGAGAGGCTGTCATGCAACACAACAAACACAGCTTGAGAGAGGCTGTCATCCAACCCCACAAAACAGCTTGAGAGAGGCTGTCATGCAACACAACAAACACAGGTTGAGAGAGGCTGTCATCCAACCCCACAAACACAGCTTGAGAGAGGCTGTCATGCAACCCCACAAACACAGCTTGAGAGAGGCTGTCATGCAATACAACAAACACAGCTTGAGTGAGGCTGTCATGCAACCCCACACACACAGCATGAGTGAGGCTGTCATCCAACCCCACACACACAGCTTGAGAGAGGCTGTCATGCAACCCCACAAACACAGCTTGAGAGAGGCTGTCATGCAACCCCACAAACACAGCTTGAGAGAGGCTGTCATGCAACCCCACAAACACAGCTTGAGAGAGCCTCCATGAAACCCCACAAACACAGCTTGAGAGAGGCTGTCATGCAACCCCACAAACACAGCTTGAGAGAGCCTCCATGCAACCCCACAAACACAGCTTGAGAGAGGCTGTCATGCAACACCACAAACACAGCTTGAGAGAGGCTGCCATGCAACCCCACAAACACAGCTTGAGAGAGGCTGTCATGCAACCCCACAAACACAGCTTGAGAGGGGCTAGAGGCTGTCATCAACCCCACAAACACAGCTTGAGAGAGGCTGCCATGCAACCCCACAAACACAGCTTGAGAGAGGCTGTCATGCAACCCCACAAACACAGCTTGAGTGAGGCTGTCATGAAACCCCATACACACAGCTTAAGTGAGGCTGTCATGCAACCCCACAATCATAGCTTGAGCGAGGCTGTCATGCAACCCCACAAACACAGCTCGAGAGGGGCTGCCATACAACCCCACAATCGTAGCTCGAGAGGGGCTACCATGCAACCCCACAATCGTAGCTCGAGAGGGGCTGCCATACAACCCCACAATCGTAGCTCGAGAGGGGCTGCCATACAACCCCACAATCGTAGCTCGAGAGTGGCTGCCATACAACTCCACAATCGTAGCTCGAGAGGGGCTGCCATACAACCCCACAATCGTAGCTCGAGAGGGGCTGCTATACAACCCCACAATCGTAGCTCGAGAGGGGCTACCATGCAACCCCACAATCGCAGCTCGAGAGAGGCTGCCATACAACCCCACAATCGTAGCTCGAGAGAGGCTACCATGCAACCCCACAATCATAGCTCGAGAGGGCTGCCATACAACCCCACAATCGTAGCTTGAGAGGGCTGCCATGCAACCCCACAATCGTAGCTCGAGAGGGGCTACCATACAACCCCACAATCGTAGCTCGAGAGGGGCTGCCATACAACCCCACAATCGTAGCTCGAGAGGGGCTACCATGCAACCCCACAATCGTAGCTCGAGAGGGCTGCCATACAACCCCACAATCGTAGCTCGAGAGGGGCTGCCATACAACCCCACAATCGTAGCTTGAGAGAGGTTTCCATACAACCCCACAATCGTAGATCGAGAGAAGCTTCCATACAACCCCACAATCGTAGCTCGAGAGAAGCTACCATGCAACCCCACAATCGTAGCTCGAGAGGGACTGCCATGCAACCCCACAATCGTAGCTCGAGAGAGGCTGCCATGTAACCCCACAATCACAGCTTGAGAGAGGCTGCCATGTAACCCCACAATGGTAGCTTGAGAGAGGTTTCCATACAACCCCACAATCGTAGCTCGAGAGAAGCTTCCATACAACCCCACAATCGTAGCTCGAGAGAAGCTTCCATACAACCCCACAATCGTAGCTCGAGAGGGCTGCCATGCAACCCCACACTCGTAGCTCGAGAGAAGCTACCATGCAACCCCACAATCGTAGCTCGAGAGAAGCTACCATGCAACCCCACAATCATAGCTCGAGAGAAGCTACCATGCAACCCCATAATCGTAGCTCGAGAGAAGCTACCATGCAAACCCACAATCGTAGCTCGAGAGAAGCTACCATGCAACCCCACAATCGTAGCTCGAGAGAAGTTACCATGCAACCCCACAATCGTAGCTCGAGAGAAGCTACCATGCAACCCCACAATCGTAGCTCGAGAGAGGCTGCCATACAACCCCACAATCGTAGCTCGAGAGAAGCTGCCATACAACCCCACAATCGTAGCTCGAGAGAAGCTGCCATACAACCCCACAATCGTAGCTCGAGAGAGGCTGCCATACAACCCCACACTCGTAGCTCGAGAGAAGCTACCATACAACCCGACAATCGTAGCTCGAGAGGGGTTGGCATGTAACCCCACAATCGTAGCTTGAGATGGGCTGCCATGCAACCCCACAATCGTAGCTCGAGAGGGGCTGACATACAACCCCACACTCGTAGCTCGAGAGGGGCTGGCATGTAACCCCACAATCGTAGCTCGAGAGGGGCTGACATACAACCCCACAATCGTAGCTCGAGAGAGGCTTCCATGCAACCCCACAATCGTAGCTCGAGAGGGGCTGCCATACAACCCCACAATCGTAGCTCGAGAGAAGCTGCCATACAACCCCACAATCGTAGCTCGAGAGAGGCTGCCATACAACCCCACAATCGTAGCTCGAGAGAAGCTACCATACAACCCGACAATCGTAGCTCGAGAGGGGCTACCATGCAACCCCACAATCGTAGCTCGAGAGGGGCTGCTATGCAACCCCACACTCGTAGCTCGAGAGAAGCTGCCGTGTAACCCCACAAACAGAGCTTGAGTGAGTCTGCCAGGTAACCCCACAAACACAGCTTGGGATAGGGTAGAGGCTGTCATGCAACCCCACAAACACAGCTTGAGAGAGGCTAGAGGCTGTCATGCAACCTCGCAAACACAGCTTGAGTGAGGCTGTCATCCAACCCCACAGACACTGCTTGAGAAAGGCTGCCATCCAACCCCATAATCACAGCTTGGTGCCATGCAACCCCACAATCACAGCTTGAGAGAGGCTGCCATGTAACCCCACAATCGTAGCTTGAGAGAGGTTTCCATACAACCCCACAATCGTAGCTCGAGAGAAGCTTCCATACAACCCTACAATCGTAGCTCGAGAGAAGCTTCCATACAACCCCACAATCGTAGCTCGAGAGGGGCTGCCATGCAACCCCACAATTGTAGCTCGAGAGAAGCTACAATGCAACCCAACAATCGTAGCTCGAGAGAAGCTACCGTGCAACCCCACAATCGTAGCTCGAGAGAAGCTACCATGCAACCCCACAATCGTAGCTCGAGAGAAGCTACCATGCAACCCCATACTCGTAGCTCGAGAGAAGCTACCATGCAACCCCACAATCGTAGCTCGAGAGAAGCTACCATGCAACCCCACAATCGTAGCTCGAGAGAAGCTACCATGCAACCCCACAATCGTAGCTCGAGAGAAGCTACCATGCAACCCCACAATCGTAGCTCGAGAGAAGCTGCCATACAACCCCACAATCGTAGCTCGAGAGAGGCTGCCATACAACCCCACAATCGTAGCTCGAGAGAAGCTACCATACAACCCGACAATCGTAGCTCGAGAGGGGCTGGCATGTAACCCCACAATCGTAGCTTCAGATGGGCTGCCATGCAACCCCACAATCGTAGCTCGAGAGGGGCTGACATACAACCCCACAATCGTAGCTCGAGAGGGGCTGACATACAACCCCACAATCGTAGCTCGAGAGGGGCTGACATGCAACCCCACAATCGTAGCTCGAGAGAGGCTTCCATGCAACCCCACAATCGTAGCTCGAGAGGGGCTGCCATACAACCCCACAATCGTAGCTCGAGAGAAGCTGCCATACAACCCCACAATCGTAGCTCGAGAGAGGCTGCCATACAACACCACAATCGTAGCTCGAGAGAAGCTACCATACAACCCGACAATCGTAGCTCGAGAGGGGCTACCATGCAACCCCACAATCGTAGCTCGAGAGGGGCTGCTATGCAACCCCACAATCGTAGCTCGAGAGAGGCTGCAGTGTAACCCCAAAAACACAGCTTGAGTGAGTCTGCCAGGTAACCCCACAAACACAGCTTGGGAGAGGGTAGAGGCTGTCATGCAACCCCACAAACACAGCTTGAGAGAGGCTAGAGGCTGTCATGCAACCTCGCAAACACAGCTTGAGTGAGGCTGTCATCCAACCCCACATACACTGCTTGAGAAAGGCTGCCATCCAACCCCATAATCACAGCTTGGTGCCATGCAACCCCACAAACACATCTTGAGAGAGGCTGTCATTCAACCCCACAAACACAGCTTGAGAGAGCCTGTCATGCATCCCATAAACACAGCTTGAGAGAGGCTAGAGGCTGTCATGCAACCCCACAAACACAGCTTGAGAGAGGCTAGAGGCTGTCATGCAACCGCGCAAGAACAGCTTGAGTGAGGCTGTCATCCAACCCCACAAACACTGCTTGAGAGAGGCTGTCATGCAATACCACAAACAATGCTTGAGTGAGGCTGTCATGCAACACCACAATCACTGCTTTAGAGAGGCTGTCATGCAACTCCACAAACCCACTTTGTGTGAGGCTGTCATGCAACCTCATAATCACAGCTTGGGAGAGGCTGCCATGCAACCCCACAAACACAGTTTGAGAGAGGCTAGAGGCTGTCATGCAACCCCACAAACACAGCTTGAGAGAGGCTGTCATCCAACACTACAATCACAGCTTGAGAGAGGCTGCCATGCAACACCACAAACACAGCTTGAGAGAGGCTGTCATGCAACCCCACAAGCACAGCTTGAGAGAGGCTGCCATGCAACACCACAAACACAGCTTGAGAGAGGCTGTCATGCAACCCCTCAAACACAGCTTGAGAGAGGCTGTCATGCAACACCACAAACACAGCTTGAGAGAGGCTGCCATGCAACACCACAAATACAGCTTGAGCGAGGCTGTCATGCAACACCACAAACACAGCTTGGGAGAGGCTGTCATGCAACCTCGTAATCACAGCTTGAGAGAGGCTGTCCTGCAACCTCGTAATCACAGCTTGGAGAGGCTGTCATGCAACCTCGAAATCAAAGGTTGAGTGAGGCTGTCATGCAACCTCGTAATCACAGCTTGAGAGAGGCTGTCATGCAACCTCGTAATCACAGCTTGAGAGAGGCGGTTATGCAACCTCGTAATCACAGCTTGAGAGAGGCTGTCATCCAACCTCGTAATCACAAGTTGAGTGAGGCTGTCATGCAACCTTGTAAACACAGCTTGAGTGAGGCTGTCATGCAACCTCGTAATCACAGCTTGAGAGAGGCTGTCATGCAACCTCGTAATCACAGCTTGAGAGAGGCTGTCATGCAACACCACAAACACTGCTTGAGATATGCTGTCATGCAACCCCACAAACACATCTTGAGAGAGGCTGTCATGTAACCCCAAAAACACAGCTTGAGATAGGCTGTCATGCAACACCACAAACACAGCTTGAGAGAGGCTGTCATCCAACCCCAAAAACACAGCTTGAGAGAGGCTGTCATGCAACACCACAAATACAGCTTGAGAGAGGCTGACATGCAACACAACAAACACAGCTTGCGTGAGGCTGTCATGCAACCCCACAAACACAGCTTGAGAGAGGCTGTCATCCAACACCACAAACACAGCTTAAGAGAGGCTGTCATGCAACACCACAAACACAGCTTGAGAGAGGCTGTCATGCAACCTCGCAATCACAGCTTGAGAGAGGCTGTCATGCAACACCACAAACACAGCTTGAGAGAGGCTGTCATGCAACACAACAAACACAGCTTGAGTGAGGCTGTCATGCAACCCCACAAACACAGCTTGAGAGAGGCTAGAGGCTGTCATGCAACCCCACAAACACAGCTTGAGAGAGGCTGTCATCCAACACCACAAACACAGCTTGAGAGAGGCTGCCATGCAACCCCACAAACACAGCTTGAGTGAGACTGTCATCCAACACCACAAACATAGCTTGAGTGAGACTGTCATGCAACTCCAAAAACACTGCTTGAGAGAGGCTGTCATGCAACACCACAAACACTGCTTGAGTGAGACTGTCATGCAACACCACAAACACTGCTTGAGTGAGACTGTCATGCAACACCACACACACAGCTTGACAGGGGATGGCATCCAACCCCACATACACAGTTTGAGAGAGGCTGCCATACAACTACAGCTTGAGAGAGGCTGTCATGCAACCCCACATTCACAGATTGAGAGAGGCTGTCATCCAACCCCACAAACACAGCTTGAGAGAGGCTGTCATCCAACCCCACAATCGTAGCTTGAGAGAGGCTGTCATGTAACCCCACATTCACAGCTTGAGAGAGGCTGCCATGCAACCCCACAAACACAGCTTGAGAGAGGCTGTCATGCAACCCCACAAACACAGCTTGAGAGAGGCTGTCATGCAACCCCACAAGCACAGCTTGAGAGAGGCTGTCATGCAACCCCACAAACACAGCTCGGGAGAGGCTGCCATGCAACCCCACAAACACAGCTTGAGAGAGGCTGTCATGCAACTCCACAAACACTGCTTGAGAGAGGCTGTCATGCAACCCCACAAACACAGCTTGAGAGAGGCTGTCATGCAACCCCACAAACATAGCTTGAGAGAGGCTGTCATCCAACCCCACAATCGTAGCTTGAGTGAGGCTGCCATGCAACCCCACAAACACGGCTTGAGAGAGGCTGTCATGCAACACCACAAACACAGCTTGAGAGAGGCTATCATGCAACCCCACAAACACAGCTTGGGAGAGGCTGCCATGCAACCCCACAAACACAGCTTGAGAGAGGCTGCCATGCAACCCCACTAACACAGCTTGAGAGAGGCTATCATGCATCACCACTAACACAGCTTGAGAGAGGCTGCCATGCAACCCCACTAACACAGCTTGAGAGGGGATGTCATGCATCACCACAAACACAGCTTCAGAGAGGCTGTCATCCAACCCCACAAACACAGCTTGAGAGAGGCTGTCATGCAACCCCGCAAACACAGCTTGAGAGAGGCTGTCATGCAACCCCGCAAACACAGCTTGAGAGAGGCTGCCGTGCAACCCCACAAACACAGCTTGAGAGAGGCTGCCGTGCAACCCCACAAACACAGCTTGAGAGAGGCTGCCATGCAACCCCACAAACACAGCTTGAGTGAGGCGGTCATGCAACCCCAAAAACACAGCTTGAGAGTGGCTGCCATGCAACCCCACAAACACAGCTTGGGAGAGGCTGTCATGCAACCACACAAACATAGCTTGAGAGAGGCTGCCGTGCAACCCCACAAACACAGCTTGAGAGAGGCTGCCGTGCAACTCCACAATCGTAGCTCGAGAGGGGCTGCCATGCAACCCCACAATCGTAGCTCGAGAGAGTCTGCCAAGCAACCCCACAAACGCAGCTTGAGAGAGGCTGCCATGCAACCCCACAAACACAGCTTGAGAGAGGCTGTCATGCAACCCCACAAACACAGCTTGAGAGGGGATGTCATGCAACCCCACAAACATAGCTTGAGAGAGGCTGCCATGCAACCCCACAAACACAGCTTGGGGAGGATATAGGCTGCCATGCAACCCCACAAACACAGCTTGGGGAGGATATAGGCTGCCATGCAACCCCACAAACACAGCTTGGGGAGGCTAGAGACTGCCATGCCACCCCACAATCATAGCTTGAGTGAGGCTGTCATGCAACCTCGTAATCACAGCTTGAGAGAGGCTGTCATCCAACCCCACAAACACAGCTTGAGAGAGGCTGTCATGCAACCCCACAATCACAGCTTGAGTGAGGCTGTCATGAAACCTCGTAATCACAGCTTGAGAGAGGCTGTCATCCAACCCCACAAACACAGCTTGAGAGAGGCTGTCATGCAACACAACAAACACAGCTTGAGATAGGCTGTCATGCAACACAACAAACACAGCTTGAGAGAGGTTGTCATCCAACCCCACAAACACAGCTTGAGAGAGGCTGTCATGCAACACAACAAACACAGCTTGAGAGAGGCTGTCATCCAACCCCACAAAACAGCTTGAGAGAGGCTGTCATGCAACACAACAAACACAGGTTGAGAGAGGCTGTCATCCAACCCCACAAACACAGCTTGAGAGAGGCTGTCATGCAACCCCACAAACACAGCTTGAGAGAGGCTGTCATGCAATACAACAAACACAGCTTGAGTGAGGCTGTCATGCAACCCCACACACACAGCATGAGTGAGGCTGTCATCCAACCCCACACACACAGCTTGAGAGAGGCTGTCATGCAACCCCACAAACACAGCTTGAGAGAGGCTGTCATGCAACCCCACAAACACAGCTTGAGAGAGGCTGTCATGCAACCCCACAAACACAGCTTGAGAGAGCCTCCATGCAACCCCACAAACACAGCTTGAGAGAGGCTGTCATGCAACACCACAAACACAGCTTGAGAGAGGCTGCCATGCAACCCCACAAACACAGCTTGAGAGAGGCTGTCATGCAACCCCACAAACACAGCTTGAGAGGGGCTAGAGGCTGTCATCAACCCCACAAACACAGCTTGAGAGAGGCTGCCATGCAACCCCACAAACACAGCTTGAGTGAGGCTGTCATGCAAACCCACAAACACAGCTTGAGTGAGGCTGTCATGAAACCCCATACACACAGCTTAAGTGAGGCTGTCATGCAACCCCACAATCATAGCTTGAGCGAGGCTGTCATGCAACCCCACAAACACAGCTCGAGAGGGGCTGCCATACAACCCCACAATCGTAGCTCGAGAGGGGCTACCATGCAACCCCACAATCGTAGCTCGAGAGGGGCTGCCATACAACCCCACAATCGTAGCTCGAGAGGGGCTGCCATACAACCCCACAATCGTAGCTCGAGAGTGGCTGCCATACAACTCCACAATCGTAGCTCGAGAGGGGCTGCCATACAACCCCACAATCGTAGCTCGATAGGGGCTGCCTACAACCCCACAATCGTAGCTCGAGAGGGGCTGCCATACAACCCCACAATCGTAGCTCGAGAGGGGCTGCCATACAACCCCACAATCGTAGCTCGAGAGGGGCTACCATGCAACCCCACAATCGTAGCTCGAGAGGGGCTGCCATAAACCCCACAATCGTAGCTCGAGAGGGGCTGCCATACAACCCCACAATCGTAGCTCGAGAGGGGCTACCATACAACCCCACAATCGTAGCTCGAGAGGGGCTGCCATACAAACACCCACAATCGTAGCTCGAGAGGGGCTACCATGCAACCCCACAATCGTAGCTCGAGAGGGGCTGCCATACAACCCCACAATCGTAGCTCGAGAGGGGCTGCCATACAACCCCACAGTCGTAGCTCGAGAGGGGCTGCCATACAACCCCACAATCGTAGCTCGAGAGGGGCTGCCATACAACCCCACAATCGTAGCTCGAGAGGGGCTGCCATACAACCCCACAATCGTAGCTCGAGAGGGGCTGCCATGCAACCCCACAATCGTAGCTCGAGAGAGGCTACCATGCAACCCCACAATCGTAGCTCGAGAGAAGCTTCCATACAACCCCACAATCGTAGCTCGAGAGAAGATTCCATGCAACCCCACAATCGTAGCTCGAGAGAAGATTACATTTAACCCCACAATCGTAGCTCGAGAGAAGATTACATGCAACCCGACAATCGTAGCTCGAGAGAAAATTACATGCAACCCGACAATCGTAGCTCGAGAGAAGATTACATTTAACCCGACAATCGTAGCTCGAGAGAAGATTCCATGCAACCTGACAATCGTAGCTCGAGAGAAGATTACATGCAACCCGACAATCGTAGCTCGAGAGAAGATTCCATGCAACCCGACAATCGTAGCTCGAGAGAAGATTCCATGCAACCCGACAATCGTAGCTCGAGAGAAGATTACATTTAACCCGACAATCGTAGCTCGATAGAAGATTACATGCAACCCGACAATCGTAGCTCGAGAGAAGATTACATGCAACCCGACAATCGTAGCTCGAGAGAAGATTCCATGCAACCCGACAATCGTAGCTCGAGAGAAGATTACATGCAACCCGACAATCGTAGCTCGAGAGAAGATTACATGCAACCCGACAATCGTAGCTCGAGAGAAGATTCCATGCAACCCGACAATCGTAGCTCGAGAGAAGATTCCATGCAACCCGACAATCGTAGCTCGAGAGAAGATTACATGTAACCCGACAATCGTAGCTCGAGAGAAGATTCCATGCAACCCGACAATCGTAGCTCGAGAGAAGATTCCATGCAACCCGACAATCGTAGCTCGAGAGAAGATTACATGTAACCCCACAATCGTAGCTCGAGAGAAGATTCCATGCAACCCCACAATCGTAATGTAATAATATCGCTAGCGGACCCTAAAAAAGGAACAAAACTTGTGATTGTTTCTCACAACTTTAGTGAACCACACATACACTATATAAGTATAACACTATATTATATTATAATATTATTATTTACAAGCCCACTACAGGAGTCCATGAACAATTTTCGTATTCGGTAGCGTACCGCTACTTTACTCACTTTACGTTAATTCACGAGTTTATGTGTGTGTTTTAGGTTTATTTATCGTCGCTACCGGTTGCCCATATGAGCGACGCCTCCTGAAGAGATTAGTCATTTTAGAATTTGGAGGATAGTGCAATGATACAGACCCATTCCAGAGTCTCCTCTGGTTCTTTTACGTGCATGGTGTAAAGCACCGACACGAGACCTCGGTTTAACGTCCCATCTGAAAGACTGTTAATTTTATTAGGGTCAGACGGTGGATCGAACCTGCGATCCCTGGATTACCAGTCCAGCGTGTTACCACTGGACTACATATCCGTCTGTTTATCTTTTTTAATTTGCACATAACATTTTAGATTAACTAACTGTTCTAGACTGCGCCTGCCAATCATTAGCCTGGGTGTCAGTATGTCAATTTTTCACTTTTTAACTTCTGGCAAAATGACAATATGATCAGTAACTCAATACGGCCCAATTAATAGTCTGGTGTTAAAATATATTTATTTGACTGACCAGGCAACATATATCGACGGATATATAGTCCAGTGGTAACACGCTGGACTGGTAATCCAGGGATCGCAGGTTCGATCCCCCGTCTGACCCTAATAAAATTAACAGTCTTTCAGATGGGACGTTAAACCGAAGTCTCGTGTCGGTGCTTTACATCGTGCACGTAAAAGAACCAGAGGAGATTCTGGAATGGGTCTCTCTCTGTATCATTGTACTATTCTCCAAAAATCTAAAATGACTAATCTCTTCAGGAGGCGTCGCTCATATGGACAACCGGTAGCGACGATAAATAAACGTAAAACACACCCACATATATTGACGCATGTTCCCAGGCTAGCCAATCATAATCATTACTGATTATTCGGCAGTAACAAGTTGAAGTAATTGAGCCCTGTGACATATTATTTTCTTGTGTCTTCTTCTATTGTCCATCACTCATTTTCTGATTAGTATTGGTGTAACAGACTGAACTTTTGGACAAATCTGTATATATCAAGTTATTCCCCTTTATGGATAAAATTCTATTTATAGGTTCCCACCAAAAATATCACATGATTCAGTTTTGATCAATCAATGCTCAGTTGGTGTTTAGTGCTGGACAATGGACAATGACACACCTGGACATTTGTTTTATTTGGTTTTTTAATATAGTTTAAAATAAATGGATATTATGGAAGGTTAGTATCTATGTATCCATCGAGGATGTTGAACACAACGTTGTATGTGTCAGTTAACTGATTTCTGGTTTATTTATTTAAGTAACATTTGAAGGAATAGGGTTTTAATCTAGCAGCGTGATGCATGGTATCTTTGTCTTGTGTAAACTACACACTATATTCTCTAAGCTTTACACACTGTTTAATAGGCATTGTTCCTCCTAACTTACAGCACCAGGTTATCACTGTGTAGACTGAGGAGTGTGGCGAAGTTGAATGAAGCCATTGAAGGCACTCAGTCCCTTAGACTGGTAAGTTTGTCATGTATATGTAATTGTATTGATAACGACCACTAGACGCTTCTACGTGTATAATTCGGCATAGAGTTAATGATGAAAGTAATGTTGACTGTGTTCGTATGTTCACAAGTGATGACATGTATTGTTTACACTAGCGGGTTCAGGTGGAGGGGGGGGGCGCACCCGACGCGCGCCCCCCCCCCCCTAAAATCGCCGGAGCATAGGTAA
>CM026386.1:4911845-4945461 GCA_014843695.1 Archivesica marissinica | reverse complement strand
GTGTATTCCAACCATGATATATGTGCAGATGCACAGGGAAGTGTATTCCAACCATGAGATAGGTGCAGATGCACAGGGAAGTGTATTCTAACCATGAGATATGTGCAGATGGACAAGTAGTTGTATTCCAACAATGAGATATGTGCAGATGCACAGGGAAGTGTATTCCAACCATGCGATATGTGCAGATGCACAGGGAAGTGTATTCCAACCATGCGATATGTGCAGATGCACACGGAAGTGTATTCCAACCATGCGATATGTGCAGATGCACAGGGAAGTGTATTACAACCATGCGATATGTGCAGATGCACATGGAAGTGTATTCCAACCATGAGATATGTGCAGATGGACAGGAAGTATATTCCAACCATGAGATATGTGCAGATGCACAGAGAAGTGTATTCCAACCATCCGATAGGTGCAGATGGACAGGGAAGTGTATTCCAACCATGATATATGTGCAGATGGCCAGGGAAGTGTATTCCAACCATGAGATATGTGTAGATGGACAGGGAAGTGTATTCCAACCATGATATATGTGCAGATGCACAGGGAAGTGTATTCCAACCATGCGATAAGTGCAGATGCACAGGGAAGTGTATTCTAACCATGAGATATGTGCAGATGGACAAGTAGGTGTATTACAACAATGAGATATGTGCAGATGGACAGGGAAGTGTATTCCAACCATGCGATATGTGCAGATGCACAGGGAAGTGTATTCCAACCATGCGATATGTGCAGATGCACATGGAAGTGTATTCCAACCATGAGATATGTGCTGATGCACAGGGAAGTGTATTACAAACATGCGATATGTGCAGATGGACAGGGAAGTGTATTCCAACCATGAGATATGTGCAGATGCACAGGGAAGTGTATTCCAACCATGCGATATGTGCAGATGCACATGGAAGTGTATTCCAACCATGAGATAGTGCAGATGCACAAGGAAGTGTATTCCAACCATGCGATATGTGCAGATGGACAAGGAAGTGTATTCCAACCATGAGATATGTGCAGATGCACAGAGAAGTGTATTCCAACCATGCGATATGTGCAGATGCACAGGGAAGTGTATTCCAACCATGCGATATGTGCAGATGCACAGGGAAGTGTATTCCAACCATGCGATATGTGCAGATGCACAGGGAAGTGTATTCCAACCATGCGATATGTGCAGATGCACAGGGAAGTGTATTACAACCATGCGATATGTGCAGATGCACAGGGAAGTGTAATACAACCATGAGATACATGAGATATGTGCAGATGCACAGGGAAGTGTATTCCAACCATGAGATATATGCAGATGGACAGGGAGGTGTATTCCAACCATGAGATATGTGCAGATGGACAGGAAGTATTTACCAACCTTGCGATATGTGCATATGCACAGGGAAGTGTATTATAACCATGCGATATGTGCATATGGACAGGGAAGTGTATTCCAACCGTGCGATAGGTGCAGATGGACAGAGAAGTGTATTACAACCATGCGATATGTGCAGACGCACAGGGAAGTGTATTCCAACCATGAGATATGTGCAGATGGACAGGAAGTATATTCCAACCATGAGATATGTGCAGATGCACAGGGAAGTGTATTACAACCATGCGATATGTGCAGATGGACAGGGAAGTGTATTCCAACCATCATATATGTGCAGATAGACAGGGAAGTGTATTCCAACCATGAGATATGTGCAGATGGACAGGGAAGTGTATTCCAACCATGAGATATGTGCAGATGGACAGGGAAGTGTATTCCAACCATGAGATATGTGCAGATGGACAAGGAAGTGTATTCCAACCATGAGATATGTGCAGATGCACAGGGAAGTGTATTCCAACCATGCGATATGTGCAGATGCACAGGGAAGTGTATTCCAACCATGAGATATGTGCAGATGCACAGGGAAGTGTATTCCAACCATGCGATATGTGCAGATGCACAGGGAAGTGTATTCCAACCATGCGATATGTGCAGATGCACATGGAAGTGTATTCCAACCATGAGATATGTGCAGATGGACAAGGAAGTGTATTACAACCATGAGATATGTGCAGATGCACAGGGAAGTGTATTACAACCATGAGATATGTGCAGATGGACAGGGAAGTGTATTCCAACCATGAGATATGTGCAGATGCACAGGGAAGTGTATTCCAACCATGAGATATGTGCAGATGGACAGGGAATTGTATTCCAACCATGAGATATGTGCAGATGGACAGGGAAGTGTATTCCAACCATGATATATGTGCAGATGCACAGGGAAGTGTATTCCAACCATGAGATATGTGCAGATGCACAGGGAAGTGTATTCCAACCATGAGATATGTGCAGATGGACAGGGAAGTGTATTCCAACCATGAGATATGTGCAGATGGACAGGGAAGTGTATTCCAACCATGCGATATGTGCAGATGCACAGGGAAGTGTATTCCAACCATGCGATATGTGCAGATGCACAGGGAAGTGTATTCCAACCATGAGATATGTGCAGATGCACAGGGAAGTGTATTACAACCATGCGATATGTGCAGATGCACAGGGAAGTGTAATACAACCATGAGATACATGAGATATATGCAGATGCACAGGGAAGTGTATTCCAACCATGAGATATGTGCATATGGACAATGAAGTGTATTCCAAACATGAGATATATGCAGATGGACAGGGAGGTGTATTCCAACCATGCGATATGTGCAGATGCACAGGGAAGTGTATTATAATCATGCTATATGTGCAGATGGACAGGGAAGTGTATTCCAACCGTGTGATAGGTGCAGATGGACAGAGAAGTGTATTACAACCATGCGATATGTGCAGACGCACAGGGAAGTGTATTCCCACCATGAGATACGTGCAGATGGACAGGAAGTATATTCCAACCATGCGATATGTGCAGATGCACAGGGAAGTGTATTACAACCATGCGATATGTGCAGATGGACATGGAAGTGTATTCCAACCATGAGATATGTGCAGATGGACAGGAAGTATATTCCAACCATGAGATATGTGCAGATGCACAGGGAAGTGTATTACAACCATGCGATATGTGCAGATGGACAGGGAAGTGTATTCCAACCATCCGATAGGTGCAGATAGACAGGGAATTGTATTACAACCATGAGATATGTGCAGATGGACAGGGAAGTGTATTCCAACCATGAGATATGTGCAGATGGACAGGGAAGTGTATTCCAACCATGATATATGTGCAGATGCACAGGGAAGTGTATTCCAACCATGAGATAGGTGCAGATGCACAGGGAAGTGTATTCTAACCATGAGATATGTGCAGATGGACAAGTAGTTGTATTCCAACAATGAGATATGTGCAGATGCACAGGGAAGTGTATTCCAACCATGCGATATGTGCAGATGCACAGGGAAGTGTATTCCAACCATGCGATATGTGCAGATGCACACGGAAGTGTATTCCAACCATGCGATATGTGCAGATGCACAGGGAAGTGTATTACAACCATGCGATATGTGCAGATGCACATGGAAGTGTATTCCAACCATGAGATATGTGCAGATGGACAGGAAGTATATTCCAACCATGAGATATGTGCAGATGCACAGAGAAGTGTATTCCAACCATCCGATAGGTGCAGATGGACAGGGAAGTGTATTCCAACCATGATATATGTGCAGATGGCCAGGGAAGTGTATTCCAACCATGAGATATGTGTAGATGGACAGGGAAGTGTATTCCAACCATGATATATGTGCAGATGCACAGGGAAGTGTATTCCAACCATGCGATAAGTGCAGATGCACAGGGAAGTGTATTCTAACCATGAGATATGTGCAGATGGACAAGTAGGTGTATTACAACAATGAGATATGTGCAGATGGACAGGGAAGTGTATTCCAACCATGCGATATGTGCAGATGCACAGGGAAGTGTATTCCAACCATGCGATATGTGCAGATGCACATGGAAGTGTATTCCAACCATGAGATATGTGCTGATGCACAGGGAAGTGTATTACAAACATGCGATATGTGCAGATGGACAGGGAAGTGTATTCCAACCATGAGATAGGTGCAGATGGACAAGGAAGTGTATTCCAACCATGCGATATGTGCAGATGGACATGGAAGTGTATTCCAACCATGAGATATGTGCAGATGCACAGAGAAGTGTATTCCAACCATGCGATATGTGCAGATGCACAGGGAAGTGTATTCCAACCATGCAATATGAGCAGATGCACAGGGAAGTGTATTCCAACCATGCGATATGTGCAGATGCACAGGGAAGTGTATTCCAAACATGCGATATGTGCAGATGCACAGGGAAGTGTATTACAACCATGCGATATGTGCAGATGCACAGGGAAGTGTAATACAACCATGAGATACATGAGATATGTGCAGATGCACAGGGAAGTGTATTCCAACCATGAGATATATGCAGATGGACAGGGAGGTGTATTCCAACCATGAGATATGTGCAGATGGACAGGAAGTATTTTCCAACCTTGCGATATGTGCATATGCACAGGGAAGTGTATTATAACCATGCGATATGTGCATATGGACAGGGAAGTGTATTCCAACCGTGCGATAGGTGCAGATGGACAGAGAAGTGTATTACAACCATGCGATATGTGCAGACGCACAGGGAAGTGTATTCCAACCATGAGATATGTGCAGATGGACAGGAAGTATATTCCAACCATGAGATATGTGCAGATGTACAGGGAAGTGTATTACAACCATGCGATATGTGCAGATGGACAGGGAAGTGTATTCCAACCATCCGATAGGTGCAGATAGACAGGGAAGTGTATTCCAACCATGAGATATGTGCAGATGGACAGGGAAGTGTATTCCAACCATGAGATATGTGCAGATGGACAGGGAAGTGTATTCTAACCATGAGATGTGTGCAGATGGACAAGTAGGTGTATTCCAACAATGAGATATGTGCAGATGGACAGGGAAGTGTATTCCAACCATGCGATATGTGCAGATGCACAGGGAAGTGTATTCCAACCATGCGATATGTGCAGATGCACATGGAAGTGTATTCCAACCATGCGATATGTGCAGATGCACAGGGAAGTGTATTACAACCATGCGATATGTGCAGATGCACATGGAAGTGTATTCCAACCATGAGATATGTGCAGATGGACAGGAAGTATATTCCAACCATGAGATATGTGCAGATGCACAGGGAAGTGTATTACAACCATGCGATATGTGCAGATGGACAGGGAAGTGTATTCCAACCATCCGATAGGTGCAGATGGACAGTGAAGTGTATTCCAACCATGAGATATGTGCAGATGGCCAGGGAAGTGTATTCCAACCATGAGATATGTGTAGATGGACAGGGAAGTGTATTCCAACCATGATATATGTGCAGATGCACAGGGAAGTGTATTCCAACCATGCGATAGGTGCAGATGCACAGGGAAGTGTATTCTAACCATGAGATATGTGCAGATGGACAAGTAGGTGTATTACAACAATGAGATATGTGCAGATGGACAGGGAAGTGTATTCCAACCATGCGATATGTGCAGATGCACAGTGAAGTGTATTCCAACCATGCGATATGTGCAGATGCACATGGAAGTGTATTCCAACCATGAGATATGTGCAGATGCACAGGGAAGTGTATTACAAACATGCGATATGTGCAGATGGACAGGGAAGTGTATTCCAACCATGCGATAGGTGCAGATGGACAAGGAAGTGTATTCCAACCATGCGATATGTGCAGATGGACATGGAAGTGTATTCCAACCATGAGATATGTGCAGATGCACAGAGAAGTGTATTCCAACCATGCGATATGTGCAGATGCACAGGGAAGTGTATTACAACCATGAGATATGTGCAGATGCACAGGGAAGTCTATTCCAAACATGAGATAGGTGCATATGGACAAGGAAGTGTATTACAACCATGAGATATGTGCACATGCACAGGGAAGTGTATTCCAATCTTGCGATATGTGCAGATGCACAGCGAAGTGTATTCCAACCATGCGATATGTGCAGATGCACAGAGAAGTGTATTCCAACAATGCGATATGTGCAGATGCACAGGGAAGTGTATTCCAACCATGCGATATGTGCAGATGCACAGGAAAGTGTATTCCAACCATGCGATATGTGCAGATCAAGGAAGTGTATTACAACCATGCGATATGTGCAGATGCACAGAGAAGTGTATTCCAACAATGCGATATGTGCAGATGCACAGGGAAGTGTATTCCAACCATGCGATATGTGCAGATGGACAGGGAAGTGTATTCCAACCATGCGATATGTGCAGATGCACAGGGAAGTGTATTACAACCATGCGATATGTGCAGATGCACAGGGAAGTGTATTACAACCATGCGATATTTGCAGATGCACAGGGATGTGTATTCCAACCATGCGATAGGTGCAGATGCACAGGGAAGTGTATTCTAACCATGAGATATGTGCAGATGGACAAGTAGGTGTATTCCAACAATGAGATATGTGCAGAAGGACAGGGAAGTGTATTCGAACCATGCGATATATGCAGATGCACAGGGAAGTGTATTCCAACCATGCGATATGTGCAGATGCACATGGAAGTGTATTTCAACCATGAGATATGTGCAGATAGACATGGAAGTGTATTCCAACCATGATATATGTGCAGATGCACAGGGAAGTGTATTCCAATCACGAGATATGTCCAGATCGACAGGGACGTGTATTCCAACCATGGTATATGTGCAGATGGACAGGAAGTATATTCCAACCATGAGATATATGCAGATGCACAGGGAAGTGTATTCCAATCATGAGATATGTGCAGATGGACAGGAAGTATATTCCAACCATGAGATTTGTGCAGATGGACAGGGAAGTGTATTCCAATCATGAGATATGTGCAGATGCACAGGGATGTGTATTCCAACCATGAGATATGTGCAGATAGACAGGGAAGTGTATTCCAACCATGAGATATGTGCAGATATATAGGGAAGTGAATTACAACCATGATATATGTGCAGATGGACAAGGATGTGTATTCCAACCATGATATATGTGCAGATGGACAGGGAAGTGTATTCCAACCATGATATATGTGCTGATGGACAAGGAAGTGTATTCCAACCATGATATATGTGCAGATGGACAGGGAAGTGTATTCCAACCATGATATATGTGCAGATGGACAGGGAAGTGTATTCCAACCATGAGATATGTGCAGATGGACAGGGAAGTGTAATCCAACTATGCGTTATGTGCAGATGGACAGGGAAGTGTATTCCAATCATGAGATATGTGCAGATGCACAGGGAAGTGTATTCCAACCATGATATATGTGCAGATGGACAGGGAGGTGTATTCCAACCATGATATATGTGCAGATGGACAAGGAAGTGTATTCCAATCATGAAATATGTGCAGATGCACAGGGAAGTGTATTCCAACCATGATTTATGTGCAGATGGACAAGGAAGTGTATTCCAATCACGAGATATGTGCTGATGGACAAGGAAGTGTATTCCAATCACGAGATATGTGCAGATGGACAGGGGAGTGTATTCCAATCACGAGATATGTGCTGCTGGACAAGGAAGTGTATTCCAATCACGAGATATGTGCAGATGGACAAGGAAGTGTATTCCAATCACGAGATATGTGCTGCTGGACAGGGAAGTGTATTCCTATCACGAGATATGTGCTGCTGGACAGGGAAGTGTATTCCTATCACGAGATATGTGCTGCTGGACAGGGAAGTGTATTCCTATCACGAGATATGTGCTGCTGGACAGGGAAGTGTATTCCTATCACGAGATATGTGCTGCTGGACAGGGAAGTGTATTCCTATCACGAGATATGTGCTGCTGGACAGGGAAGTGTATTCCTATCACGAGATATGTGCTGCTGGACAGGGAAGTGTATTCATATCACGAGATATGTGCTGCTGGACAGGGAAGTGTATTCATATCACGAGATATGTGCTGCTGGACAGGGAAGTGTATTCATATCACGAGATATGTGCTGCTGGACAGGGAAGTGTATTCCTATCACGAGATATGTGCTGCTGGACAGGGAAGTGTATTCCTATCACGAGATATGTGCTGCTGGACAGGGAAATGTATTCCTATCACGAGATATGTGCTGCTGGACAGGGAAGTGTATTCCTATCACGAGATATGTGCTGCTGGACAGGGAAGTGTATTCCTATCACGAGATATGTGCTGCTGGACAGGGAAGTGTATTCCTATCACGAGATATGTGCTGCTGGACAGGGAAGTGTATTCCTATCACGAGATATGTGCTGCTGGACAGGGAAGTGTATTCCTATCACGAGATATGTGCTGCTGGACAGGGAAGTGTATTCCTATTACGAGATATGTGCTGCTGGACAGGGAAGTGTATTCCTATCACGAGATATGTGCTGCTGGACAGGGAAGTGTATTACTATCACGAGATATGTGCTGCTGGACAGGGAAGTGTATTCCTATCACGAGATATGTGCTGCTGGACAGGGAAGTGTATTCCTATCACGAGATATGTGCTGCTGGACAGGGAAGTGTATTCCTATCACGAGATATGTGCTGCTGGACAGGGAAGTGTATTCCTATCACGAGATATGTGCTGCTGGACAGGGAAGTGTATTCCTATCACGAGATATGTGCTGCTGGACAGGGAAGTGTATTCCTATCACGAGATATGTGCTGCTGGACAGGGAAGTGTATTCCTATCTCGAGATATGTGCTGCTGGACAGGGAAGTGTATTCCTATCACGAGATATGTGCTGCTGGACAGGGAAGTGTATTCCTATCACGAGATATGTGCTGCTGGACAGGGAAGCGTCAGCTCGTTATCTTGAAAATATATATGTTGAAGAATGCGACCCATGTTCCGTTCCGCTACCATGTGTTTGTCCATGTATTATACCCCACCGGATGTTGACATCTAGCAGGAAAAAGACTTTTATTGTTACCTCTTTCTACGTATTTGTACACAAGCACACACACGCACACTATACCCTGGGAACAGACGTTAATATATATTGCCTGGTCGTCAGTCATATAAATATATTATAACACCGACCGAAACTATTAATTGAGCTATATTGAGTTTCTGATAATGTCATGTTGCCAGAAGTAAATTAGTGAACAATCTGGAACCCTGGCTACACACTGGAATACCATAATTAAGGAATATGTTTTCAAACTGCACGAGAAGAGTACAAATGCTATTCAAACAGCTGTGCTATACCATGTTTGGTATAGATCGTATATATCGCTATACCATGTTCATAACATAGATCGGTATGGACAAACATTCGCATGTATCCTATGAAACCTGAAAGATAATGAGTACGGTTCTCCGAAATCCGCGGAATATCCAATACAGGCCGTCCCCTGGTAAGTCATTTTCCATGTACAATAGCGTCCCGCTTCCTAATTAGTGCTTTAATTACGAACCAAATCCATGTAGAATCAATCACGGGCTTATGACAACGAAATAACGGAATCTGCTGCAAGCATATACGCTCATTGACCACCAATCAACTCGGATGATTCCGTGGCAAAATTTGATTTGCATGAATTTATGCTTTCGTTTCTAGAGGGCATGTGCAGTTTTTACGAGAAATCGATGTACAAAGTTCATGTAGGTGCCGCATGGTCTAAAACAACATAATCCTAATAAATAAGAAATGTAATTCACCGTGATAGTACAATATAATTAATAAACATAGCCCATTCCGCTAGATGAGATGATGAGAAATTTGCAAATGTCACGGCTGTGTCAGACAAAAAGGTCAAATGGTTAAAGCTGTGTTTATGACAGACGGATATGTAGTCCAGTGGTAACACGCTGGACTGGTAATCCAGGGATCGCAGGTTCGATCCCCCATCTGACCCTAATAAAATTAACAGTCTTTCAGATGGAAC
Source organism: Archivesica marissinica (assembly GCA_014843695.1). NCBI lineage: Eukaryota > Metazoa > Mollusca > Bivalvia > Venerida > Vesicomyidae > Archivesica > Archivesica marissinica. Next base: position 4,935,517 of record CM026386.1, on the reverse strand, counting down.
GTTAAACCGAGGTCTCGTGTCAGTGCTTTACACCATGCACGTAAAAGAACCAGAGGAGATTCTGGAATTGGTCTCAAATCTAAAATAACTAATCTCTTCAGGAGGCGTCGCTCATATGGGCAACCGGTAGCGCCGATTAATAAAGGTACAACACACACAGCTGTGTTTATGATTCATATACATGTACAATGTACAATGGGTGTATTTGTCCGTTTCTTATAACAGATCGATATTGTATTCAAATTAACGAAATATGGAAAGACCGTACAACCATATACAATAGCTAACTAAGGGAATACACAAAAGCTAACCAACGGAAGACATTGCAACCATATACAATAGCTAACCAACGGAAGACATTGCAACCATATACAATAGCAAACCAACGGAAGACATTGCAACCATACACAATATAGCTAACCAACGGAAGACATTACAACCATATACAATAGCTAACCAACGGAAGACATTGCAACCATATACAATAGCTAACCAACGGAAGACATTGCAACCATATACAATAGCTAACCAACGGAAGACATTACAACCATATACAATAGCTAACCAACGGAAGACATTGCAACCATATACAATAGCTAACCAACGGAAGACATTGCAACCATATAAAATAGCTAACCAACGGAAGACATTGCAATCATACACAATAGCTAACCAACGGAAGACATTACAACCATATATAATAGCTAACCAACGGAAGACATTGCAACAATATACAATAGCTAACCAACAGAAGACATTGCAACCATATACAATAGCTAACCAACGGAAGACATTGCAGCCATATACAATAGCTAACCAACGGAAGACATTGCAACCATATACAATAGCTAACCAACGGAAGACATTGCAACCATATACAATAGCCAACCAACGGAAGACATTGCAACCATATAGATAGCTAACCAACGGAAGACATTGCAACCATACACAATAGCTAACCAACGGAAGACAATGTAACCATATACAATAGCTAACCAACGGAAGACATTGCAACCATACACAATAGCTGACCAACGGAAGACATTGTAACTATATACAATAGCTAACCAACGGAAGACATTGCAACCATACACAATAGCTAACCAACGGAAGACATTGCAACCATATACAATAGCTAACCAACGGAAGTCATTGCAACCATACACAATAGCTAACCAACGGAAGACATTGTAAACATACACAATAGCTAACCAACGCGAGACATTGCAACCCTATAAATAGTTAACCAACGGAAGACATTGTAAACATACACAATAGCTAACCAACGCGAGACATTGCAACCCTATAAATAGTTAACCAACGGAAAACATTGCAACCATACACAATAGCCAACCAACGGAAGACATTGCAACCATATACAATAGCTAACCAACGGAGGACATTGCAACCATACACAATAGCTAACCAACGGAAGACATTGCAACCCTATACAATAGTTAACCAACGGAAGACATTGCAACCATACACAATAGCTAACCAACGCGAGACATTGCAACCCTATAAATAGTTAACCAACGAAAGACATTTATACACAATAGCCAACCAACGGAAGACATTGCAACCATATACAATAGCTAACCAACGGAGGACATTGCAACCATACACAATAGCTAACCAACGGAAGACATTGCAACCCTATACAATAGTTAACCAACGGAAGACATTGCATCCATACACAATAGCTAACCAACGGAAAACATTGCAACAATACACAATAGCTAACCAACGCGAGACATTGCAACCATATACAATAGCTAACCAACGGAGGACATTGCAACCATATACAATAGCTAACCAACGGAAGACATTGCAACCATATACAATAGCTAACCAACGGAGGACATTGCAACCATATACAATAGCTAACCAACGCGAGACATTGCAATCATATACAATAGCTAACCAACGCGAGACATTGCAACCATATACAATAGCTAACCAACGCGAGACATTGCAACCATATACAATAGCAAACCAACGCGAGACATTGCAACCATATACAATAGCTAACCAACGCGAGACATTGCAACCATATACAATAGCAAACCAACGGAAAACATGACAACCATATACAATAGCTAACATTACAACCATATACAATAGCTAACCAACGCGAGACATTGCAACCATATACAATAGCTAACTAACGCGAGACATTGCAACCATATACAATAGCTAACCAACGCGAGACATTGCAACCATATACAATAGCAAACCAATGGAAGACATTGCAAACATATACAATAGCCAAACAACGCGAGATATTGCAACCATATACAATAGCTAACCAACGGAAAACATTGCAACCATATACAATAGCTAACCAACGGAAGACATTGCAACCATATACAATAGCTAACCAATGCGAGACATTGCAACCATATACAATAGCTAACCAACACGAGACATTGCAACCATATACAATAGCTAACCAATGGAAGACATTGCAACCATACACAATAGCTAACCAACGGAAGATATTGCAACCATATACAATAGCTAACCAACGGAAGTTATTGCAACCATATACAATAGCTAACCAACGGAAGATATTGCAACCATATAAAATAGCTAACCAACGGAAGATATTGCAACCATATACAATAGCAAACCAACGGAAGACATTGCAACCATATACAATAGCTAACCAACGCGAGACATTGTGCAACCATATACAATAGCAAACCAACGGATGATATTGCAACCATATACAATAGCTAACCAACGGAAGACATTGCAACCATATACAATAGCTAACCAACGGAGGACATTGCAACCATATACAATAGCTAACCAACGGAAGACATTGCAACCATATATAATAGCTAACCAACGCGAGACATTGCAACCATATACAATGGCTAACCAACGGAGGACATTGCAACCATATACAATAGCTAACCAACGGAGGACATTGCAACCATATACAATGGCTAACCAACGGAAGTCATTGCAACCATATACAATGGCTAACCAACTGAAGACATTGCAACAATATACAATAGCTAACCAACGGAAGACATTGCAACCATATACAATGACTAACCAACGGAAGTCATTGCAACCATATACAATAGCTAACCAACGGAGGAAATTGCAACCATATACACTATCTAACCAATAGAAGACATTGCAACCATATACAATAGCTAACCAACTGAAGACATTGCAACCATATACAATAGCTAACCAACGGAGGACATTGCAACCATATACAATAGCTAACCAAAGGAAGACATTGCAACCATATACAATAGCTAACCAACTCGAGACATTGCAACCATATATAATAGCTAACCAATGCGAGACATTGCAACCATATACAATAGCTAACCAAAGGAAGACATTGCAACCATATACAATAGCAAACCAACGCGAGACATTGCAACCATATATAATAGCTAACCAATGCGAGACATTGCAACCATATACAATAACTAACCAAAGGAAGACATTGCAACCATATAAAATAGCTAACCAACAGAGGACATTGCAACCATATACAATGGCTAACCAACGGAAGTCATTGCAACCATATACAATGGCTAACCAACTGAATACATTGTAACCATATACAATGACTAACCAACGGAAGTCATTGCAACCATATACAATAGCTAACCAACGGAAGATATTGCAACCATATACAATGGCTAACCAACGCGAGACATTGCAACCATATACAATAGCTAACCAACGCGAGACATTGCAACCATATACAATAGCAAACCAACGGAATATATTGCAACCATATACAATAGCTAACCAATGCGAGACGTTGCAACCATATACAATAACTAACCAACTGAAGACATTGCAACCATATACAATAACTAATCAACGCGAGACATTGCAACCATATACAATAGCTAACCAACGCGAGACATTGCAACCATATACAATAGCTAACCAACGTAAGACATTGCAACCATATACAATAGCTAACCAATGCGAGACATTGCAACCATATACAATAGCTAACCAACGGAAGACATTGCAACCATATACAATAGCTAACCAACGCGAGACATTGCAACCATGTACAATAGCTAACCAACGATAGACATTGCAACCATATGCAATAGCTAACCAACGCGAGACATTGCAAACATATACAATAGCTAACCAACGCGAGACATTGCAACCATATACAAAAGCTAACCAACGGAAGACATTGCAACCAAATACAATGGCTAACCAACGGAAGTCATTGCAACCATATACAATAGCTAACCAACGGAAGACATTGCAACCATATACAATAGCTAACCAACGGAAGACATTGCAACCATATACAATAGCTAACCAACGGAAGACATTGCAACCAAATACAATGGCTAATCAACGGAAGACATTGCAACCATATACAATAACTAACCAACGGAAGATATTGCAACCATATACAATAGCTAACCAACGCGAGACATTGCAACCATATACAATAGCTAACCAACGGAAGATATTGCAACCATATACAATAGCTAACCAACGCGAGAAATTGCAACCATATACAATGGCTAACCAACGGAAGATATTGGAACCATATACAATAACTAACCAACGGAAGATATTCCAACCATATACAATAGCTAACCAACGGAAGATATTCCAAACATATAAAATAGCTAACCAACACATGACATTGCAACCATATATAATAGCTAACCAACGCGAGACATTGCAACCATATACAATGGCTAACCAACGGAGGACATTGCAACCATATACAATAGCTAACCAACGGAGGACATTGCAACCATATACAATGGCTAACCAACGTTAGTCATTGCAACCATATACAATGGCTAACCAACTGAAGACATTGCAACCATATTTAATAGCTAACCAACGGAAGACATTGCAACCATATACAATAGCTAACCAACGTAAGACATTGCAACCATATACAATAGCTAACCAACGGAAGACATTGCAACCATATACAATAGCTAACCAACGGAAGACATTGCAACCATATACAATAGCTAACCAACGGAAGACATTGCAACCATATACAATAGCTAACCAATGCGAGATATTGCAACCATATACAATAGCTAACCAACACAAGACATTGCAACCATATACAATAGCTAACCAATGGAAGACATTGCAACCATACACAACAGCTAACCAACGGAAGACATTGCAACCATATACAATAGCTAACCAACGGAAGACATTGCAACCATATACAATAGCTAACCAACGGAAGATATTGCAACCATATACAATAGCTAACCAACGGAAGATATTGCAACCATATACAATAGCTAACCAACGGAAGACATTGCAACCATATACAATAGCTAACCAACGGAAGACATTGCAACCATATACAATAGCAAACCAACGGAAGACATTGCAACCATATACAATAGCTAACCAACGGAGACATTGCAACCATATACAATAGCTAACCAAGGAAGACATTGCAACCATATACAATAGCTAACCAACGGAGACATGCAACCATATAAATAGCTAACCAAGGAGACATTGCAACCATATACAATAGCTAACCAAAGGAAACATTGCAACCATATACAATAGCTAACCAACGGAGACATTGCAACCATATATAATAGCTAACCAACGTTAGTCATTGCAACCATATACAATGGCTAACCAACTGAAGACATTGCAACCATATTTAATAGCTAACCAACGGAAGACATTGCAACCATATACAATAGCTAACCAACGTAAGACATTGCAACCATATACAATAGCTAACCAACGGAAGACATTGCAACCATATACAATAACTAACAAAATGATGACATTGCAACCATATACAATAGCTAACCAACGGAAGACATTGCAACCATATACAATAGCTAACCAACGGAAGACATTGCAACCATATACAATAGCTAACCAACGGAAGACATTGCAACCATATACAATAGCTAACCAACGCGAGATATTGCAACCATATACAATAGCTAACCAACACGAGACATTGCAACCATATACAATAGCTAACCAATGGAAGACATTGCAACCATACACAACAGCTAACCAACGGAAGATATTGCAACCATATACAATAGCTAACCAACGGAAGATATTGCAACCATATACAATAGCTAACCAACGGAAGATATTGCAACCATATACAATAGCAAACCAACGGAAGACATTGCAACCATATACAATAGCTAACCAACGCGAGACATTGTGCAACCATATACAATAGCAAACCAATGGATGATATTGCAACCATATACAATAGCTAACCAACGGAAGACATTGCAACCATATACAATAGCTAACCAACGGAGGACATTGCAACCATATACAATAGCTAACCAACGGAAGACATTGCAACCATATATAATAGCTAACCAACGCGAGACATTGCAACCATATACAATGGCTAACCAACGGAGGACATTGCAACCATATACAATGGCTAACCAACGGAAGTCATTGCAACCATATACAATGGCTAACCAACTGAAGACATTGCAACAATATACAATAGCTAACCAACGGAAGACATTGCAACCATATACAATGACTAACCAACGGAAGTCATTACAACCATATACAATAGCTAACCAACGGAGAAATTGCAACCATATACACTATCTAACCAATAGAAGACATTGCAACCATATACAATAGCTAACCAACTGAAGACATTGCAACCATATACAATAGCTAACCAACGGAAGACATTGCAACCATATACAATAGCTAACCAACGCGAGACATTGCAACCATATACAATAGCTAACCAATGCGAGACATTGCAACCATATACAATAGCTAACCAACGGAAGACATTGCAACCATATACAATAGCTAACCAACGCGAGACATTGCAACCATATACAATAGCTAACCAACGGAGACATTGCAACCATATACAATAGCTAACCAAAGGAAGACATTGCAACCATATACAATAGCTAACCAACAGAAGACATTGCAACCATATACAATAGCTAACCAACGGAAGACATTGCAACCATATACAATAGCTAACCAACGGAAGACATTGCAACCATATACAATAGCTAACCAACGGAAGACATTGCAACCATATACAATGACTAACCAACGGAAGACATTGCAACCATATACAATAGCTAACCAACGGAGGAAATTGCAACCATATACACTATCTAACCAATAGAAGACATTGCAACCATATACAATAGCTAACCAACTGAAGACATTGCAACCATATACAATAGCTAACCAACGGAGGACATTGCAACCATATACAATAGCTAACCAAAGGAAGACATTGCAACCATATACAATAGCTAACCAACGCGAGACATTGCAACCATATATAATAGCTAACCAATGCGAGACATTGCAACCATATACAATAGCTAACCAAAGGAAAACATTGCAACCATATACAATAGCTAACCAACGCGAGACATTGCAACCATATATAATAGCTAACCAATGCGAGACATTGCAACCATATACAATAGCTAACCAAAGGAAGACATTGCAGCCATATAAAATAGCTAACCAACAGAGGACATTGCAACCATATACAATAGCTAACCAAGGGAAGTCATTGCAACCATATACAATGGCTAACCAACTGAATACATTGTAACCATATACAATGACTAACCAACGGAAGTCATTGCAACCATATACAATAGCTAACCAACGGAAGAAATTGCAACCATATACAATAGCTAACCAATGGAAGATATTGCAACCATATACAATGGCTAACCAACGCGAGACATTGCAACCATATACAATAGCTAACCAATGCGAGACATTGCAACCATATACACTAGCTAACCTACGGAAGATATTGCAACCATATACAATAGCTAACCAACCGAAGACATTGCACCATATACAATAGCTAACCAACGCGATACATTGTAAAGATATACAATAGCTAACCAATGGAAGATATTGCAACCATATACAATAGCTAACCAACGCAAGACATTGCAACCATATAAAATAACTAATCAACGCGAGACATTGCAACCATATACAATAGCTAACCAACGCGAGACATTGCAACCATATACAATAGCTAACCAACGTAAGACATTGCAACCATATACAATAGCTAACCAATGCGAGACATTGCAACCATATACAATAGCTAACCAACGCGATACATTGTAACCATATACAATAGCTAACCAATGGAAGATATTGCAACCATATACAATAGCTAACCAACGCAAGACATTGCAACCATATAAAATAACTAATCAACGCGAGACATTGCAACCAAATAAAATGGCTAACCAACGGAAGTCATTGCAACCATATACAATAGCTAACCAACGGAAGACATTGCAACCATATACAATAGCTAACCAACGGAAGACATTGCAACCATATACAATAGCTAACCAACGGAAGACATTGCAACCATATAGAATAACTAACCAACGGAAGATATTGCAACCATATACAATAGCTAACCAATGCGAGACATTGCAACCATATACAATAGCTAACCAACGGAAGATATTGCAACCATATACAATAGCTAACCAACGCGAGACATTGCAACCATATACAATGGCTAACCAACGGAGGACATTGCAACCATATACAATAGCTAACCAACGGAGGACATTGCAACCATATACAATGGCTAACCAACGTTAGTCATTGCAACCATATACAATGGCTAACCAACTGAAGACATTGCAACCATATTTAATAGCTAACCAACGGAAGACATTGCAACCATATACAATAGCTAACCAACGTAAGACATTGCAACCATATACAATAGCTAACCAACGGAAGACATTGCAACCATATACAATAACTAACACACTGATGACATTGCAACCATATACAATAGCTAACCAACGGAAGACATTGTATCCATATACAATAGCTAACCAACTGAAGACATTGCAACCATATACAATAGCTAACCAACGGAAGACATTGCAACCATATAAAATAGCTAACCAACGCGAGACATTCCAACCATATACAATAGCTAACCAACGGAAAACATTACAACCATATACAATGGCTAACCAACGGAAGTCATTGCAACCATATACAATAGCTAACCAACGGAAGACATTGCAACCATATACAATGGCTAACAAAAGGAAGATATTGCAACCATATACAATAGTTAACCAATGCGAGACATTGCAACCATGTACAATAGCTAACCAACGCGAGACATTGCAACCATATACAATAGCTAACCAACGCGAGACATTGCAACTATACACAATAGCTAACCAACTGAAGACATTGCAACCATATACAATAACTAACCAACGGAAGACATTGCAACCATATACAATAGCTAACCAACGCGAGATATTGCAACCATATACAATAGCTAACCAACGCGAGACATTGCAACCATACACAATAGCTAACCAACTGAAGACATTGCAACCACATGCAATAGCTAACCAACGCGAGACATTGCAACCATATACAATAGCTAACCAACGGAAGACATTGCAACCATATACAATGGCTAACCAACGGAGGACATTGCTACCACATACAATAGCTAACCAACGGAAGACATTGCAACCATATACAATGGCTAACCAACGGAAGATATTGCAACCATATACAATAGCTAACCAACGGAAGACATTGCAACCATATACAATAGCTAACCAACGGAAGACATTGCAACCAAATACAATGGCTAACCAACGGAAGTCATTGCAACCATATACCATAGCTAACCAACGGAAGACATTGCAACCATATACATTTGCTAACCAACGGAAGATATTGCAACCATATACAATAGCTAACCAACGGAAGACATTGCAACCAAATACAATGGCTAACCAACGGAAGATATTCCAACCATATACAATAGCTAACCAACGCGAGACATTGCAACCATATACAATAGCTAACGAACGGAAGATATTCCAACCATATACAATAGCTACCCAACGCGAGACATTGCAACCATATATAATAGCTAACCAACGCGAGACATTGCAACCATATACAATGGCTAACCAACGGAGGACATTGCAACCATATACAATAGCTAACCAACGGAGGACATTGCAACCATATACAATGACTAACCAACTGAAGTCATTGCAACCATATACAATAGCTAACCTATAGAAGACATTGCAACCATACACAATAGCTAACCAATGGAAGACATTGCAACCATATACAATAGCTAACCAATGGAGGACATTGCAACCATATACAATGGCTTACCAACGGAGGACATTGCAACCATATACAATGGCTAACCAATAGAAGACATTGCAACCATACACAATAGCAAACCAACGGAAGACATTGCAACCATATACAATAGCTAACCAACGCGAGACATTGCAACCATATACAATAGCTAACCAACGGAAGATATTGCAACCATATACAATAGCTAACCAACTCGAGACATTGCAACCATATACAATAGCTAACCAACTGAAGACATTGCAACCATATGCAATAGCTAACCAACGCTAGACATTGCAACCATATACAATAGCTAACCAACGCGAGATATTGCAACCATATACAATAGCTAACCAATGGAAGACATTGCAACAGTACACAATAGCTAACCAACGGAAGACATTGCAACAATATACAATAACTAACCAACGGAAGACATTAGCAACCATACACAATAGCAAACCAACGGAAGACATAGCAACCATATACAATAACTAACAAACTGATGACATTTCAATCATACACAATAGCTAACCAACGCGAGACATTGCAACCATATACAATAGCTAACCAACGGAAGATATTGCAACCATACACAATAGCTAACCAACGCGAGACATTGCAACCATATATAACAGCTAACCAATGGAAGACATTGCAACCATATACAATAGCTAACCAACGGAAGACATTGCAACCATATACAATAGCTAACCAACGGAAGACATTGCAACCATATACAATAGCAAACCAACGGAAGACTTTGCAATGATATACAATAACTAACCAATGCGAGACATTGCAACCATATACAATAGCTAACAAACGCGAGACATTGCAACCATATACAATAGCAAACTAACGGAAGAAATTGCAACCATAAACAATACAATAGCTAACCAACTGAACACATTGCAACCATATAAAATAGCTAACCAACGCGAGACATTGCAACCATATACAATAGCTAACCAATGGAAGACATTGCAACGATATACAATAGCTAATCAATGGAAGACATTGCAACCATACACAATAGCTAACCAACACGAGACATTGTAACCATATACAATAGCTAACCAATGGAAGACATTGCAAACATATACAATGGCTAACCAACGGAAGACATTGCAACCATATACAATAGCTAACCAACTGAAGACATTGCAACCATATACAATGGCTAACCAACGGAAGACATTGCAACCATATACAATGGCTAACCAACGGAAGACATTGCAACCATATACAATAGCTAACCAACAGGAGATATTGCAACCATATACAATAGCTAACCAACGAAGGACATTGCAACCCTATACAATGGCTAACCAACGGAAGATATTGCAACCATATACAATAGCTAACCAACGGAGGACATTGCAACCATATACAATGGCTAACCAACGGAAGACATTGCAACCATACACAATAGCTAACCAACTGAAGACATTGCAACCATATACAATGGCTAAACAACGGAAGACATTGCAACCATATACAATAGTTAACCAACGGAAGACATTGCAACCATATACAATAGCAAACCAACGGAAGACTTTGCAACAATATACAATAACTAACCAATGCGAGACATTGCAACCATATACAATAGCTAACAAACGCGAAACATTGCAACCATATACAATAGCAAACTAACGGAAGACATTGCAACCATATACAATACAATAGTTAACAAACGGAAGACATTGCAACCATATACAATAGCTAACCAACGCGAGACATTGCAACCATATACAATAGCTAACCAATGGAAGACATTGCAACCATATACAGCAGCTAATGGCAACCATATACAATAGCTAACCAACGGATGACATTACACCCATGCACAATAGCTAACCAACGCGAGACATTGCAACCATATAAAATAGCTAAACAATGGAAGACATTGCAACCATATACAATAGCTAACCAATGGAAGACATTGCAACCATACACAATAGCTAACCAACACGAGACATTGCAACCATATACAATAGCTAACCAATGGAAGACATTGCAAACATATACAATGGCTAACCAATGGAAGACATTGCAACCATACACAATAGCTAACCAACACGAGACATTGCAACCATATACAATAGCTAACCAACTAAAGACATTGCAACCATATACAATAGCTAACCAACACGAGACATTGCAACCATATACAATAGCTAACCAACGAATGACATTGCAACCATATACAATAGCTAACCAACGAATGACATTGCAACCCTATACAATGGTTAACCAACGGAAGATATTGCAACCATATACAATAGCAAACCAACGGAAGACATTGCAACCATATACAATACAATAGCTAACCAACGGAAGACATTGCAACCATATACAATAGCTAACCAACGCGAGACATTGCAACCATATACAATAGCAAACCAACGGAAGACATTGCAACCATATACAATAGCTAACGAAAGCGAGACATTGCAACCATATACAATAGCTAACCAATGGACGACATTGCAAACATATACAATAGCTAATGGCAACCATATACAATAGCTAACCAACGGAGGACATTACAACCATATACCATAGCTAACCAACGCGAGACATTGCAACCATATACAATAGCTAACCAATGGAAGACATTGCAACCATATACAATAGCTAACCAACTGAAGACATTGCAACCATATACAATGGCTAACCAACGGAAGACATTGTAACCATATACAATAGCTAACCAACTGAAGACATTGCAACCATATACAATAGCTAACCAATGGAAGACCTTGCAACCATATACAATAGCTAACCAACACGAGATATTGCAACCATATACAATAGCTAACCAACGCGAGACATTGCAACCATATACAATAGCAAACCAACGGAAGACATTGCAACCATATACAATAGCTAACCAATTGAAGACATTGCAACCATATACAATAGCTAACCAATAGAAGACATTGCAACCATACACAATAGCTAACCAACGCGAGACATTGCAACCATATACAATAGCTAAGCAATGGAAGACATTGCAACCATATACAATAGCTAACCAATGGGAGACATTGCAACCATACACAATAGCTAACCAACACCAGACATTGCAACCACATACAACAGCTAACCAACTGAAGACATTGCAACCATATACAATGGCTAACCAATGGAAGACATTGCAACCATATACAATAACTAACCAACGCGAGACATTGCAACCATATACAATAGCTAACCAACACGAGATATTGCAACCATATACAATAGCTAACCAACGAAGGACATTGCAACCCTATACAATGGCTAAGCAACGGAAGATATTGCAACCATATACAATAGCTAACCAACGCGAGACATTGCAACAATATACAATAGCAAACCAACGGAAGACATTGCAAACATATACAATAGCTAACCAATGGAAGACATTGCAACCATATACAATAGCTAACCAATGGAAGACATTGCAACCATACACAATAGCTAACCAACGCGAGACATTGCTACCATATACAATAGCTAAGCAATGGAAGACATTGCAACCATATACAATAGCTAACCAACACGAGACATTGCAACCATATACAATAGCTAAACAATGGAAGACATTGCAACCATATACAATAGCTAACCAATGGAAGACATTGCAACCATACACAATAGCTTACCAACACGAGACATTGCAACCATATACAATAGCTAACCAATGGAAGACATTGCAAACATATACAATGGCTAACCAACGGAAGACAATGCAACCATATACAATGGCTAACCAACGGACGACATTGCAACCATATACAATATCTAACCAACGCGAAACATTGTGCAACCATATACAATAGCTAACCAACACGAGACATTGCAACCATATACAATAGCTAACCAACGAAGGACATTGCAACCCTATACAATGGCTAACCAACGGAAGATATTGCAACCATATACAATAGCAAACCAACGGATGACATTGCAACCATATACAATAGAATAGCTAACCAACGGAAGACATTGCAACCATATACAATAGCTAACCAACGGAAGACATTGTAACCATATACAATAGCTAACCAACGCGAGACATTGCAACCATATACAATAGCAAACCAACGGAAGACATTGCAACCATATACAATAGCTAACCAACGCGAGACATTGCAACCATATACAATAGCTAACCAATGGAAGACATTGCAACCATATACAATGGCTAACCAACGGAAGACATTGCAACAATATACAATAGCTAACAAACTGAAGACATTGCAACCATATACAATGGCTAACCAACAGAAGACATTGCAACCATATACAATAGCTAACCAACGGAAGACATTGCAACCATATACAATAGCTAACCAACACGAGACATTGCAACCATATGCAATGGCTAACCAACGGAAGATATTGCAACAATATACAATAGTTAACCAACGCGAGACATTGCAACCATATACAATAGCTAACCAACACGAGACATTGCAACCATATACAATAGCTATCCAACGAAGGACATTGCAACCCTATAAAATTGCTAACGAACGGAAAATTTTGCAACCATATACAATAGCTAACCAACGGAGGACCTTGCAACCCTATACAATGGCTAACCAACGGATGACATTGCAACCATATACAATAGCTAACCAACTAAAGACATTGTAACCATATACAATGGCTAACCAACAGAGGACATTGCAACCATATACAATGGCTAACCAACGGAAGACATTGCAACCATATACAATAGCTAACCAACTGAAGACATTGCAACCATATACAATGGCTAACCAACGGAAGACATTGCAACCACATACAATAGCTAACCAATGGAAGACATTGCAAACATAAACAATGGCTAACCAACGGAAGAAATTGCAACCATATACAATAGCTAACCAAATGAAGACATTGCAACCATATACAATGGCTAACCAACGGAAGACATTGCAACCATATACAATAACTAACCAACGCGAGACATTGCAACCATATACAATAGCTAACCAACACGAGACATTGCAACCATATACAATAGCTAACCAACGAAGGACATTGCAACCCTATACAATGGCTAACCAACGGAAGATTTTGCAACCATATACAATAGCTAACCAACGGAGGAACTTGCAACCCTATACAATGGCTAACCAACGGAATTCATTGCTACCATATACAATAGCTAACCAACTGAAGACATTGTAACCATATACAATGGCTAATCAACGGAGGACATTGCAACCATATACAATGGCTAACCAACGGAAGACATTGCAACCATATACAATAGCTAACCAACTGAAGACATTGCAACCATATACAAGGGCTAACCAACGGAAGACATTGCAACCATATACAATAGCTAACCAACGGAAGACATTGCAACCATATACAATAGCTAACCAACACGAGACATTGCAACCATATGCAATGGCTAACCAACGGAAGATATTGCAACAATATACAATAGTTAACCAACGCGAGACATTGCAACCATATACAATAGCTAACCAACACGAGACATTGCAACCATATAAAATAGCTAACCAACGAAGGACATTGCAACCCTATAAAATTGCTAACCAACGGAACATTTTGCAACCATATACAATAGCTAACCAACGGAGGACCTTGCAAACCTATACAATGGCTAACCAACGGAAGACATTGCAACCATATACAATAGCTAACCAACTGAAGACATTGTAACCATATACAATGGCTAACCAACGGAGGACATTGCAACCATATACTATGGCTAACCAACGGAAGACATTGCAACCATATACAATAGCTAACCAACTGAAGACATTGCAACCATATACAATGGCTAACCAACGGAAGACATTGCAACCATATACAATAGCTAACCAAATGAAGACATTGCAACCATATACAATGGCTAACCAATGGAAGACATTGCAACCATATACAATAACTAACCAACGCGAAACATTGCAACCATATACAATAGCTAACCAACACGAGACATTGCAACCATATACAATAGCTAACCAACGAAGGACATTGCAACCCTATACAATGGCTAACCAACGGAAGATTTTGCAACCATATACAATAGCTAACCAACGGAGGACCTTGCAACCCTATACAATAGCTAACCAATGGAAGACATTGCAACCATATACAATAGCTAACCAATGGAAGACATTGCAACCATACACAATAGGTATTCAACACGAGACATTGCAACCATATACAATAGCTAACCAATAGAAGACATTGCAAACATATACAATGGCTAACCAACGGAAGACATTGCAACCATATACAATGGCTAACCAACGGAAGACATTGCAACAATATACAATAACTAACCAACGCGAGACATTGTGCAACCATATTCAATAGCTAACCAACACGAGACATTGCAACCATATACAATAGCTAACCAACGAAGGACATTGCAACCCTATACAATGGCTAACCAAAGGAAGATATTGCAACGATATACAATAGCAAACCAACGGATGACATTGCAACCATATACAATACAATAGCTAACCAACGGAAGACATTGCAACCATATACAATAGCTAACCAACGCGAGACATTGCAACCATATACAATAGCAAACCAACGGAAGACATTGCAACCATATACAATAGCTAACCAACGCGAGACATTGCAACCATATACAATAGCTAATCAATGGAAGACATTGCAACCATATACAATGGCTAACCAAAGGAAGACATTGCAACAATATATAATAGCTAACAAACTGAAGACATTGCATCCATATACAATGGCTAAACAACGGAAGACATTGCAACCATATACAATAGCTAACCAACGGAAGACATTGCAGCCATATACAATAGCTAACCAACACGAGACATTGCAACCATATGCAATGTCTAACCAACGGAAGATATTGAAACAATATACAATGGCTAACCAACACGAGACATTGCAACCATATACAATAGCTATCCAACACGAGACATTGCAACCATATACAATAGCTAACCAACACGAAACATTGCAACCATATGCAATGGCTAACCAACGGAAGATATTGCAACAATATACAATAGTTAACCAACGCGAGACATTGCAACCATATACAATAGCTAACCAACACGAGACAATGCAACCATATACACTAGCTAACCAACGAAGGACATTGCAACCCTATACAATTGCTAACCAACGTAAAATTTTGCAACCATATACAATAGCTAACCAACGGAGGACCTTGCAACCCTATACAATGGCTAACCAACGGAAGACATTGCAACCATATACAATAGCTAACCAACTGAAGACATTGTAACCATATACAATGGCTAACCAACGGAGGACATTGCAACCATATACAATGGCTAACCAACGGAAGACATTACAACCATATACAATAGCTAACCAACTGAAGACATTGCAACCATATACAATGGCTAACCAACGGAAGACATTGCAACCATATACAATAGCTAACCAACTGAAGACATTGCAACCATATACAATGGCTAACCAACGGAAGACATTGCAACCATATACAATAGCTAACCAACGGAAGACATTGCAACCATATACAATAGCAAACCAACGGAAGACTTTGCAACCATATACAATAACTAACCAACGCGAGACATTGCAACCATATACAATAGCTACCAAACGCGAGATATTGCAACCATATACAATAGCAAACTAACGGAAGAAATTGCAACCATATACAATACAATAGCTAACCAACGGAAGACATTGCAACCATATAAAATAGCTAACCAATGCGAGACATTGCAACCATATACAATAGCAAACCAAAGGAAGACATTGCAACCATATACAATAGCTAACCAACGCGAGACATTGCAACCATATACAATAGCTAACCAATGGAAGACATTGCAACCATATACAATAGCTAACCAACGGAAGACATTGCAACATACACAATAGCTAACCAACGGAAGACATTGCAACCATATACAATAGCTAACCAATGGAAGACATTGCAACCATATACAATAGCTAACCAACGGAAGACATTGCAACCATATACAATAGCTAACCAACCGAGACATTGCAACCATATACAATAGCTAACCAACGGAAGACATTGCAACCATATACAATAGCTAACAACTGAAGACATTAACCAACAACACAACAACTCAACCATATACAATGCTAACCAACGGAGACATTGCAACCATATACAATGCTAACCACAGACATTGCACCATATACAATGCTAACCACGAAGACATTGCAACCATATACAATAGCTAACCAACGAAACATTGCAACCATATACAATAGCTAACCAACGGAAGACATTGCAACCATATACAAGCTAACCAACGGAAGCATTGCAACCATATACAATAGCTAACCAATGGAAGACATTGCAACCATATACAATAGCTAACCAATGGAAGACATTGCAACCATACACAATAGCTAACCAACACTAGACATTGCAACCATATACAATAGCTAACCAACTGAAGACATTGCAACCATATACAATGGCTAACCAACGGAAGACATTGCAACCATATACAATAGCTAACCAACTGAAGACATTGCAACCATATACAATGGCTAACCAACGGAAGACATTGCAACCATATACAATAGCTAACCAACGGAAGACATTGCAACCATATACAATAGCAAACCAACGGAAGACTTTGAAACATATACAATAACTAACCAACGCGAGACATTGCAACCATATACAATAGCTAACAAACGCGAGATATTGCAACCATATACAATAGCAAACTAACGGAAGACATTGCAACCATATACAATACAATAGCTAACCAACGGAAGACATTGCAACCATATAAAATAGCTAACCAATGCGAGACATTGCAACCATATACAATAGCAAACCAACGGAAGACATTGCAACCATATACAATAGCAAACCAACGCGAGAAATTGCAACCAAATACTATAGCCAACCAATGGAAGACATTGCAACCATATACAATAGCTAAGCAATGGAAGACATTGCAAACATACACAATAGCTAACCAACACGAGACATTGCAACCATATACAATAGCTAACCAATGGAAGACATTGCAAACATATACAATGGCTAACCAACGGAAGACATTGCAACCATATACAATGGCTAACCAACGGAAGACATTGCAACCTTATACAATAACTAACCAACGCGAGACATTTTGCAACCATATACAATAGCTAACCAACACGAGACATTGCAACCATATACAATAAATAACCAATGAAGGACATTGCAACCCTATACAATGGCTAACCAACGGAAGATATTGCAACCATATACAATAGCAAACCAACGGATGACATTGCAACCATATACAATACAATAGCTAACCAACTGAAGACATTGTAACCATATACAATGGCTAACCAGCGGAGGACATTGCAACCATATACAATGGCTAACCAACAGAAGACATTGCAACCATATACAATAGCTAACCAACGGAAGACATTGCAACCATATACAATAGCTAACCAACTGAAGACATTGTAACCATATACAATGGCTAACCAACGGAGGACATTGCAACCATATACAATGGCTAACCAACGGAAGACATTACAACCATATACAATAGCTAACCAACTGAAGACATTGCAACCATATACAATGGCTAACCAACGGAAGACATTGCAACCATATACAATAGCTAACCAACTGAAGACATTGCAACCATATACAATGGCTAACCAACGGAAGACATTGCAACCATATACAATAGCTAACCAACGGAAGACATTGCAACCATATACAATAGCAAACCAACGGAAGACTTTGCAACCATATACAATAACTAACCAACGCGAGACATTGCAACCATATACAATAGCTAACAAACGCGAGATATTGCAACCACATACAATAGCAAACTAACGGAAGACATTGCAACCATATACAATACAATAGCTAACCAACGGAAGACATTGCAACCATATAAAATAGCTAACCAATGCGAGACATTGCAACCATATACAATAGCAAACCAACGGAAGACATTGCAACCAAATACAATAGCAAACCAACGCGAGAAATTGCAACCAAATACAATAGCTAACCAATGGAAGACATTGCAACCATATACAATAGCTAACCAACACGAGACATTGCAACCATATACAATAGCTAACCAATGGAAGACATTGCAAACATATACAATGGCTAACCAACGGATGACATTGCAACTATATACAATACAATAGCTAACCAACTGAAGACATTGCAACCATATACAATAGCTAACCAATGGAAGACATTGCAACCATATACAATAGCTAACCAACGGAAGACATTGCAACCATATACAATAGCTAACCAACACGAGACATTGCAACCATATGCAATGGCTAACCAACGGAAGACATTGCAACCATATACAATAGCTAACAAACTGATGACATTGCAACCATATACAATAGCTAACAAACTGACGACATTGCAACCATATACAATGGCTAACCAACGGAAGACATTGCAACCATATACAATGGTTAACCATCGCGAGACATTGCAACCATATACAATGGCTAACCACCGGAAGACATTGCAACCATATACAATAGCTAACAAACTGACGACATTGCAACCATATACAATGGCTAACCAACGGAAGACATTGCAACCATATACAATAGCTAACCAACGAATGACATTGCAACCCTATACAATGGCTAACCAAGGGAAGATATTGCAACCATATACAATAGCAAACCAACGGAAGACATTGCAACCATATACAATACAATAGCTAACCAATGGAAGACATTGCAACCATATACAATAGCTAACCAACGCGAGACATTGCAACCATATACAATAGCAAACCAACGGAAGACATTGCAACCATATACAATAGCTAACAAAAGCGAGACATTGCAACCATATACAATAGCTAACCAATGGACGACATTGCAACTATATACAATAGCTAATGGCAACCATATACAATAGCTAACCAACGGAGGACATTACAACATATACAATAGCTAACCAACGCGAGTCATTGCAGCCATATACAATAGCTAACCAATGGAAGACATTGCAACCATATACAATAGCTAACCAATGGAAGACATTGCAACCATACACAATAGCTAACCAACACTAGACTTTGCAACCATATACAATAGCTAACCAATGGAAGACATTGCAAACATATACAATGGCTAACCAACGGTAGACATTGCAACAATATACCATAGCTAACCAACTGAAGACATTGCAACCATATACAATAGCTAACCAACGGAGGACATTGCAACCATATACAATAGCTAACCAACGGAAGACATTGCAACCATATACAATAGCTAACCAACTGAAGACATTGCAACCATATACAATGGCTAACCAACGGAAGACATTGCAAACATATACAATAGCTAACCAACTGAAGACATTGCAACCATATACAATAGCTAACCAATGGAAGACATTGCAACCATATACAATAGCTAACCAACACGAGACTTTGCAACCATATACAATAGCTAACCAACGAAGGACATTGCAACCCTATACAATGGCTAAACAACGGAAGATATTGCAACCATATACAATAGCTAACCAACGCGAGACATTGCAACCATATACAATAGCAAACCAACGGAAGACTTTGCAACCATATAAAATAACTAACAAACGCGAGACATTGCAACCATATACAATAGCAAACTAACGGAAGACATTGCAACCATATACAATAGCTAACCAACACGAGACATTGCAACCATATACAATAGCTATTCAACACGAGACATTGCAACCATATACAATAGCTATTCAACACGAGACATTGCAACCATATACAATAGCTAACCAACACGAGACATTGCAACCATATACAATAGCTATTCAACACGAGACATTGCAACCATATACAATAGCTAACCAACACGAGACATTGCAACCATATGCAATGGCTAACCAACTGAAGATATTGCAACCATATACAATAGCTAACCAATGGAAGACATTGCAACCATATACAATAGCTAACCAACTGAGGACATTGCAACCATATACAATGGCTAACCAACGGAAGACATTGCAACCATATACAATAGCAAACCAACGGAAGACTTTGCAACCATATACAATAACTAACAAACGCGAGACATTGCAACCATATACAATAGCTAACAAACGCGAGACATTGCAACCATATACAATATCAAACTAACGGAAGACATTGCAACCATATACAGTACAATAGCTAACCAACGGAAGACATTGCAACCATATACAATAGCTAACCAACGCGAGACATTGCAACCATATACAATAGCTAACCAATGGAAGACATTGCAACCATATACAATAGCTAACCAATGGAAGATATTGCAACCATACACAATAGCTAACCAACACGAGACATTGCAACCATATACAATAACTAACCAACGGAGGACATTGCAACCCTATACAATAGCTATCCAACACGAGACATTGCAACCATATACAATAGCTAACCAACGGAGGATATTGCAACAATATACAATAGCTAACCAACGAAGGACATTGCAACCATATACAATAGCTAACCAACGGAGGCCATTGCAACCAATACAATAGCAAACCAACGGAGGACATTGCAACCAGATACAATAGCTAACCAACGGAGGACATTACAAGAATATACAATAACTAACCAACGGAGGACATTGCAACCATATACAATGGCTAACCAACGCGAGACATTGCAACCATATACAATAACTAACCAATGGAGGGCATGGCAACCATATACAATAGCTAACCAACGGAGGGCATGGCAACCATATACAATATATAACCAACGGAGGACATTGCAACCATATACACTAACTAACCAACGGAGGGCATGACAACCATATACAATATCTAACCAACGGAGGACATTGCAACCATATACAATATCTAACCAACGGAGGACATTGCAACCATATACAATAACTGACCAATGGAGGGCATGACAATCATATAGAATAGCAAACCAAAGCGAGACATTGCAACCATATACAATAGCTAACAAACGCGATACATTGCAACCATATACAATAGCTAACAAACGCGTGACATTGCAACCATATACAATAACGAAACATATACAATAACGAAGGCATGGCAACCATATACAATAGCTAACCAACGCGAGACATTGCAACCATATATAATAGCTAACCATAGCATACGCTGTCATCCGCACCAATGTGAGTGATTAATATAAGTTATTACAGCTTGTTTCGCAATTGTTGCATAACAAATCAAGTTTAAACTTACACGAGATCCAACCTCATTCAAACTCATCTTCATTCCATGCCAATCTTTCCTACACAATGTCGCTTTCTATTGTGCTTAGCATCTCAACATAACAGTCACTTTCTCATGAATAGCTATTGTGTATGGTTGCATTGTCTTCCCATGGTAACTATTGTATATGGTTGCAATGTCTTCCCATGGTAGCTATTGTATATGGTTGCAATGTCTTCCCATAGTA
>CM026386.1:4893512-4910845 GCA_014843695.1 Archivesica marissinica | reverse complement strand
TAGTAGATAACGTATCAATTCCCAGCACTTAACGTGCAACAGTTCGCTAGTAGATAACTTATCAATTCCCTGCACTTAATGTGCAACAGTTCGGTAGTTCCTCAATGGAGAACGTATCATATTCCCTGCACTTAACGTGCAGCAGTTCACTAGTTCCTCAATGGAGAACGTATCAATTCCCTGCACTTAACGTGCAACAGTTCGCTAGTTCCTCAATAGAGAACGTATAAATTCCATGCACATAACGTGCAGCAGTTCGCTAGTTCCTCAATGGAGAACGTATCAATTCCCTGCACTTAACGTGCAGCAGTTCGCTAGTTCCTCAATGGAGAACGTATCAATTCCTTGCACTAAACGTGCAGCAGTTCGCTAGTTCCTCAATGGAGAACGTATCAATTCCCTGCACTTAACGTGCAGCAGTTCGCTAGTTCCTCAATGGAGAACGTATCAATTCCCTGCACTTAACGTGCAGCAGTTCGCTAGTAGATAACGTATCAATTCCCTGCACTTAACGTGCAACAGTTCGCTAGTTCCTCAATAGAGAACGTATCAATTCCTGCACTTAACGTGCAGCAGTTCGCTAGTAGATAACGTATCAATTCCCTGCACTTAACGTGCAACAGTTCGCTAGTTCCTCAATGGAGAACGTATCAATTCCCTGCACTTAACGTGCAGCAGTTCGCTAGTATATAACGTATCAATTCCCTGCACTTAACGTGCAGCAGTTCGCTAGTAGATAACGTATCATTTCCCTGCACTTAACGTGCAGCAGTTCGCTAGTAGATAAAGTATCAATTCCCTGCACTTAACGTGCAGCAGTTCGCTAGTAGATAACGTATCAATTCCCTGCACTTAACGTGCAGCAGTTCGCTAGTTCCTCAATGGAGAACGTATCAATTCCCTGCACTTAACGTGCAGCAGTTCGCTAGTTCCTCAATGGAGAACGTATCAATTCCCTGCACTTAACGTGCAGCAGTTCGCTAGTAGATAACGTATCAATTCCCTGCACTTAACGTGCAACAGTTCGCTAGTTCCTCAATGGAGAACGTATCAATTCCCTGCACTTAACGTGCAGCAGTTCGCTAGTTCCTCAATGGAGAACGTATCAATTCCCTGCACTTAACGTGCAGCAGTTCGCTAGTTCCTCAATGGAGAACGTATCAATTCCCTGCACTTAACGTGCAGCAGTTCGCTAGTAGATAACGTATCAATTCCCTGCACTTAACGTGCAGCAGTTCGCTAGTTCCTCAATGGAGAACGTATCAATTCCCTGCACTTAACGTGCAACAGTTCGCTAGTTCCTCAATGGAGAACGTATCAATTCCCTGCACTTAACGTGCAGCAGTTCGCTAGTTCCTCAATGGATAACGTATCAATTCCTTGCACTTAACGTGCAGCAGTTCACTAGTAGATAACGTATCAATTCCCTGCACTTAACGTGCAGCAGTTCGCTAGTAGATAACGTCTCAATTCCTTGCACTTAACGTGCAGCAGTTCGCTAGTAGATCATCAATGCATAACGTATCAATTCCCTGCACTTAACGTGCAACAGTTCGCTAGTTCCTCAATGGAGAACGTATCAATTCCCTGCACTTAACGTGCAGCAGTTCGCTAGTTCCTCAATGGATAACGTATCAATTCCTTGCACTTAACGTGCAGCAGTTCGCTAGTAGATAACGTATCAATTCCCTGCACTTAACGTGCAGCAGTTCGCTAGTAGATAACGTATCAATTCCTTGCACTTAACGTGCAGCAGTTCGCTAGTAGATAACGTATCAATTCCCTGCACTTAACGTGCAACAGTTCGCTAGTTCCTCAATGGAGAACGTATCAATTCCCTGCACTTAACGTGCAACAGTTCGCTAGTAGATAACGTATCAATTCCCAGCACTTAACGTGCAACAGTTCGCTAGTAGATAACGTATCAATTCCCTGCACGTAACGTACAACAGTTCGCTAGTAGATAACGTATCAATTCCCTGCACTTAATGTGCAACAGTTCGCTAGTAGATAACGTATCAATTCCCTGCACTTAACGTGCAACAGTTCGCTAGTAGATAACGTATCAATTCCCTGCACTTAATGTGCAACAGTTCGGTAGTTCCTCAATGGAGAACGTATCAATTCCCTGCACTTAACGTGCAGCAGTTCGCTAGTTCCTCAATGGAGAACGTATCAATTCCCTGCACTTAACGTGCAACAGTTCGGTAGTTCCTCAATGGAGAACGTATCAATTCCTTGCACTTAACGTGCAACAGTTCGCTAGTTCCTCAATGGAGAACGTATCAATTCCTTGCACTTAACGTGCAGCAGTTCGCTAGTTCCTCAATGGAGAACATATCAATTCCCTGCACTTAACGTGCAGCAGTTCGCTAGTTCCTCAATGGAGAACGTAACAATTCCCTGCACTTAATGTGCAACAGTTCGGTAGTTCCTCAATGGAGAACGTATCATATTCCCTGCACTTAACGTGCAGCAGTTCGCTAGTTCCTCAATGGAGAACGTATCAATTCCCAGCACTTAATGTGCAGCAGTTCGCTAGTTCCTCAATGGAGAACGTATCAATTCCCTGCACTTAACGTGCAACAGTTCGCTAGTTCCTCAATGGAGAACATATCAATTCCTTGCACTTAACGTGCAACAGTTCGCTAGTTCCTCAATGGAGAACGTATCAATTCCTTGCACTTAACGTGCAGCAGTTCGCTAGTTCCTCAATGGAGAACGTATCAATTCCCTGCACTTAACGTGCAGCAGTTCGCTAGTTCCTCAATGGAGAACGTATCAATTCCCTGCACTTAACGTGCAACAGTTCGCTAGTTCCTCAATGGAGAACGTATCAATTCCCTGCACTTAACGTGCAGCAGTTCGCTAGTTCCTCAATGGAGAACGTATCAATTCCCTGCACTTAACGTGCAACAGTTCGCTAGTTCCTCAATGGAGAACGTATAAATTCCATGCACTTAACGTGCAGCAGTTCGCTAGTTCCTCAATGGAGAACGTATTAATTCCCTGCACTTAACGTGCAGCAGTTCGCTAGTTCCTCAATGGAGAACGTATCAATTCCCTACACTTAACGTGCAGCCGTTCGCTAGTTCCTCAATGGAGAACGTATCAATTCCCTGCACTTAACGTGCAGCAGTTCGCTAGTAGATAACGTATCAATTCCCTGCACTTAACGTGCAGCAGTTCGCTAGTAGATAACGTATCATTTCCCTGCACTTAACGTGCAGCAGTTCGCTAGTAGATAAAGTATCAATTCCCTGCACTTAACGTGCAGCAGTTCGCTAGTAGATAACGTATCAATTCCCAGCACTTAACGTGCAACAGTTCGCTAGTAGATAACTTATCAATTCCTTGCACTTAACGTGCAGCAGTTCGCTAGTTCCTCAATGGAGAACGTATCAATTCCCTGCACTTAATGTGCAACAGTTCGGTAGTTCCTCAATGGAGAACGTATCATATTCCCTGCACTTAACGTGCAGCAGTTCACTAGTTCCTCAATGGAGAACGTATCAATTCCCTGCACTTAACGTGCAACAGTTCGCTAGTTCCTCAATGGAGAACGTATAAATTCCATGCACATAACGTGCAGCAGTTCGCTAGTTCCTCAATGGAGAACGTATTAATTCCCTGCACTTAACGTGCAGCAGTTCGCTAGTTCCTCAATGGAGAACGTATCAATTCCTTGCACTAAACGTGCAGCAGTTCGCTAGTTCCTCAATGGAGAACGTATCAATTCCCTGCACTTAACGTGCAACAGTTCGCTAGTTCCTCAATGGAGAACGTATCAATTCCCTGCACTTAACGTGCAGCAGTTCGCTAGTTCCTCAATGGAGAACGTATCAATTCCCTGCACTTAACGTGCAGCAGTTCGCTAGTAGATAACGTATCAATTCCCTGCACTTAACGTGCAACAGTTCGCTAGTTCCTCAATAGAGAACGTATCAATTCCTTGCACTTAACGTGCAGCAGTTCGCTAGTAGATAACGTATCAATTCCCTGCACTTAACGTGCAACAGTTCGCTAGTTCCTCAATGGAGAACGTATCAATTCCCTGCACTTAACGTGCAGCAGTTCGCTAGTATATAACGTATCAATTCCCTGCACTTAACGTGCAGCAGTTCGCTAGTAGATAACGTATCATTTCCCTGCACTTAACGTGCAGCAGTTCGCTAGTAGATAAAGTATCAATTCCCTGCACTTAACGTGCAGCAGTTCGCTAGTAGATAACGTATCAATTCCCTGCACTTAACGTGCAGCAGTTCGCTAGTTCCTCAATGGAGAACGTATCAATTCCCTGCACTTAACGTGCAGCAGTTCGCTAGTTCCTCAATGGAGAACGTATCAATTCCCTGCACTTAACGTGCAACAGTTCGCTAGTTCCTCAATGGAGAACGTATCAATTCCCTGCACTTAACGTGCAGCAGTTCGCTAGTTCCTCAATGGAGAACGTATCAATTCCCTGCACTTAACGTGCAGCAGTTCGCTAGTTCCTCAATGGAGAACGTATCAATTCCCTGCACTTAACGTGCAACAGTTCGCTAGTTCCTCAATGGAGAACGTATCAATTCCTTGCACTTAACGTGCAGCAGTTCGCTAGTTCCTCAATGGAGAACGTATCAATTCCCTGCACTTAACGTGCAACAGTTCGCTAGTTCCTCAATGGAGAACGTATCAATTCCTTGCACTTAACGTGCAGCAGTTCGCTAGTAGAACGTATCAATTCCCTGCACTTAACGTGCAACAGTTCGCTAGTTCCTCAATGGAGAACGTATCAATTCCCTGCACTTAACGTGCAACAGTTCGCTAGTAGATAACGTATCAATTCCCTGCACTTAACGTGCAACAGTTCGCTAGTAGATAACGTATCAATTCCCTGCACTTAACGTGCAACAGTTCGCTAGTAGATAACGTATCAATTCCCTGCACTTAACGTGCAACAGTTCGCTAGTAGATAACGTATCAATTCCCTGCACTTAACGTGCAACAGTTCGCTAGTAGATAACGTATCAATTCCCTGCACTTAACGTGCAGCAGTTCGCTAGTTCCTCAATGGAGAACGTATCAATTCCTTGCACTTAACGTGCAGCAGTTCGCTAGTTCCTCAATGGAGAACGTATCAATTCCCTGCACTTAACGTGCAGCAGTTCGCTAGTTCCTCAATGGAGAACGTATCAATTCCCTGCACTTAACGTGCAACAGTTCGCTAGTTCCTCAATGGAGAACGTATCAATTCCCTGCACTTAACGTGCAGCAGTTCGCTAGTAGATAACGTATCAATTCCCTGCACTTAACGTGCAACAGTTCGGTAGTTCCTCAATGCAGAACGTATCAATTCCCTGCACTTAACGTGCAGCAGTTCGCTAGTTCCTCAATGGAGAACGTATCAATTCCCTGCACTTAACGTGCAACAGTTCGGTAGTTCCTCAATGGAGAACGTATCAATTCCCTGCACTTAACGTGCAGCAGTTCGCTAGTTCCTCAATGGAGAACGTATCAATTCCCTGCACTTAACGTGCAGCAGTTCGCTAGTTCCTCAATGGAGAACGTATCAATTCCCTGCACTTAACGTGCAGCAGTTCGCTAGTTCCTCAATGGAGAACGTATCAATTCCCTGCACTTAACGTGCAGCAGTTCGCTAGTTCCTCAATGGAGAACGTATCAATTCCCTGCACTTAACGTGCAACAGTTCGCTAGTTCCTCAATGGAGAACGTATCAATTCCCTGCACTTAACGTGCAGCAGTTCGCTAGTTCCTCAATGGAGAACGTATCAATTCCCTGCACTTAACGTGCAACAGTTCGCTAGTTCCTCAATGGAGAACGTATCAATTCCCTGCACTTAACGTGCAGCAGTTCGCTAGTTCCTCAATGGAGAACGTATCAATTCCCTGCACTTAACGTGCAGCAGTTCGCTAGTTCCTCAATGGAGAACGTATCAATTCCCTGCACTTAACGTGCAGCAGTTCGCTAGTTCCTCAATGGAGAACGTATCAATTCCCTGCACTTAACGTGCAGCAGTTCGCTAGTTCCTCAATGGAGAACGTATCAATTCCCTGCACTTAACGTGCAACAGTTCGCTAGTTCCTCAATGGAGAACGTATCAATTCCCTGCACTTAACGTGCAGCAGTTCGCTAGTTCCTCAATGGAGAACGTATCAATTCCCTGCACTTAACGTGCAGCAGTTCGCTAGTTCCTCAATGGAGAACGTATCAATTCCCTGCACTTAACGTGCAGCAGTTCGCTAGTTCCTCAATGGAGAACGTATCAATTCCCTGCACTTAACGTGCAGCAGTTCGCTAGTTCCTCAATGGAGAACGTATCAATTCCCTGCACTTAACGTGCAGCAGTTCGCTAGTAGATAACGTATCAATTCCCTGCACTTAACGTGCAACAGTTCGCTAGTTCCTCAATAGAGAACGTATCAATTCCTTGCACTTAACGTGCAGCAGTTCGCTAGTAGATAACGTATCAATTCCCTGCACTTAACGTGCAACAGTTCGCTAGTTCCTCAATGGAGAACGTATCAATTCCCTGCACTTAACGTGCAGCAGTTCGCTAGTATATAACGTATCAATTCCCTGCACTTAACGTGCAGCAGTTCGCTAGTAGATAACGTATCAATTCCCTGCACTTAACGTGCAGCAGTTCGCTAGTAGATAAAGTATCAATTCCCTGCACTTAACGTGCAGCAGTTCGCTAGTAGATAACGTATCAATTCCCTGCACTTAACGTGCAGCAGTTCGCTAGTTCCTCAATGGAGAACGTATCAATTCCCTGCACTTAGCGTGCAGCAGTTCGCTAGTTCCTCAATGGAGAACTTATCAATTTCCTGCACTTAACGTGCAACAGTTCGCTAGTTCCTCAATGGAGAACGTATCAATTCCCTGCACTTAACGTGCAGCAGTTCGCTAGTTCCTCAATGGAGAACGTATCAATTCCCTGCACTTAACGTGCAGCAGTTCGCTAGTTCCTCAATGGAGAACGTATCAATTCCCTGCACTTAACGTGCAACAGTTCGCTAGTTCCTCAATGGAGAACGTATCAATTCCTTGCACTTAACGTGCAGCAGTTCGCTAGTTCCTCAATGGAGAACGTATCAATTCCCTGCACTTAACGTGCAACAGTTCGCTAGTTCCTCAATGGAGAACGTATCAATTCCCTGCACTTAACGTGCAGCAGTTCGCTAGTTCCTCAATGGAGAACGTATCAATTCCCTGCACTTAACGTGCAGCAGTTCGCTAGTTCCTCAATGGAGAACGTATCAATTCCCTGCACTTAACGTGCAACAGTTCGCTAGTTCCTCAATGGAGAACGTATCAATTCCTTGCACTTAACGTGCAGCAGTTCGCTAGTAGATAACGTATCAATTCCCTGCACTTAACGTGCAACAGTTCGCTAGTTCCTCAATGGAGAACGTATCAATTCCCTGCACTTAACGTGCAACAGTTCGCTAGTAGATAACGTATCAATTCCCAGCACTTAACGTGCAACAGTTCGCTAGTAGATAACGTATCAATTCCCTGCACGTAACGTACAACAGTTCGCTAGTAGATAACGTATCAATTCCCTGCACTTAATGTGCAACAGTTCGCTAGTAGATAACGTATCAATTCCCTGCACTTAACGTGCAACAGTTCGCTAGTAGATAACGTATCAATTCCCTGCACTTAATGTGCAGCAGTTCGCTAGTTCCTCAATGGAGAACGTATCAATTCCCTGCACTTAACGTGCAACAGTTCGGTAGTTCCTCAATGGAGAACGTATCAATTCCTTGCACTTAACGTGCAACAGTTCGCTAGTTCCTCAATGGAGAACGTATCAATTCCTTGCACTTAACGTGCAGCAGTTCGCTAGTTCCTCAATGGAGAACGTATCAATTCCCTGCACTTAACGTGCAGCAGTTCGCTAGTTCCTCAATGGAGAACGTATCAATTCCCTGCACTTAATGTGCAACAGTTCGGTAGTTCCTCAATGGAGAACGTATCATATTCCCTGCACTTAACGTGCAGCAGTTCGCTAGTAGAGAACGTATCAATTCCCTGCACTTAATGTGCAACAGTTCGCTAGTTCCTCAATGGAGAACGTATCAATTCCCTGCACTTAACGTGCAGCAGTTCGCTAGTTCCTCAATGGAGAACGTATCAATTCCCTGCACTTAACGTGCAACAGTTCGCTAGTTCCTCAATGGAGAACGTATCAATTCCCTGCACTTAACGTGCAACAGTTCGCTAGTTCCTCAATGGAGAACGTATCAATTCCCTGCACTTAACGTGCAGCAGTTCGCTAGTTCCTCAATGGAGAACGTATCAATTCCCTGCACTTAACGTGCAGCAGTTCGCTAGTTCCTCAATGGAGAACGTATCAATTCCCTGCACTTAACGTGCAGCAGTTCGCTAGTTCCTCAATGGAGAACGTATCAATTCCCTGCACTTAACGTGCAGCAGTTCGCTAGTTCCTCAATGGAGAACGTATCAATTCCTGCACTTAACGTGCAGCAGTTCGCTAGTAGAGAACGTATCAATTCCCTGCACTTAACGTGCAGCAGTTCGCTAGTTCCTCAATGGAGAACGTATCAATTCCCTGCACTTAACGTGCAGCAGTTCGCTAGTTCCTCAATGGAGAACGTATCAATTCCCTGCACTTAACGTGCAGCAGTTCGCTAGTATATAACGTATCAATTCCCTGCACTTAACGTGCAGCAGTTCGCTAGTAGATAACGTATCATTTCCCTGCACTTAACGTGCAGCAGTTCGCTAGTAGATAAAGTATCAATTCCCTGCACTTAACGTGCAGCAGTTCGCTAGTAGATAACGTATCAATTCCCTGCACTTAACGTGCAGCAGTTCGCTAGTTCCTCAATGGAGAACGTATCAATTCCCTGCACTTAACGTGCAGCAGTTCGCTAGTTCCTCAATGGAGAACGTATCAATTCCCTGCACTTAACGTGCAACAGTTCGCTAGTTCCTCAATGGAGAACGTATCAATTCCCTGCACTTAACGTGCAGCAGTTCGCTAGTTCCTCAATGGAGAACGTATCAATTCCCTGCACTTAACGTGCAGCAGTTCGCTAGTTCCTCAATGGAGAACGTATCAATTCCCTGCACTTAACGTGCAGCAGTTCGCTAGTTCCTCAATGGAGAACGTATCAATTCCCTGCACTTAACGTGCAGCAGTTCGCTAGTTCCTCAATGGAGAACGTATCAATTCCCTGCACTTAACGTGCAACAGTTCGCTAGTTCCTCAATGGAGAACGTATCAATTCCCTGCACTTAACGTGCAGCAGTTCGCTAGTTCCTCAATGGAGAACGTATCAATTCCTGCACTTAACGTGCAGCAGTTCGCTAGTAGATAACGTATCAATTCCCTGCACTTAACGTGCAACAGTTCGCTAGTTCCTCAATGGAGAACGTATCAATTCCCTGCACTTAACGTGCAACAGTTCGCTAGTAGATAACGTATCAATTCCCTGCACTTAACGTGCAACAGTTCGCTAGTAGATAACGTATCAATTCCCTGCACTTAACGTGCAACAGTTCGCTAGTAGATAACGTATCAATTCCCTGCACTTAACGTGCAACAGTTCGCTAGTAGATAACGTATCAATTCCCTGCACTTAACGTGCAACAGTTCGCTAGTAGATAACGTATCAATTCCCTGCACTTAACGTGCAGCAGTTCGCTAGTTCCTCAATGGAGAACGTATCAATTCCCTGCACTTAACGTGCAACAGTTCGGTAGTTCCTCAATGGAGAACGTATCAATTCCCTGCACTTAACGTGCAACAGTTCGCTAGTTCCTCAATGGAGAACGTATCAATTCCTTGCACTTAACGTGCAGCAGTTCGCTAGTTCCTCAATGGAGAACGTATCAATTCCCTGCACTTAACGTGCAGCAGTTCGCTAGTTCCTCAATGGAGAACGTATCAATTCCCTGCACTTAATGTGCAACAGTTCGGTAGTTCCTCAATGGAGAACGTATCATATTCCCTGCACTTAACGTGCAGCAGTTCGCTAGTTCCTCAATGGAGAACGTATCAATTCCCAGCACTTAATGTGCAGCAGTTCGCTAGTTCCTCAATGGAGAACGTATCAATTCCCTGCACTTAACGTGCAACAGTTCGCTAGTAGATAACGTATCAATTCCCTGCACTTAATGTGCAACAGTTCGGTAGTTCCTCAATGGAGAACGTATCAATTCCCTGCACTTAACGTGCAGCAGTTCGCTAGTTCCTCAATGGAGAACGTATCAATTCCCTGCACTTAACGTGCAACAGTTCGGTAGTTCCTCAATGGAGAACGTATCAATTCCTTGCACTTAACGTGCAGCAGTTCGCTAGTTCCTCAATGGAGAACGTATCAATTCCCTGCACTTAACGTGCAGCAGTTCGCTAGTTCCTCAATGGAGAACGTATCAATTCCTTGCACTTAACGTGCAGCAGTTCGCTAGTTCCTCAA
This sequence comes from Archivesica marissinica, assembly GCA_014843695.1. Taxonomy (NCBI): domain Eukaryota; kingdom Metazoa; phylum Mollusca; class Bivalvia; order Venerida; family Vesicomyidae; genus Archivesica; species Archivesica marissinica. The sequence goes on along the minus strand of CM026386.1, from coordinate 4,900,390 downwards.
TGGAGAACGTATCAATTCCCTGCACTTAACGTGCAACAGTTCGGTAGTTCCTCAATGGAGAACGTATCAATTCCTTGCACTTAACGTGCAGCAGTTCGCTAGTTCCTCAATGGAGAACGTATCAATTCCCTGCACTTAACGTGCAGCAGTTCGCTAGTTCCTCAATGGAGAACGTATCAATTCCCTGCACTTAACGTGCAGCAGTTCGCTAGTTCCTCAATGGAGAACGTATCAATTCCCTGCACTTAACGTGCAGCAGTTCGCTAGTTCCTCAATGGAGAACGTATCAATTCCCTGCACTTAACGTGCAGCAGTTCGCTAGTTCCTCAATGGAGAACGTATCAATTCCCTGCACTTAACGTGCAGCAGTTCGCTAGTAGAGAACGTATCAATTCCCTGCACTTAACGTGCAGCAGTTCGCTAGTAGAGAACGTATCAATTCCCTGCACTTAACGTGCAACAGTTCGCTAGTTCCTCAATGGAGAACGTATCAATTCCCTGCACTTAACGTGCAGCAGTTCGCTAGTTCCTCAATGGAGAACGTATCAATTCCCTGCACTTAACGTGCAACAGTTCGCTAGTTCCTCAATGGAGAACGTATCAATTCCCTGCACTTAACGTGCAGCAGTTCGCTAGTTCCTCAATGGAGAACGTATCAATTCCCTGCACTTAACGTGCAGCAGTTCGCTAGTTCCTCAATGGAGAACGTATCAATTCCCTGCACTTAACGTGCAACAGTTCGCTAGTTCCTCAATGGAGAACGTATCAATTCCATGCACTTAACGTGCAGCAGTTCGCTAGTTCCTCAATGGAGAACGTATCAATTCCCTGCACTTAACGTGCAGCAGTTCGCTAGTTCCTCAATGGAGAACGTATCAATTCCCTACACTTAACGTGCAGCCGTTCGCTAGTTCCTCAATGGAGAACGTATCAATTCCCTGCACTTAACGTGCAGCAGTTCGCTAGTAGATAACGTATCAATTCCCTGCACTTAACGTGCAGCAGTTCGCTAGTAGATAACGTATCATTTCCCTGCACTTAACGTGCAGCAGTTCGCTAGTAGATAAAGTATCAATTCCCTGCACTTAACGTGCAGCAGTTCGCTAGTAGATAACGTATCAATTCCCTGCACTTAACGTGCAGCAGTTCGCTAGTAGATAACGTATCAATTCCCTGCACTTAACGTGCAGCAGTTCGCTAGTTCCTCAATGGAGAACGTATCAATTCCTTGCACTTAACGTGCAGCAGTTCGCTAGTTCCTCAATGGAGAACGTATCAATTCCCTGCACTTAACGTGCAGCAGTTCGCTAGTTCCTCAATGGAGAACGTATCAATTCCCTGCACTTAACGTGCAGCAGTTCGCTAGTTCCTCAATGGAGAACGTATCAATTCCCTGCACTTAACGTGCAGCAGTTCGCTAGTTCCTCAATGGAGAACGTATCAATTCCCTGCACTTAACGTGCAACAGTTCGCTAGTTCCTCAATGGAGAACGTATCAATTCCCTGCACTTAACGTGCAGCAGTTCGCTAGTTCCTCAATGGAGAACGTATCAATTCCTTGCACTTAACGTGCAGCAGTTCGCTAGTAGATAACGTATCAATTCCCTGCACTTAACGTGCAGCAGTTCGCTAGTAGATAACGTATCAATTCCCTGCACTTAACGTGCAACAGTTCGCTAGTTCCTCAATGGAGAACGTATCAATTCCTTGCACTTAACGTGCAGCAGTTCGCTAGTAGATAACGTATCAATTCCCTGCACTTAACGTGCAACAGTTCGCTAGTTCCTCAATGGAGAACGTATCAATTCCCTGCACTTAACGTGCAGCAGTTCGCTAGTTCCTCAATGGAGAACGTATCAATTCCCTGCACTTAACGTGCAGCAGTTCGCTAGTTCCTCAATGGAGAACGTATCAATTCCCTGCACTTAACGTGCAACAGTTCGCTAGTTCCTCAATGGAGAACGTATCAATTCCTTGCACTTAACGTGCAGCAGTTCGCTAGTAGATAACGTATCAATTCCCTGCACTTAACGTGCAACAGTTCGCTAGTTCCTCAATGGAGAACGTATCAATTCCCTGCACTTAACGTGCAGCAGTTCGCTAGTTCCTCAATGGAGAACGTATCAATTCCCTGCACTTAACGTGCAGCAGTTCGCTAGTTCCTCAATGGAGAACGTATCAATTCCCTGCACTTAACGTGCAACAGTTCGCTAGTTCCTCAATGGAGAACGTATCAATTCCCTGCACTTAACGTGCAGCAGTTCGCTAGTTCCTCAATGGAGAACGTATCAATTCCTTGCACTTAACGTGCAACAGTTCGCTAGTTCCTCAATGGAGAACGTATCAATTCCCTGCACTTAACGTGCAGCAGTTCGCTAGTTCCTCAATGGAGAACGTATCAATTCCCTGCACTTAACGTGCAGCAGTTCGCTAGTTCCTCAATGGAGAACGTATCAATTCCCTGCACTTAACGTGCAGCAGTTCGCTAGTTCCTCAATGGAGAACGTATCAATTCCTTGCACTTAACGTGCAGCAGTTCACTAGTAGATAACGTATCAATTCCCTGCACTTAACGTGCAGCAGTTCGCTAGTAGATAACGTATCAATTCCCTGCACTTAACGTGCAACAGTTCGCTAGTTCCTCAATGGAGAACGTATCAATTCCCTGCACTTAACGTGCAGCAGTTCGCTAGTAGATAACGTATCAATTCCCTGCACTTAACGTGCAACAGTTCGCTAGTTCCTCAATGGAGAACGTATCAATTCCCTGCACTTAACGTGCAACAGTTCGCTAGTAGATAACGTATCAATTCCCTGCACTTAATGTGCAACAGTTCGGTAGTTCCTCAATGGAGAACGTATCAATTCCCTGCACTTAACGTGCAGCAGTTCGCTAGTTCCTCAATGGAGAACGTATCAATTCCCTGCACTTAACGTGCAACAGTTCGCTAGTTCCTCAATGGAGAACGTATCAATTCCCTGCACTTAACGTGCAACAGTTCGCTAGTTCCTCAATGGAGAACGTATCAATTCCCTGCACTTAACGTGCAGCAGTTCGCTAGTTCCTCAATGGAGAACGTATCAATTCCCTGCACTTAACGTGCAGCAGTTCGCTAGTTCCTCAATGGAGAACGTATCAATTCCCTGCACTTAACGTGCAACAGTTCGGTAGTTCCTCAATGGAGAACGTATCAATTCCCTGCACTTAACGTGCAGCAGTTCGCTAGTTCCTCAATGGAGAACGTATCAATTCCCTGCACTTAACGTGCAGCAGTTCGCTAGTTCCTCAATGGAGAACGTATCAATTCCCTGCACTTAACGTGCAGCAGTTCGCTAGTTCCTCAATGGAGAACGTATCAATTCCCTGCACTTAACGTGCAGCAGTTCGCTAGTTCCTCAATGGAGAACGTATCAATTCCCTGCACTTAACGTGCAGCAGTTCGCTAGTTCCTCAATGGAGAACGTATCAATTCCCTGCACTTAACGTGCAGCAGTTCGCTAGTAGATAACGTATCATTCCCGCACTTAACGTGCACAGTTCGCTAGTAGATAACGTATCAATTCCCTGCACTTAACGTGCAACAGTTCGCTAGTTCCTCAATGGAGAACGTATCAATTCCCTGCACTTAACGTGCAACAGTTCGCTAGTTCCTCAATGGAGAACGTATCAATTCCCTGCACTTAACGTACAACAGTTCGCTAGTTCCTCAATGGAGAACGTATCAATTCCCTGCACTTAACGTGCAGCAGTTCACTAGTTCCTCAATGGAGAACGTATCAATTCCATGCACTTAACGTGCAGCAGTTCGCTAGTTCCTCAATGGAGAACGTATCAGTTCCATGCACTTAACGTGCAGCAGTTCGCTAGTTCCTCAATGGAGAACGTATCAGTTCCATGCACTTAACGTGCAGCAGTTCGCTAGTTCCGCCGTAACTGAATGCTCTGACAACAGCTTCCAGTTGATTTCAGGCCTCGCTTAAAAACTGTGTCCGTTTATTGTTTTATTGTCAAATTTTATGTCTTACCAGTCGGACTCTTTGTTTTAATTATTTTATTATGTGGTGAACTGTTTAGAACATATAAAAGCTGAATAAAAGTGACATTTTATTCGTTTTTATTTCCTAAACATTGTAAACTCAATCGTTTTAAAAATTCACAATTGCTCATAAATTAAGTAATTATGGTGGAATAAAAGATATCTATCCATCTATTTATTTTACATGTAATGAATGGGGAAAAACAGTTTACATATAATTTAACAGCAGTAGACTGAAAGGGATTAGAACGAAAGAAAACGTATCAAATGTTGTTCACCTCCACGGCAATGACAATGGCACATAAACATTTCGCTTAACAAGTATCAGTATAAAAGTAAAGTGTTTGTTTATTATAGTGTCACCCCTATTTAAAGGGCCAGTCATTTCTGACTTATGAGACACCTCTTTTTATGAACATCAGTACTTCCCGAATCCTATGCTTGTATGCCAGACGCCAGGCTGGTAGGCAATCGGTAACCATTATTTAACTAGCTGGCGGCTCACCAACCGGCCATATCAGAACGAACCCCTGACGAGATTCGAACATTCGACCTCCCGCTCCGTAGGCCGACGCCTTAACCACTATATGTGGAGAGAATTACCATAAGCTACTGTAGCTTTCAATTCAATCCACTTGTCTTGATAGTTGTATTGTATGGATGCTATATGTACACATGTTATGTCATGTTTATCTTGATAAATAAAAGATGTTTAAACCAATATATAGAAGTCGGGATAATAGCATTACATTCAAAGGGGGTCGGAACGTTGGGGGTGATAAAATGTCTTATTTTAGTGTCCTGGAGCCTCATCTAACAACACCCCAGTATATTATGAATCCGTTATAGAAATGGTTTCAGCTACTTTGAAATTGTGTGTACATTCATTTGAACACCGGGGTGTTCGCTACCCAGCACGTTCGAGGCTCAAGGTTTAACGAACATCCAAAAAGCATGCTTAAAATATTACCGGAGATTACTTCCTTACGACAGCCGGTATTTTTAAAAAATAAAAACCGCAAATGTCGCAACCAAAAATAGGGTCGGCTCTAAATGCATGTACATTCTGGGCTTACCGCCTCCGTGGTCGAGTGGTTAAAGTCGCTGACTTGTAACCTATCATCACTGATAGTCACTGGTTCGAGGCCCGCTCAGGCCGTGTCTGTTTATATGAAACAGTTGGCAGTAGTCTTACGGAGGTTAGTGCACCAAGTACTGGCTAACCGCAGGAGCTTGCTCAGGAAAGGTGTTGTTAGGTAAGCTGCCGCCCCGCCGCCGACAATATAGCTCAAACTGGTGCTGATGAAGGCGTAACACTCGAACTAACAAACACATACACAAATAGACAAACATGCTGGGCCTAAGAAACAAACAATACGAGTATAGAAGGCCTACACACATACTTGTCTTAACTTTCCATGTTATTATGCAGATGTTGTAGTATTCACTGTGTATCACGGTTGATGAGTATGCATGTATAGTCTATTATACACAATGCGAACGCATGGGATATAATCACTGGTGTTAATTGGGATAAAACTGGAACACACTGGAAAGTACACGAAGTTAATTGTGTGCTGTACCCATAATGCAAAACCGGATAAATAACATAACTGTTTGTCATTGTGATGAAATAAAACATTGTGTTAATATGTGCTTGCATTTTGTTACACAGTTAAATGGTCTCGCTTCGTACAATTTATTCGCAAGAAACAGGTGTTAATATTTGATAATAATGAGACCAACGAGCTGCCTGTCTGGACAGCATAACGAAACTACAGATCACACAATCAACGACTCATATCCATTTACTGACCTGTGCGATGACGTCACTAAAGGCACGGGGAGTGGACATATCCTCCGCTATGGTTATCAGAGGTTTTCCTGCGGATATTGCGATGCTAGGTGTGTCTATTCTGCAATAGAAATCTTATTTGTAATCGGGATAATTGCGAACATTATAGTTATTATTCGTGTAATACGAGACCGGAAGCTACATGACCCCACCTTTGTTGCCATAGCAGCACTTGCTGTAGCGGACATGTTGTTTCTGGCGTTAAACTTGACAACTGCGATTGAAAGAGTTATTCTAGCAATAACATGCACGCCTCCAATACTTATTAGTAAGCCATATTATGTGCTGAAATCCATTTTCTGGATTGGCGCAAATTCCCACGTGGCGCTGCTTGCTGTTCTACGCTACATGACATTGGCATATCCGTTACGGTCGAATGCGTATCTAAGTCCAAAGAAAGTGATTGTATTCTCCGTATGTGTGTGGATTCTTGGAATTGTGCTCATGGGCACACTTTCTTTACTCATCAATATTGGGCTTATACTTCCGGGAAGATCGGAAGAATTTGTGATAATACAATGGATTACTGTATACCTGCTACCATTGATAGTAACGACTGTTCTTCATATATTGAAAATATGTCTCGTCAAGCGATCAACCAAACAAACCGCTACAAAAGCAACCCGGAAGTCGATAGAGCGCATGTCCAAAATTGTGATCGTTGTTATCGTGATGGGTGCTCTACTTCCGTTGCCGAGGCTTATAAGCAAGTGCCTGAAAATTGCCGGACCCAACGCGTATCCTTCCAGGGAGTTTCGAACTCATGTTGAAGGAGTTTCCCAATTACTGTTCCTGATAAACAATTTCATTAATCCCTTTATATATGGATTTCTTTCACAGAAATTTCGACAAAGCATAAAGGTGATGTTTAGCTGCTTTCACGGACAAAATGAAGATAGCGTGGCGACGACTGACACCCCGTTGTCCGCCAGGAAGAGGAATATAAACTTGCAGTCAATGCCACGGAAATATAGCGTTGACAGCTT
>CM026386.1:4875149-4892512 GCA_014843695.1 Archivesica marissinica | reverse complement strand
GTCCCACTCTGTGACACTAAGTTACTTGCTCTGGTGTTCCGGTCGCAGTCACACTCTGTGATTTTAAGTTATCTGCCCTGATGTTCCGGTCACAGTCCCACTCTGTGACTTTAAGTTACCTGCCCTGATGTTCCGGTCACAGTACCACTCTGTGACTCTAAGTTACCTGCCCTGGTGTTCCGGTCACAGTCCCACTCTGTGACCCTAAGTTACCTGCCCTGGTGTTCCGGTCACAGTCCCACTATGTGGCTCTAAGTTACCTGCCCTGGTGTTAGGGTCACAGTTCCACTCTGTGACTCTTAGTTACCTGCCCTGGTGTTCCGGTCACAGTGCCACTCTGTGGCTCTAAGTTACCTGCCCTGATGTTCCAGTCACAGTTCCACCCTGTGACTCTAAGTTACCTGCCCTGGTGTTCCGGTCACAGTCCCACTCTGTGGCTCTAAGTTACCTGCCCTGATGTTCCGGTCACAGTCCCACTCTGTGACTCTAAGTTACCTGCCCTGTGTTCCGCACGTCCCACTTGTGCTCTAAGTACTGCCCGTTCCGGTCACAGTCCCACTCTGTGGCTCTAAGTTACCTGCCCTGGTTCCGGTCACAGTCCCACTCTGTGACCTAAGTTACTGCCCTGATGTTCCGGTCACAGTTCCACTCTGTGGCTCTAAGTTACCTGCCCTGGTGTTCCGGTCACAGTCCCACTCTGTGGCTCTAAGTTACCTGCCCTGGTGTTCCGGTCACAGTCCCACTCTGTGGCTCTAAGTTACCTGCCCTGATGTTCCGGTCACAGTCCCACTCTGTGGCTCTAAGTTACCTGCCCTGGTGTTCCGGTCACAGTCCCACTCTGTGACCCTAAGTTACCTGCCCTGATGTTCCGGTCACAGTCCCACTCTGTGGCTCTAAGTTACCTGCCCTGATGTTCCGGTCACAGTCCCACTTTGTGGCTCTAAGTTACCTGCCCTGGTGTTCCGGTCACAGTCCCACTCTGTGGCTCTAAGTTACCTGCCCTGGTGTTCCGGTCACAGTCCCACTATGTGGCTCTAAGTTACCTGCCCTGATGTTCCGGTCACAGTCCCACTCTGTGACTCTAAGTTACCTGCCCTGATGTTCCGGTCACAGTCCCACTCTGTGACTCTAAGTTACCTGCCCTGATGTTCCGGTCACAGTCCCACTCTGTGACTCTAAGTTACCTGCCCTGATGTTCCGGTCACAGTCTCACTCTGTGACCCTAAGTTACATGCCCTGGTGTTCCGGTCACAGTCCCACTATGTGGCTCTAAGTTACCTGCCCTGGTGTTCCGGTCACAGTCCCACTATGTGGCTCTAAGTTACCTGCCCTGGTGTTCCGGTCACAGTCTCACTATGTGGCTCTAAGTTACCTGCCCTGGTGTTCCGGTCACAGTCCCACTATGTGGCTCTAAGTTACCTGCCCTGGTGTTCGGGTCACATTCCACTATGTGGCTCTAAGTTACCTGCCCTGGTGTTCCGGTCACAGTTCCACTCTGTGACTCTAAGTTACCTGCCCTGGTGTTCCGGTCACAGTTCCACTCTGTGACTCTAAGTTACCTGCCCTGATGTTCCGGTCACAGTTCCACTCTGTGACTCTAAGTTACCTGCCCTGGTGTTCCGGTCACAGTTCCACTCTGTGACTCTAAGTTACCGGCCCTGGTGTTCCGGTCACAGTTCCACTCTGTGACTCTAAGTTACCGGCCCTGATGTTCCGGTCACAGTTCCACTCTGTGACTCTAAGTTACCTGCCCTGGTGTTCCGGTCACAGTCCCACTCTGTGGCTCTAAGTTACATGCCCTGGTGTTCCGGTCACAGTTCCACTCTGTGAATCTAAGTTACCTGGCCTGGTGTTCCGGTCGCAGTTCCACTATGTGGCTCTAAGTTACCTGCCCTGATGTTCCGGTCACAGTCTCACTCTGTGACTCTAAGTTACCTGCCCTGATGTTCCGGTCACAGTCCCACTATGTGGCTCTAAGTTACCTGCCCTAATGTTCCGGTCACAGTCCCACTATGTGGCTCTAAGTTACCTGCCCTGGTGTTCCAGTCACAGTCCCACTCTGTGGCTCTAAGTTACCTGCCCTGATGTTCCGGTCACAGTCCCATTCTGTGACTCTAAGTTACCTGCCCTGGTGTTCCGGTCACAGTCCCACTCTGTGGCTCTAAGTTACCTGCCCTGGTGTTCCAGTCACAGTCCCACTCTGTGACTCTAAGTTATCTGCCCTGGTGTTCCGGTCACAGTCCCACTCTGTGGCTCTAAGTTACATGCCCTGGTGTTCCGGTCACAGTCCCACTCTGTTACTCTAAGTTACCTGTCCTGATGTTCCGGTCACAGTCCCACTATGTGGCTCTAAGTTACCTGCCCTGGTGTTCCGGTCACAGTCCCACTCTGTGGCTCTAAGTTACCTGCCCTGGTGTTCCAGTCACAGTCCCACTCTGTGACTCTAAGTTATCTGCCCTGGTGTTCCGGTCACAGTCCCACTCTGTGGCTCTAAGTTACATGCCCTGGTGTTCCGGTCACAGTCCCACTCTGTTACTCTAAGTTACCTGTCCTGATGTTCCGGTCACAGTCCCACTATGTGGCTCTAAGTTACCTGCCCTGATGTTCTGGTCACAGTATCACTCTGTGACCCTAAGTTACCTGTCCTGATGTTCCGGTCACAGTTCCACTCTGTGGCTCTAAGTTACCTTCCCTGGTGTTCTGGTCACAGTTCCACTCTGTGGCTCTAAATTACCTGCCCTGATGTTCCGGTCACAGTTCCACTCTGTGGCTCTAAGTTACCTGCCCTGATGTTCCGGTCACAGTTCCACTCTGTGGCTCTAAGTTACCTGCCCTGATGTTCCGGTCACAGTTCCACCCTGTGGCTCTAAGTTACCTGCCCTGGTGGTCCGGTCACAGTTCCACTCTGTGGCTCTAAGTTACCTGCCCTGATGTTCCGGTCACAGTTCCACTCTGTGACTCTAAGTTATCTGCCCTGATGTTCCGGTCACAGTCCCACTCTGTGACCCTAAGTTACCTGCCCTGATGTTCCGGTCACAGTCCCACTCTGTGACCCTAAGTTAACTGCCCTGATGTTCCGGTCACAGTCCCACCCTGTGGCTCTAAGTTACCTGCTCTGAGGTTCCGGTCACAGTCCCACTCTGTGGCTTTAAGTGACATGCCCTGGTGTTCCGGTCACAGTTCCACTATGTGGCTCTAAGCTACCTGCCCTGATGTTCCGGTCACAGTCCCACTCTGTGACTCTAAGTTACCTGCCCTGATGTTCCGGTCACAGTCCCTCTCTGTGACTCTAAGTTATCTGCCCTAATGTTCCGGTCACAGTCCCACTATGTGGCTCTAAGTTACCTGCCCTGGTGTTCCGGTCACAGTCCAACTCTGTGACTCTAAGTTACCTGCCCTGGTGTTCCGGTCACAGTCCCACTCTGTGGCTCTAAGTTACCTGCCCTGGTGTTCCGGTCACAGTCTCACTCTGTGACTCTAAGTTACCTGCCCTGATGCTCCGGTCACAGTCTCACTCTGTGACCCTAAGTTACCTGCCCTGGTGTTCCAGTCACAGTCCCACTCTGTGGCTCTAAGTTACCTGCCCTGGTGTTCCGGTCACAGTTCCACCCTGTGGCTCTAAGTTACCTGCCCTGATGTTCCGGTCACAGTCCCACTATGTGGCTCTAAGTTACCTGCCCTGGTGTTCCGGTCACAGTTCCACTCTGTGGCTCTAAGTTACCTGCCCTAGTGTTCCGGTCACAGTTCCACTATGTGGCTCTAAGTTACCTGCCCTGATGTTCCGGTCACAGTCCCACTCTGTGACTCTAAGTTACCTGCCCTGATGTTCCGGTCACAGTCCCACTCTGTGACTCTAAGTTACCTGCCCTGATGGTCCGGTCACAGTCCCACTCTGTGACTCTAAGTTACCTGCCCTGATGTTCCGGTCACAGTCCCACTCTGTGGCTCTAAGTTACCTGCCCTGGTGTTCCGGTCACAGTCTCACTCTGTGACCCTAAGTTACATGCCCTGATGTTCCGGTCACAGTCCCACTCTGTGACTCTAAGTTACCTGCCCTGATGGTCCGGTCACAGTCCCACTCTGTGACCCTAAGATACCTGCCCTGATGTTCCAGTCATAGTCCCACTCTGTGGCTCTAAGTTACCTGCCCTGGTGTTCCGGTCACAGTCTCACTCTGTGACCCTAAGTTACATGCCCTGATGTTCCGGTCACAGTCCCACTATGTGGCTCTAAGTTACATGCCCTGGTGTCCCGGTCACAGTCCCACTATGTGGCTCTAAGTTACATGCCCTGGTGTTCCGGTCACAGTCCCACTATGTGGTTCTAAGTTAACTGCCCTGATGTTCCGGTCACAGTCCCACTATGTGGCTCTAAGTTACATGCCCTAGTGTTCCGGTCACAGTCCCACTCTGTGACCCTAAGTTACCTGCCCTGATGTTCCGGTCACAGTCCCACTCTGTGGCTCTAAGTTACCTGCCCTGATGTTCCGGTCACAGTCCCACTTTGTGGCTCTAAGCTACCTGCCCTGGTGTTCCGGTCGCAGTCCCACTCTGTGGCTCTAAGTTACCTGCCCTGGTGTTCCGGTCACAGTCCCACTATGTGGCTCTAAGTTACCTGTCCTGATGTTCAGGTCACAGTCCCACTCTGTGACTCTAAGTTACCTGCCCTGATGTTCCGGTCACAGTCCCACTCTGTGACTCTAAGTTACCTGCCCTGATGTTCCGGTCACAGTCCCACTCTGTGACTCTAAGTTACCTGCCCTGATGTTCCGGTCACAGTCTCACTCTATGACCCTAAATTACATGCCCTGGTGATCCGGTCACAGTCCCACTATGTGGCTCTAAGTTACCTGCCCTGGTGTTCCGGTCACAGTCCCACTATGTGGCTCTAAGTTACCTGCCCTGTTGTTAGGGTCACAGTCTCACTATGTGGCTCTAAGTTACCTGCCCTGGTGTTCCGGTCACAGTCCCACTATGTGGCTCTAAGTTACCTGCCCTGGTGTTAGGGTCACATTCTCACTATGTGGCTCTAAATTACCTGCCCTGGTATTCCGGTGGCAGTGCCACTCTGTGACTCTTAGTTATCTGCCCTGGTGTTCCGGTGGTAGTGCCACTCTGTGACTCTAAGTTACCTGGCCTGATGTTCCGGTCGCAGTTCCACCCTGTGACTCTAAGTTACCTGCCCTGGTGTTCCGGTCACTGTCCCACTCTGTGACCCTAAGTTACCTGCCCTGATGTTCCAGTCACAGTTCCACTATGTGGCTCTAAGTTACCTGCCCTGGTGTTAGGGTCACAATTCCACTATGTGACTCTTAGTTACCTGCCCTGATGTTCTGGTCACAGTCCCACTATGTGGCTCTAAGTTACCTGTCCTGGTGTTCCGGTCACAGTTCCACTCTGTGACTCTAAGTTACCGGCCCTGGTGTTCCGGTCACAGTTCCACTCTGTGACTCTAAGTTACCTGCCCTGATGTTCCGGTCACAGTTCCACTCTGTGACTCTAAGTTACCTGCCCTGGTGTTCCGGTCACAGTTCCACTCTGTGACTCTAAGTTACCGGCCCTGGTGTTCCGGTCACAGTTCCACTCTGTGACTCTAAGTTACCGGCCCTGATGTTCCGGTCACAGTTCCACTCTGTGACTCTAAGTTACCTGCCCTGGTGTTCCGGTCACAGTCCCACTCTGTGGCTCTAAGTTACATGCCCTGGTGTTCCGGTCACAGTTCCACTCTGTGAATCTAAGTTACCTGGCCTGGTGTTCCGGTCGCAGTTCCACTATGTGGCTCTAAGTTACCTGCCCTGGTGTTCCGGTCACAGTCCAACTCTGTGACTCTAAGTTACCTGCCCTGGTGTTCCGGTCACAGTCCCACTCTGTGGCTCTAAGTTACCTGCCCTGGTGTTCCAGTCACAGTCTCACTCTGTGACTCTAAGTTACCTGCCCTGATGTTCCAGTCACAGTCTCACTCTGTGACTCTAAGTTACCTGCCCTGAAGTTCCGGTCGCAGTCCCACTATGTGGCTCTAAGTTACCTGCCCTGATGTTCCGGTCACAGTCCCACTATGGGACCCTAAGTTACCTGCCCTGGTGTTCCGGTCACAGTCCCACTATGTGGCTCTAAGTTACCTGCCCTGGTATTCCGGTCGCAGTCCCACTCTGTGGCTCTAAGTTACCTGCCCTGATGCTCCGGTCACAGTCTCACTCTGTGACCCTAAGTTACCTGCCCTGGTGTTCCAGTCACAGTCCCACTCTGTGGCTCTAAGTTACCTGCCCTGGTGTTCCGGTCACAGTTCCACCCTGTGGCTCTAAGTTACCTGCCCTGATGTTCCGGTCACAGTCCCACCATGTGGCTCTAAGTTACCTGCCCTGGTGGTCCAGTCACAGTTCCACCCTGTGGCTCTAAGTTACCTGCCCTAGTGTTCCGGTCACAGTTCCACCATGTGGCTCTAAGTTACCTGCCCTGATGTTCCGGTCACAGTCCCACTCTGTGACTCTAAGTTACCTGCCCTGATGTTCCGGTCACAGTCCCACTCTGTGACTCTAAGTTACCTGCCCTGATGGTCCGGTCACAGTCCCACTCTGTGACCCTAAGATACCTGCCCTGATGTTCCAGTCATAGTCCCACTCTGTGGCTCTAAGTTACCTGCCCTGGTGTTCCGGTCACAGTCTCACTCTGTGACCCTAAGTTACATGCCCTGATGTTCCGGTCACAGTCCCACTATGTGGCTCTAAGTTACATGCCCTGGTGTCCCGGTCACAGTCCCACTATGTGGCTCTAAGTTACATGCCCTGGTGTTCCGGTCACAGTCCCACTATGTGGTTCTAAGTTAACTGCCCTGATGTTCCGGTCACAGTCCCACTCTGTGGCTCTAAGTTACCTGCCCTGATGTTCCGGTCACAGTCCCACTCTGTGGCTCTAAGTTACCTGCCCTGATGTTCCGGTCACAGTCCCACTCTGTGGCTCTAAGTTACCTGCCCTGGTGTTCCGGTCACAGTCCCACTCTGTGGCTCTAAGTTACCTGCCCTGGTGTTCCGGTCACAGTCCCACTCTGTGGCTCTAAGTTACCTGCCCTGATGTTCCGGTCACAGTCCCACTCTGTGACTCTAAGTTACCTGCCCTGATGTTCCGGTCACAGTCCCACTCTGTGACTCTAAGTTACCTGCCCTGATGTTCCGGTCACAGTCCCACTCTGTGACTCTAAGTTACCTGCCCTGATGTTCCGGTCACAGTCCCACTCTGTGACTCTAAGTTACCTGCCCTGATGTTCCGGTCACAGTCTCACTCTATGACCCTAAATTACATGCCCTGGTGATCCGGTCACAGTCCCACTATGTGGCTCTAAGTTACCTGCCCTGTTGTTAGGGTCACAGTCTCACTATGTGGCTCTAAGTTACCTGCCCTGGTGTTCCGGTCACAGTCCCACTATGTGGCTCTAAGTTACCTGCCCTGGTGTTAGGGTCACATTCTCACTATGTGGCTCTAAATTACCTGCCCTGGTATTCCGGTGGCAGTGCCACTCTGTGACTCTTAGTTACCTGCCCTGGTGTTCCGGTGGTAGTGCCACTCTGTGACTCTAAGTTACCTGGCCTGATGTTCCGGTCGCAGTTCCACCCTGTGACTCTAAGTTATCTGCCCTGGTGTTTCGGTCACTGTCCCAATCTGTGACTCTAAGTTACCTGCCCTGGTGTTCCGGTCACAGTCCCACTCTGTGACCCTAAGTTACCTGCCCTGATGTTCCAGTCACAGTTCCACTATGTGGCTCTAAGTTACCTGCCCTGGTGTTAGGGTCACAATTCCACTATGTGACTCTTAGTTACCTGCCCTGATGTTCTGGTCACAGTCCCACTATGTGGCTCTAAGTTACCTGTCCTGGTGTTCCGGTCACAGTTCCACTCTGTGACTCTAAGTTACCGGCCCTGGTGTTCCGGTCACAGTTCCACTCTGTGACTCTAAGTTACCTGCCCTGATGTTCCGGTCACAGTTCCACTCTGTGACTCTAAGTTACCTGCCCTGGTGTTCCGGTCACAGTTCCACTCTGTGACTCTAAGTTACCGGCCCTGGTGTTCCGGTCACAGTTCCACTCTGTGACTCTAAGTTACCGGCCCTGATGTTCCGGTCACAGTCCCACTCTGTGGCTCTAAGTTACATGCCCTGGTGTTCCGGTCACAGTTCCACTCTGTGAATCTAAGTTACCTGGCCTGGTGTTCCGGTCGCAGTTCCACTATGTGGCTCTAAGTTACCTGCCCTGATGTTCCGGTCACAGTCTCACTCTGTGACTCTAAGTTACCTGCCCTGATGTTCCGGTCACAGTCCCACTATGTGGCTCTAAGTTACCTGCCCTAATGTTCCGGTCACAGTCCCACTATGTGGCTCTAAGTTACCTGCCCTGGTGTTCCAGTCACAGTCCCACTCTGTGGCTCTAAGTTACCTGCCCTGATGTTCCGGTCACAGTCCCATTCTGTGACTCTAAGTTACCTGCCCTGGTGTTCCGGTCACAGTCCCACTCTGTGGCTCTAAGTTACCTGCCCTGGTGTTCCAGTCACAGTCCCACTCTGTGACTCTAAGTTATCTGCCCTGGTGTTCCGGTCACAGTCCCACTCTGTGGCTCTAAGTTACATGCCCTGGTGTTCCGGTCACAGTCCCACTCTGTTACTCTAAGTTACCTGTCCTGATGTTCCGGTCACAGTCCCACTATGTGGCTCTAAGTTACCTGCCCTGGTGTTCCGGTCACAGTCCCACTCTGTGGCTCTAAGTTACCTGCCCTGGTGTTCCAGTCACAGTCCCACTCTGTGACTCTAAGTTATCTGCCCTGGTGTTCCGGTCACAGTCCCACTCTGTGGCTCTAAGTTACATGCCCTGGTGTTCCGGTCACAGTCCCACTCTGTTACTCTAAGTTACCTGCCCTGATGTTCCAGTCACAGTTCCACTATGTGGCTCTAAGTTACCTGCCCTGGTGTTAGGGTCACAATTCCACTATGTGACTCTTAGTTACCTGCCCTGATGTTCTGGTCACAGTCCCACTATGTGGCTCTAAGTTACCTGTCCTGGTGTTCCGGTCACAGTTCCACTCTGTGACTCTAAGTTACCGGCCCTGGTGTTCCGGTCACAGTTCCACTCTGTGACTCTAAGTTACCTGCCCTGATGTTCCGGTCACAGTTCCACTCTGTGACTCTAAGTTACCTGCCCTGGTGTTCCGGTCACAGTTCCACTCTGTGACTCTAAGTTACCGGCCCTGGTGTTCCGGTCACAGTTCCACTCTGTGACTCTAAGTTACCGGCCCTGATGTTCCGGTCACAGTTCCACTCTGTGACTCTAAGTTACCTGCCCTGGTGTTCCGGTCACAGTCCCACTCTGTGGCTCTAAGTTACATGCCCTGGTGTTCCGGTCACAGTTCCACTCTGTGAATCTAAGTTACCTGGCCTGGTGTTCCGGTCGCAGTTCCACTATGTGGCTCTAAGTTACCTGCCCTGGTGTTCCGGTCACAGTCCAACTCTGTGACTCTAAGTTACCTGCCCTGGTGTTCCGGTCACAGTCCCACTCTGTGGCTCTAAGTTACCTGCCCTGGTGTTCCAGTCACAGTCCCACTCTGTGACTCTAAGTTACCTGCCCTGATGTTCCAGTCACAGTCTCACTCTGTGACTCTAAGTTACCTGCCCTGAAGTTCCGGTCGCAGTCCCACTATGTGGCTCTAAGTTACCTGCCCTGATGTTCCGGTCACAGTCCCACTATGGGACCCTAAGTTACCTGCCCTGGTGTTCCGGTCACAGTCCCACTATGTGGCTCTAAGTTACCTGCCCTGGTATTCCGGTCGCAGTCCCACTCTGTGGCTCTAAGTTACCTGCCCTGATGCTCCGGTCACAGTCTCACTCTGTGACCCTAAGTTACCTGCCCTGGTGTTCCAGTCACAGTCCCACTCTGTGGCTCTAAGTTACCTGCCCTGGTGTTCCGGTCACAGTTCCACCCTGTGGCTCTAAGTTACCTGCCCTGATGTTCCGGTCACAGTCCCACCATGTGGCTCTAAGTTACCTGCCCTGGTGGTCCAGTCACAGTTCCACCCTGTGGCTCTAAGTTACCTGCCCTAGTGTTCCGGTCACAGTTCCACCATGTGGCTCTAAGTTACCTGCCCTGATGTTCCGGTCACAGTCCCACTCTGTGACTCTAAGTTACCTGCCCTGATGTTCCGGTCACAGTCCCACTCTGTGACTCTAAGTTACCTGCCCTGATGTTCCGGTCACAGTCCCACTCTGTGACCCTAAGATACCTGCCCTGATGTTCCAGTCACAGTCCCACTCTGTGGCTCTAAGTTACCTGCCCTGGTGTTCCGGTCACAGTCTCACTCTGTGACCCTAAGTTACATGCCCTGATGTTCCGGTCACAGTCCCACTATGTGGCTCTAAGTTACATGCCCTGGTGTTCCGGTCACAGTCCCACTATGTGGCTCTAAGTTACATGCCCTGGTGTTCCGGTCACAGTCCCACTATGTGGCTCTAAGTTACCTGCCCTGATGTTCCGGTCACAGTCCCACTCTGTGGCTCTAAGTTACCTGCCCTGATGTTCCGGTCACAGTCCCACTCTGTGGCTCTAAGTTACCTGCCCTGGTGTTCCGGTCACAGTCCCACTCTGTGGCTCTAAGTTACCTGCCCTGGTGTTCCGGTCACAGTCCCACTCTGTGACTCTAAGTTACCTGCCCTGGTGTTCCGGTCACAGTCCCACTCTGTGGCTCTAAGTTACCTGCCCTGGTGTTCCGGTCACAGTCCCACTCTGTTACTCTAAGTTACCTGTCCTGATGTTCCGGTCACAGTCCCACTATGTGGCTCTAAGTTACCTGCCCTGATGTTCTGGTCACAGTCCCACTCTGTGACTCTAAGTTACCTGCCCTGATGTTCCGGTCACAGTCTCACTCTGTGACCCTAAGTTACCTGTCCTGATGTTCCGGTCACAGTCCCACTCTGTGGCTCTAAGTTACCTTCCCTGGTGTTCTGGTCACAGTTCCACTCTGTGGCTCTAAATTACCTGCCCTGATGTTCCGGTCACAGTTCCACTCTGTGGCTCTAAGTTACCTGCCCTGATGTTCCGGTCACATTACCACCCTGTGGCTCTAAGTTACCTGCCCTGGTGGTCCGGTCACAGTTCCACCCTGTGGCTCTAAGTTACCTGCCCTGATGTTCCGGTCACAGTTCCACTCTGTGACTCTAAGTTATCTGCCCTGATGTTCCGGTCACAGTCCCACTCTGTGACCCTAAGTTACCTGCCCTGATGTTCCGGTCACAGTCCCACTCTGTGACCCTAAGTTAACTGCCCTGATGTTCCGGTCACAGTCCCACCCTGTGGCTCTAAGTTACCTGCTCTGAGGTTCCGGTCACAGTCCCACCCTGTGGCTCTAAGTTACCTGCTCTGAGGTTCCGGTCACAGTCCCACTCTGTGGCTCTAAGTTACATGCCCTGGTGTTCCGGTCACAGTTCCACTATGTGGCTCTAAGCTACCTGCCCTGATGTTCCGGTCACAGTCCCACTCTGTGACTCTAAGTTACCTGCCCTGATGTTCCGGTCACAGTCCCTCTCTGTGACTCTAAGTTATCTGCCCTAATGTTCCGGTCACAGTCCCACTATGTGGCTCTAAGTTACCTGCCCTGGTGTTCCGGTCACAGTCCAACTCTGTGACTCTAAGTTACCTGCCCTGGTGTTCCGGTCACAGTCCCACTCTGTGGCTCTAAGTTACCTGCCCTGGTGTTCCAGTCACAGTCCAACTATGTGACTCTAAGTTACCTGCCCTGATGTTCCAGTCACAGTCTCACTCTGTGGCTCTAAGTTACCTGCCCTGGTGTTCCGGTCACAGTTCCACCCTGTGGCTCTAAGTTACCTGCCCTGATGTTCCGGTCACAGTTCCACTCTGTGACTCTAAGTTATCTGCCCTGATGTTCCGGTCACAGTCCCACTCTGTGACCCTAAGTTACCTGCCCTGATGTTCCGGTCACAGTCCCACTCTGTGACCCTAAGTTAACTGCCCTGATGTTCCGGTCACAGTCCCACCCTGTGGCTCTAAGTTACCTGCTCTGAGGTTCCGGTCACAGTCCCACCCTGTGGCTCTAAGTTACCTGCTCTGAGGTTCCGGTCACAGTCCCACTCTGTGGCTCTAAGTTACATGCCCTGGTGTTCCGGTCACAGTTCCACTATGTGGCTCTAAGCTACCTGCCCTGATGTTCCGGTCACAGTCCCACTCTGTGACTCTAAGTTACCTGCCCTGATGTTCCGGTCACAGTCCCTCTCTGTGACTCTAAGTTATCTGCCCTAATGTTCCGGTCACAGTCCCACTATGTGGCTCTAAGTTACCTGCCCTGGTGTTCCGGTCACAGTCCAACTCTGTGACTCTAAGTTACCTGCCCTGGTGTTCCGGTCACAGTCCCACTCTGTGGCTCTAAGTTACCTGCCCTGGTGTTCCAGTCACAGTCCAACTATGTGACTCTAAGTTACCTGCCCTGATGTTCCAGTCACAGTCTCACTCTGTGACTCTAAGTTACCTGCCCTGAAGTTCCGGTCGCAGTCCCACTATGTGGCTCTAAGTTACCTGCCCTGATGTTCCGGTCACAGTCCCACTATGGGACCCTAAGTTACCTGCCCTGGTGTTCCGGTCACAGTCCCACTATGTGGCTCTAAGTTACCTGCCCTGGTATTCCGGTCGCAGTCCCACTCTGTGGCTCTAAGTTACTTGCCCTGATGTTCCGGTCACAGTCCCACTCTGTGACACTAAGTTACCTGCCCTGGTGTTCCGGTCACAGTCCCACTATGTGGCTCTAAGTTACCTGCACTGGTATTCCGGTCACAGTCCCACTCTGTGGCTCTAAGTTATTTGCCCTGATGTTCCGGTCACAGTCCCACTATGTGACTCTAAGTTACCTGCCCTGGTGTTCCGGTCACAGTTCCACTATGTGGCTCTAAGTTACCTGTCATGATGTTCCGGTCACAGTCCCACTATGTGGCTCTAAGTTACCTGCCCTGGTGTTCCGGTCGCAGTCCCACTCTGTGAATCTAAGTTACCTGCCCTGGTGTTAGGGTCACAATTCCACTCTGTGACTCTAAGTTACCTGCCCTGGTGTTCTGGTCACAGTTCCACTCTGTGACTCTAAGTTGCCTGCCCTGATGTTCCGGTCATAGTCTCACTCTGTGACCCTAAGTTACCTGCCCTGGCGTTCCGGTCACAGTTCCACCCTGTGGCTCTAAGTTACCTGCCCTGATGTTCCGGTCACAGTCTCACTCTGTGACTCTAAGCTACCTGCCCTGATGGTCCGGTCACAGTTCCACCCTGTGGCTCTAAGTTACCTGCCCTGGTGTTCCGGTCACAGTCCCACTCTGTGACTCTAAGTTACCTGCCCTGATGTTCCGGTCACAGTCTCACTCTGTTACCCTAAATTACCTGCCCTGGTGTTCCGGTCACAGTCTCACTATGTGACCCTAAGTTACCTGCCCTGGTGTTCCGGTCACAGTCTCACTCTGTGACCCTAAGTTACCTGCCCTGGTGTTCCGGTCACAGTCTCACTATGTGGCTCTAAGTTACCTGCCCTGATGTTCCGGTCACAGTCTCACTCTGTGACTCTAAGTTATCTCCCCTGACATTCCGGTTACAGAGCCATACTCACCCACGCAATAAAAATCAACCAATACCGACTTTCTGACATCTCGTTTGTAACCCCCCCCTCCCCCGTGATTTTGTGAGGAGTACGCTATTGCATCGGAACCGATTTTGATAACAAAGTACGAGTACCACTTTCGGGACAAATGTGACTGCTGAAGAGCATGACAAAGACAAAAATGATATCGATGATAAACTAGTACACTGCTTTGGCATGGAGAATGGTATCGCAAGCCATATCAAATGTCCTTAATGAGAGAAAACTCATTGTTTTTAATATGATCGGTGATTGTTCTGTAAATAAAATGGCTTACAATGTCATATGGAATGACCAAGCTGCTGGCCCGTGCTGGGTATGGTTCGAATGAACATGCAAGTGCCGTTATTGTGATATTAGAACATGCTATAAGTAAATATCCAGATACCAAAACGTTCGTCTGACCCTAATAAAATTAATCGTATTTCAGATGGGACGTTAAACCGAGGTCTCGTGTCGGTGCTTTACACCGTGCACGTAAAAGAACCAGAAGAGACTCTGGAATGGGTTTCTGTCTATCATGCACTATCCTCCAAAAGATCTAAAATTATTAATATCTTCAGGAGGCGTCGCTCATATGGTCAACCGGTAGCGACGATAAATAAACGTAAAACACATACTCTGGTCTGATTCGTGTTTGTCACAAAATCGTAACAGTGGTGTGTTATGCTTTAAAAATAAAATGTATCAATTCGGACATCCAAACTTAATTGAAATTGTTCAGTAGTTTTGTACACCCAGTATACAGGAAATTAACAACATTCACTCCTTCAGAAAGGGCTTAATGTATATCAGAAATATAGTCATTTAAGTGTCATGAACATTCTTAAAAAGCCAGACATTCATACAAGGTTACGGGGCAGTCTAACCATAACAATTTTAATAAATGCCTATTGAATGCATGCAATAACACATCATTGGAAATAGTCTAAACTGAGATTTAAATTTCCGGATCGAGAGCAAAAATAGCTCAGAAATATTTATGTTTTGCAAGAACGCGCGCGCATCTGCAACTAATATACACGTATATAGAGTCACCATGTGTGTCTCATGTATTGGACTATTTATAGGACCGAGGGTCTATATGAACGAGATTCGAATCCCTGTTTTCTCTAAATAGTTTTAGAATATTTCATAATTTTATTTTTGAATGGAAATCAAGTATACAAGTATACATAATTATATATTTTCTAATACTGCAAAATCCTTTCATTTATTTCATAGTTCTCATTTAATTTTCGTAATAAAAAATGTACACTATCCTAATGGTTGCTGTATTGCACAGTGAAATAGTAACAGAACGAACGGTATAGTTTTCTGTATAGTCACCATTGCCGAGGCATTTGGGCGACTGGTTCTCTAAGTAGATTTCGTTGTCATCTAAGTTGCTTGTGTAGACAACTGGAAAGGTATCTTCGTTCTTCTCAGGGTGACACATCCTGTATCCTATCTTTCGAAGTGGTCCCTTGTAGGGCCACATCCTCCACGATTTGTCAGCTCACAGCAGCAATAATGGTTCCGGTTTCTTCGCTGGGATCCTCGTGCCATCAAGAAGTCAACGTCCCGCCGTTTTTCTTGAAGGAGAACCGTCCCATTGAAGGAGCCGGCTACACACTAAACCAGCTATCCGCTGTCGCCAGCGCCGAGCATTGTTGTCTCGGCAAGTAGGTAAGTTACTGTGTTTATACTCGTGTAGAGTCACGTGACTTCTGCTGATCCGATAGCGCGGCTTCCATCAGCGAAGTCCTTGACCCATATTCCTGCTGTGAGCTGTGCCTAGGTCACGACGTGCACGTTGTGGAGGAGAGACATGGGGAAAGAAATATCTTTTTACATACATATGTATACAGGATAAATAGTTCTACTAGCCCCGGCAGTGGATTCAATCATTTAGATTAAGCTATGCGATGGATCTAGGAATTAGCTCGCTTTCAGGCTTTGTCTTATTCATATTAATAAGTTACCGCTGTGTAAAACATAAATATAACGCTGCTTTGCGTAGTGGCATCGTGATAGTTTAGTGACGTCATGACTATTTTAACGCCACAATTAAAGTAGCAACGTTATTGGCATTTTGTGCAAAAAAATTAAAACGAGCACTATATGGTAATGCTATTAAAACGAGCACTATGTGGTAATGTGATACAAAATTATCTTACGTTTATTTATCGTCGCTACCGGTTGTCCATATGAACGACGCCTCCTGAAGAGATTAGTCATTTTAGATTGTTGGAGGATAGTGCAATGATACAGACATATACCCATTCCAGAGTCTTCTCTGGTTCTTTTACGTGCACGGTGTAAATCACCGAAACGGGACCTCGGTTTAAAGTCCCATCTGAAGGACTCTTAATTATGTTATGGTCAGACGGGGGATCGAACCTGCGATCCCTGAATTACCAGTCGAACGTGTTGACCGTGTTGTACTACAGATCCGTCTGTAAATCTTACACTCGTGCTGATTTCAAAGGCTGTGGAAGTGATAGCGCAGCAGATGCGTTCGCTTCAGGTGCGAACAATCCGGAGTTCGAGCCCCGCTGGAGCCGTTACGAGTATGTCCTTAGGCAAGGTATTTACTTTCCACGTTACCTCTTCTCTCTCCCTCGTAGCGATGAATTCCACCAGGAATGAGATTTCGAGATTAATATAAGTCGTAAGAACTTGTTTCGCAATCGAGCTAAATTAAATTTGTATAAACTATTTAACAGGCTCACAATTACAAGACTCGTTTCCAAAAATATAGCATAACATCACCATTAATGTAAACTCCAATAAATACCTTCTGGCAACATCACTCCATAATGTTTATACTGGTGTCTGTCGGATTGCTATTTTGAGCTGATCTCAGGAAATAAAAGTCATCACCGAGGGCTAGTGTTGTCCATAGAAACCTTGTTTCATTAATATTGAATAAAATACCGTTTACATCATGGCTGGTGTCAGATTCTATCTTGGAAATGGAAACGCTCATTGATAACATTAGACTTAGACACATTATTATATGGAGCAATAGGTTGTGACAAACGCTGTTTTTTAAATTTTTATTGTTTAGTTTGCATTCTTGGAATCGCTTTATTTTCTGTTTCTGCACCAGTGGATAGTATTTGAAGGTTCTCTGACAAAGCAGAATAGTTGAAGGTAAGGTGATGTTCAGTGCTCTATTGTCTGGAATTTAGACTAATCACCGTATTTATCCTACCGTCATGCGAAATAATGTACATAAACGGCCTGCCTAATAAATTTTGGTTTATTAGTCAGTGCCTAATAAAGCTTTCGTGACGTCAGAGGGCTAACCGTGGATATAAATAGAAATATCAATGCGTAACATATTACCAAGTGCGTAGCGAGTTTGTAAGCTGTCATGGCTAGTTTGTTTGTTTTTGTGTCGGGTGCACACTCAGAAAGTAGGATAAATAGAATATTAGGTTACTGTCTTATAAATTTAAATTTATTAGGCTCGTCTCCGAAAAAATACAAGGCTCGGCAGAGCCTCGCCTTGTATTTTTCTCCGACTCGGCTAATAAATTAAAATTTATAAGACAGTAACCTAATATTCTCTATATATTTTTGATTGTGATACACCACTTACTGTATTATTGTAATATGTTTCATGTACATTCAAACCTGTCTTAAGCAGCCAGCCAAGGGAATCACAGAAAGTGGCTGCTTAGCACAGATGGCTGCTTAATAGAGGCTAAATATACATG